>CAXKWD010000011.1:32434565-33034565 GCA_964059195.1 Ectobius pallidus
AGAGGAGTCAAAATTTAATTCTCAATGTAGGTTCTCGCCACATATTATTGTCTAGTTTATGTGAACATAACATCCATTTTCAAAGTTTAGAAGAGCCACTTACATGTGCAAGTGTTGCTAACACTGGTGTAATTTTTAGCCCACAACTACTAAGGTTTGTAAAATATTCATTAGAAAGGAGTTTGAAAACTCCAATGACTTTTCTTGCCTTGCCTAAGGAAAAGTATATTAAATTAATACATTTCTAAAATTGACTTTGCAGGCTGCAAAAAAAGACCTTAATGGTCACATGTGGCTCATGGGCTACCAGTTTGAGATCCCTGCATTAAATTCTTTAAGCATACAAACATAAAGTCTTTGTCATGGGAGGGAATCAACCCTCATTTTCAGCTATGAAGGCTGACTCCAAGAACATTTAGGTCTCCCTTAAAAGGATGGACAGCATAAAACCCTGTAATAAAATAAGCATCGGAGTTATAAGCTCCTCTCTGACTTCTAGATGCTAGAGTCAATCAAGAGGTCTTTAGAAGCCTAGAGGATAATTTGGAATAGGTCTATTACAGTCTTGGGGAGTTGGGTGGGCTGGGCTTCAGTGTAAGAAGTTGAAATCCCGGGCTCGATTCCCACTGAAGATGAATTTTCCTCTACAGAGAATAATGCGTGCTTGAAGTTTGTAGTTCTTCAAAGCTAAAAATAATCTGAATTAACATAATTTAAATATTTCCTTGACCCTGGATGAAAATCTGATTCCTGTTTGGTGTTACAAACATGGTATACATATGCAAAAAAATACACACACACACACTCTCTCTCTCTCCTATATAAATGTTATTTTAAAAGTTAAGACTTGGAAAGAAATATACTTACTTTTGTAGGTATCTTTGCAAGCGTCAACAGAGAATGCAATAGATATGAAGAGAGCAAAAATCTCTTCTGTTGACCTTGTGGACCAGCGCATGATGCGTGAGACGTCGAATAAGGAATAAATTGTCAAGAAAAAACTGTTCCAAAAGCCCACACAGCAATAGACAGCAAAGAAGTCCAAGTTGAAGTCTTCACATATAGTATCTATGACTGAAATAATAAATTACAATATTTCATAATTTAATTCAGAGCCAAAATTAATTTACTTTTATAAGTTAGTATATATTAAATGACTTTATTTTACGAGGGGGAGTCCGAAAATAAGTTTCCACTCTATTTTTTCCCAGGAAATCAAACAGCAATGGGAGAACGAAGACATCGGTTGAACGCGAAAGTCGCCCATACACCATCGTGATGGCAATGACTTTCTGTTTTGGATTGTGAGGGAGGATGAAACGTGGATCAACAATTTCACGCCTGAATCGAAGGCCGTATCTATGGAGTGGAAACATCCGTCATCATCTATCCAAAAGAAATTCTAAACAACGCCCTCTGCAAGTAAAGTGCTCCTCAGAGTGTTCTGGGATGCCCAAGGGGTTTTGTTGCTGGACGTTTTGGAGGATGGAACCATCACTGCTATGCGGTACTGTCACACCCTGTCAAAATTGAAGGAGGCGATTCGGAAAAAGCGGCCTGGCCTTCTCCAATCTGGCGTTCTGTAGTTGGATGACAATGTGAGACCACACTTGGCGACGGCAATGCAAAACCATATTGCAACTCCTCTTTGGGAGTGCAGAGCCCTGATTTTTTCCTGGAGAGCTTTTTGAAGCTTATAAAGTGGTATGGAAAATGTCACAATGTACATGGTAATTATGTGGAAAAATAAAGATACGTCTTATCTTTAATGTCTTATTATATTTTTCAGTTTTCACCCACACCTCTGTACACCGGGAAACTTATTTCTGGGCTCACCCTCTTACATTGCATTTAGCTTCTGTGGAGTCATAAAGTGTATGGTGGTGGAGGTAAATATATTATGAAAGCTACACACAAAAAAGTCAAAAATGTTGTTTTCTAAGTCTACTTACTTTTTATGAATAGAGCAAGCGGTGCTGTAGTCAGTAGGACAAGCAAAGGCTGTCCACTGAAGAGAACATAGATAATACCGCCAATAAACTGACCCATTACCACTTTTTTCACATCTGAAACATTTCACAAGGTTCACACAATGAGAGAGAGATTATAAAGTAAACAATGCTAGGATTGCCCACAATTTGTAAATGTACAGTCTGTACACAACATTTTCAAAGAGCAGCATGAATATCCATAAACTGCAGCACGAAGATTTGTGAAACAAGACATATTGATATTTAAGCGAGGTGTGAAGAATTGTGAAGCAAGGCACGAAGATCTGTGAAACAAGGCATGAAGATTTACAAAGTTATGCCTAACGACTATAGAAGTGTATATTATGTACCAAAATCATGCCTAAAGAATTAAGATGACTGACGAAGCTATGGACATTGTATCCTGACAGCTAATAAAGAATTTATTATTATTATTATTATTATTATTATTATTATTACTATTTTAATCTTGGTTGTGATACATATATCAATTATGCGTACTTATGTGCAGGCGCTAGCAGTCGCATCATAACTTAGCTGCCAGGAATTAAATCATGAAGTCAATATGGAGAACTAAAAAGAATCTAAAAGCACAGGAAAGATTGAAATTGTTAAATTCAACTAGCTAGTATAATTATATTTCATGTCTGAATAACAGATACATCAAATGTTAGAGACTTTCATAAAAATGTCTTTATGTAGGCAAAAGGCACAGGTAGATTAGGTTACCGGCACTACGTGTAAGCAGTTTGAGTTTCCACCATGGTAGTGTGAACAGTAAATAGAGGAAAATACTGTTGTAGAAAAAAGTATTATGGGCCCCTTAAATGATCAGTAGTATTGCCAATACTCTCTTCAATATTGACGCTCTATATTGAAGCAAGCATCAATATGCTTCAAAATGCATCAATATTCTCACCAATATTCATTCTGGCAAAAATATTCGTGCTGCATGATGAAGACTGTTTCAGAGTTTCGAAATGTTTTCTAGTTCAGATTTGGATTTTCTAGCATTGACTCCTACCCTGTGCGAAAAAGAAAAATGAAAGAGAGAAATAGACACTAGTCCAAATAGTGGTATAAGGTGAGTACCGCTTTTCTCATGAACATTTACTTAATTGTTTGCATTTTACGAAACCGGATGACTACAAAAATTACTTCGCAGTCTCACAACAAACAACTGGTATTGAAGGAAATATTGACAATAAACCTCCTAGACGTTCAAACAGTTCTTCAATATTGACAGAAAATAGAATTTTCTATCAATATCCGTCAATATTGATAGGACGCTTCAATATGCTCCTAGACGATCAATATTTCCATCAATATGGTCCTCCGTCAATATTGAAGCGAATATTGACAATCTTATTGATCGTCTAGAGGCTACTTCACATGAAAAGTATACTTATATCAACCTTGAAATGCTGAAACAATCTGTTCAATACTCTTATTAATAAGAACTGTAGTAATAGATCACAGTAACTTACCTATTTTGCCATTTGTATTATGATCATTTAAGACTGCGAATGCTATAGCTGGTAGCAGACAAGCAAAGTACAGGAACATTGTTGTAGAAACCACTTTATTCGTAGTGCGTTTGTCGATAAACCCATCACGATAATCAGACAGATAATGGGGCAACCGACGGGACAAATCTTCACGAATTCCTCTGCCAAACCGGCATAAACGATCATCCTGCAAAACAAAACAATTTGCATTGTCGCAAGGATATAAAATTAGATTTTAACCTTTTGTCTTCTAGTGTTGTACGTATGCAACACAATATAAGCGTTGGGGTTTTAAATCTAATAAAATCATTATTTAAGGATTTCTTTCATATATACATACACACATATATATACACATATACATGTATACACACATATATGTATTATACACACAAATATACATATACATATATACAGTATTTAATGAATGATCTCAAATTATTTTCTCACTATTGTATTGGTTCAATATAACTCCCATATTATTAATAATTATACAACTCTGTGTTTATTGGAAACTTACAAATTTGTATTCTGATGCGATGATGTGCACTGTGTGGTTGCGCTTCTCAGCTTCGCTTTGTTCTTCTGCGAGTTTGTGTGTCTGTTTTAGTACCAATTGTTTGAATTCCTCTTCTGTATGTGCTTCCAGAAGTTTCTGCCGGAAGTCTATGTCAGCCAAGATCGTGCAGAACGTTCTTCCAATTTCCAGAGCGTTCTTTGTCCCTTTCTATAAGAAAAGAGGAAACATAAAATGGTTACAACCGCCGGAGGAAAAGTTTTCATTTGAAGGAAATCTAACTCAGGTCTTCTTCATTAGTGTTTAAAATAAATTTCAGAAATAATTTATTACCAGTACAGTTTTCAGGAAGGAAACTGTTCCTGGGTAGGAACCCGCTTAGTATTTAAAATAAATGTTAGGAATAAAATTACAGTCTTCAGAAGAAAATCTCAGCCTAATGTGGGTCATTCTGCATAATATTAATGAATGAATGAATTTAATGAGTGCTAAGGATTCATTACAAAAGAATCACTACAAAAGTTGCCCACTGGTTCTTAATCTGGTCACTATCTGAGTAGAGATCTATGAGAACTTCCTTTAACTATCCCTCACCTCCTAGGGGAGATTAGCGGCCTTGGCATCAGAGTACCAAACTCCATTCCCGCCAGGACAAATTTTCCTCTATAGAATATAACATAAATAACCCCTTCAGTAACATACGAGTAACATTGAAGACCAGTCAGTAAAATACAATAAGTTAGTTTGGTGAGGGAACACAGTTCTTCCTATTTTTATTCCAGGGTTGCCATATTTCCAAGAGTAAAAAAGAGGACACATTTGTCGATACCTATCTTCACAATAACTAAATGAGGTTATTTTATAGCCCTTATTATTCATAGAGCAAAGGAAATATGTGTTGGTAACAGCATTCAAATTTTCAATTATATATAATTATGTAACTGAACTGATTTAGTTTACATTTAACAAGTAATTATAATATTCAAGTACTGGTATATTGACTCAAAAGACAAAAAAATAAAATACTATGTTTCAATACATTTAGTAGGCCTACTCTACATGCAACTGTAAGTACAAGTGGAAATACAGTTGCCTCAAGATTTTTCACTTTTAATGCACTCTGACCTTCGTTGGACCAAGCGTATTTCTCTGTAAGTCTTATCTTGTTCAGGAAAGGTTTCTTACTTAAGACATAGGTATGGAATTCCTTACAAGTGAAATGAATATTGAACTAGCAATATGCTCTGCTCAGCTCGTTAGGCTCGAGGACTGTTGGCTCATGTAAAAAAAAAAAAGTCATTGACTTTATAGTCTAATAATGGCACCCAATTCAGAAAACTGGGACATTTTTCCGAAATTGAAATTTCCACCCGGACAGAAATTATAACTCTAAAAAAGAGGACATGTCCGGGAAAAACCGGGCATATGGCAACCCTAGTAAAGTGATCCCTGTATGGACCATGGAGACCCATAGGGTTCAGGGAGTTGAGGCTCCCAGACTGAAACATTCGGCACAGGTAGGTAGTATGGTTGTCAGCTCTACACAACTGACTGTTTTTTACCCCCAGTACTACTTCTGGTACTCATTTCTGTTAGAGGCTGAGTTGACCCCAGGGCTATAGTGCCACTAGGAAAGTCCTACCAATCTCATCGGGAATCGAACCTGCAACCTTCTGGTTTGTAGAACATGACCTCAACCATTATGCCATGGCGTATCCCCACTTGTTCTATTGCTTTGAGAATTAAACCTGTGCTAAAGTGAAAATTCTAGTTACATGAATTAGGGATTCCATTAACATTAATATTGTTACTACCTTTCCCATACTTAACCCTTGAGTCGTGACTTATGGGTACTCAGGACCCGACCTCGAAAATAAAGTTTGATATTTTTTGTGTTTTTAACACTGGTCTTTAGGCATTTCGTGTAAATTCGTTTCAAACTATGATCTTTGGTGTGCAATGGTTTTCTGGTGTCAGGTGTTTCCAGTTTGGCTGGTAGCTGCCTAGAAACTAAAGCATGTAGGCATATAAGGCATGAAATGGCTAATAATAATAATAATAATAATGACACGAATTCACACACACACACACACACACACACACACATATATATATAACAGAAATCGACTATGGTTTTATCTTTGGGAATATTATGTTTAAATGATAGATAAAATATTTATACGATTTATAGTTTTTGAAAACATTTGTGAGTGGTTTAGAAAATGTACAGGTAATTCAAGTTCGTACCTGTCACGTTAAAATAACGAACAGTCAAGAAGTGTTGTGTAACATATTGGATCTTCTCTCCATATATGCATTCAGGGCTAGGCCTAATGCAGAATCTGTGTAAATATTATCTGAAATTGTCATGTCCAGTCAAAAACTGAGTCAGGAGAAAACTGGGCATAAGTAGTGATTTGGGCCGGAAATATTCCCAGAGGGAATGAAATTATAAAATGAGAACACTGCATTTCCTTGGCCAGGAAATATTACCCAAAAGTGTGAATTTATAAAGATCCAATTTATAAAAATCTTTAGGTGCTTTAAAATTAAACTATTTCAGTAAATTCCACGTGATTATCTAGAAATCATCATAGGGAAGTATTACCCTTTCCTATTATATAATTTTTCACTTATTTTCGAAAGCCATGTACCCTGAGTCCATTTTCTTTTAAAAAATAATAATAATTCCTGATATCTCTTAGGTTTTCTAACATTGTAAAATGTTCAGATGTAATTAATTTCTGTTCATTTTTTATATTCTTTATATTCTTTGAGTTTTATTTAACCTATTAAATTTAAAGTATTATTTTACAATTATTTGTTACTTTATATAACAAATAGGCAGGTATCTTTGAGTTGTCTTGCTCGTAAATCATAACTTCTCGGGAAATGATGAATTTTGGGAATATTTCCTCCACTTTAAGTTCCCAGGAATTTTACATCACTGGGCATAAACATATTTTACACATAATCCTATCCTATATCAAAAGAATCCGCCGCCGTGGGTGAGTCGGTAGCTCGCCTGCCTTGCACTCCGGCGGCCCGGGTTCGATTCCCGGCCGGGTTGGGGGTTTTTCAGAAGTGAAAACCTTTCCCGGGTTCAGGACTGGGGGTGTATATGTCCTTAGATTTAAGTAGGTAGGAGACTGGCGCAACACGGTAAAAAATCCGCTGTGAACATCCCCTTACGGGATCACCAGGGGTCGCTCGCGACCCTGAGGAATACTATACCGTCGGAAAATACAGCTCTTTTGTCGGAATGCTTTTATCGCTGTTCAACCAATGTTCAATACACTTTTGAACGATAAAATCTTTCATAACCTTTTCAACATGTGAAATTGGGCATAAACTATGAGTAAATGGAAGGTCAGGATTGGCAGCCGACTATGCCAATTCGTCTGCTCTCTCATTGTCTGCGAAGTCAATGTGAGCCTTGACCCATGAAACACAGACATAGCAGCACAGTTCAACATTAGACTTTTTTATTTCCGAAGCTATTGGATTGCAACTGTATTTATCCCTGATAGCGAACAATGCTGACTGGGTGTCATTATGCATATATGCATTTTGTCCATTGCTGCTACACCATTTTACTGCTTCTCTTATTGCAATCAGCGCTGCCTGGAAAACCGAGCATTCTGGAGCAAGTTTATGCATGGCTGAACATATTTCTTTATGGATATATGAATTCAGGAACCACAGATTATTGTCTCTGTTGGACATTACATGAGAATGTTATAGTAGAAAAAGTCCTCCGATACTGGGATTCGAACCCAGGGCCTTTGGCTATCCGTGCCACTGCTCTACCAACCCAGAGTTCGATTCACAGCGCCAGATGGAACCTCTCTCCTGTAACTAATTACCCTTAATGGTATGTACGAAAAATGAAAGAAATTTGTGGAAGTTGGCAATCAATCTAAGCCCTCTGAAAATGCAGTTTTTAACACAACATGAGCCCCTGGCTGTAAAGAATATTTTAAAAAAGAATTAAGCGAATTAACATTTATTTATTTATGTTTATATTTCCCTCTGGTGTAGTTAAGGCCTTCTCTTCCACTAACCAGAGGTGGATACATTCAAACCTTACCAAATAATCTAATTAAGAATAATAATAATAATAATAATAATAATAATAATAATAATAATAATAATAAACTTGATTATATAATATAAATGTAAATTATATTAGTGAAAACTATAATTAATTAAGTTGTAATAGAAATTTATTTAAACATTTCTGGAAGTTAGCAATAAATCTATATCCCCAGAACACGTAATTGTTAACACAACACAAGCCTCTAGCTCTGGTTGTAATTAATATTTAAAAAAGAAATTTAGTGAATTAACGTAGTTGTACTAAACATCTATTTAATCATTTGTAATGTTAGCAATTAATCCATGGCCCCTGAATACGCAATTGTTAACACCAGCTTGCAATTGTCCTAATGGCCAAATTGGTTGCAAAAAATATTTTAAAAATAATTTAAAAGAATTAACACAGTTGTACTAGAAATTTATCGATTTAACATAATTGTACTAGAAATTTATTTAAACATTTGTAGAAGTTAATTAATGATTTCCCCCTGAACATACAATTGTTAACATAATATGATTCCCGGTTGTAAAGAATAGCCTATTTAAAAAAATAAATTCAACGAATTAATAATATGGTTGTACTAGTTTATAAGAATAATAATTACAAGAAAAAATAATAACTATTTATAAACGGATGGATCAGTCGGCAAAGCATCAATAGCTTTCTGTTCACAAGTTCGCGGGGTCGATCATGGCTCAGGTCAATGACATTCATCAAATGCAATAATCATATAGATTTACAGAAATGTAACATAACTCCTGCAACGCAAAACTGTGGCACACCGACGATTGTTGTAGGCCTAAGTAGCAGTATAAAAACGTAGTTTTGGGGTTCATGTATATAATTTCATTTTTTATCTTTATCCTATCTAATATGCAATTTTATATCGTTTATAATGCTTAATAGATATGGTATTAATATTTCGTATAGGCTCATAAATAAATTATTAAGTGCCAGTATGGTACTTTATGAGATTGTGTGTGGGGACGGAAAAATGTCTGTCCGTCTGTCTGTGTGTCTGTACGCGCCATAACTCAAATACGCTTTATCGGATTTTAATGAAACTTGGTATAAGCATTCATAACGTCCATGGCAAGAAGCTTATTAATTTGGACCTAATCGGTTGACCGGTACCAGAGTAACGACTAATTAGAGGTCACATGTTTTTTAATTTTTGTCTACCGGTATAATTTGACAGTTAACACTATTCCTTCACTTATGTTTATCAAACGAGACCGTCAAACTGACTGAGTTGGCCAAATGGTAACGTCTTGGACTCGTATTCTGGAGGTTCCCGGATCAAATCCCAGAGCCGGCCGATTAGACATGGGTTTTTTTATTTTTATTTTTATGCGAGTGCGCGATTGTCAAGGTATCACAAATCTGTAGTTCTGCTGACGCTGGTCGATTTTAATCTGATTAGAAAAACTTATTTTCTGCATATCATGATTTCAATTATAATTGGTTCAACAAAAACATACTGGCACTTTTTTATATCAGTTTACCTGATTTTATTTATTACACATGAGTAACCGTCCTAACTAAAAGCTGTCGTACTTTGTAAGTAGACCTGCTTCTTTCCCCACACTTGACCAATAGACATGTTTGCGATAGAAAACACAGAGATAATTTTTATGTAGATAATAAAGACAGTTCTTCATAAAATAATCTTTAAAATAGACAGTTTTAATAATGTGAAAAGTAATAGGTTTTTTTTCATGCAATTTTTTTAGTTTTTCATACAGCAATAACTTTCGATAGAATAAAGACCTGAATATTATTCAAACAAAAAAGTTACTTCACTACAAGTGTGCAATCCACCCATTAAACCAAGAGTTCCCATTTTTTTCGGGTGCAGACCTCTTTCCTATAAACTTATAAAACCGTTGACCCTCTAGTAATTTACATTACTTACTCAAATTAATGAGTCTGCACAATATGCCTACTCGATACAAAAAATTACTAGAAACAGGACTAGATAAATCAAATCGAACGCAGATTGGTCGATGTGAGCTCTTGCATTAAACTTAAATGTGAGTTTTTCTTAATGTTTATTGTAAATGCTTGTAAACACTTCTTTGTGGTGTAAATTATAGTTTCTATTACGTTTTGTCGTAGGGTACCCTTAACTGAGGGAAGCTGATTGTGAATAAATAACATTAAAATATATAACAGGAAATAGATATATAAGCATTCATGAACCACAGATTATTGTCTCTGTTGGACATTATTATCATATAACAGGAATCGTATTTTACGGTGAATAAATGTGTTTAAATTTCGATAAAAAAAAATGGGTTAATTTCGGTGTCATTTCGCATAAAAGCATACAATTTCGGCGATATTTGCATTAAAACCAAATAGATTTATGGATCACGTAAAATTCTGCACATTTCTGAAAAAAAAAATCAAATTCCTTTGATTTTAGGCCTTTAATTTTGTAGAATTTAACAATTCTTATCAGCTGAATACTAACACTTACCTGCAGTGTAGATAAAGTGGTGTAACACATCTCCTTGGCCTACTTATATCGAGGGTCTATTGAGGATATAGATTATATGAGGGCACCCAAATACAGATGTACACAAAAATTTGGGAAAAGGTAATCTGCGCCACTTCTACCTTTTCCCCCAACCTACACGATGTAAACTGCGTCACCGACATATGTAAACTGTGCCACCGATATTTAAATGGCGTCAGCGTCATACTAACGCACTAACATTTTCCTTCCCCATTTCTCCAGACTTAGGACTGGCTATGAAATTGCATAGGTGTGATAAAAAAAAATAGGCTTAGTAGCTTTGTCATTTTAAAAAAAATTTAAAACCAATACCCTAATTTCTTTTGCATGAACGCTTCGTCACTTATAAAATTGTTTAAAACACTACCCTAATTTTTTTGTGCATGAGCACTTTGTTCTCATATGACGCCTTCTTAATAAAATCAAAACGGGATATTTCATTGTTTATATATTGTTCTCTCTCATCACCTCATGTGGAAAAAATTGTTACTGAATAGAAACGAACATTCACATATTAGGTGTAACTTTTGTTTGCCTATAACTACTGCCGCAACCTACATATCTCCGTGGCGCAGTTTACATATCTCCGTGGCACAGTTTACATATCTCCGTGGCGCAGTTTACATATCTCCGCGGCGCAGTTTACATATCTCCGTGGCGCAGTTTACATATCTCCGTGGCACAGTTTACATTTCTCCGTGGCGCAGTTTACATATCTGCGTGGCGCAGTTTACATATCTCCGTGGCCCAGTTTACATATCTGCGTGGCGCAGTTTACATATCTCATTTTTATTCTATTTCAAATTCGGTTTCAACCGTGGCGCAGATTACATACACAGAAAAATTTGTGTTTTTTCGCGAATGTAAAATGACACTATTTTGGCTAGAAGTGTTTGAAACATTTAAAAAATGACTTTTTCAATGGCATTTGGAATTTGTGAATCCGTCACTCACGAAAACCAGTTATTCTTAAATGTTAATTATATTTGTGAAAAGATTTTATTAACATTATTGTGAAAACAATTAAAATTATTAATTTCTAAACTTCTGAAGTTGAGCCATATCACCCAATCTGTCGCCTTAGGCTATTCATCGGAAAACGACTTCGCAAACTCGCAAGTATGAATATTTTTCTCAGTGGTAAAAGCTATTTTTGGATCATAAGGCTCTAAACAATTTATTTTTGAGGTTCTTGAATCGTATTGGGATTGGTGGGAAATGAACGTAGGCCTTATTTATGACCTAATCGTAGGAGTGGAGTAGAAAACTGGTTTCCTTAAAATGACACAACGCAAACATTTCATAGAATATTCCAAAACCACTCAACAGAATTTTTTTCTGAAATTAGATGAAACGAACCTATTAAGGGTTTATGAACCTGTACTTAAAAATAAGTATTTTTTGTTTTGTTTTCATCCAAATATATTAAGCTTATTTCTATGCTTTTATTTATATATTATATGGACTTTTATTTTATTCTGTTAATAAGTTTGATATTTTAATCTATTAACTTACTCTTCCTACGGCCCTAAACTGAATTCGATATACTGAAGCGAGTGCCTGTATACGTTAGCCGAGTAATCAATCTATTAACTCATTTAAAAAAAATCTTGCCTACGAAAAAGTTGCAAAGATTGAGCGTTTCTGTTAAATAGGAATTCTGGTACGTCCCAGTACAACACAGGTCAGCTTAAAATTCACCATCTATTTTAAAAGCAATTTTTCGATAATTGTAACATTTCAAATATATTATTCTATAACTGCAAAATGATAAGAAATACAGGCCTAAGACGGGAATTTTGCCTTGCACACTGTATTTACATGGATTTATGCTGAATGTAGGCCTATACTACCATGATATCAATAAAGTTGAAAATTAAAAAGTATTATATAAAACAAATTATTGTTATATTCGAATGTACATGAATAACCACAAGACATGTAAGAAAATACATGTTGGGTAATATTAATTTTTAACATTAAAATAAAACGAAAAGTCTACAAAAATCACATTTCGCTTTCATAACGCATCCTGCAAATTTAATTAAATTAAATAAATTATAAATGCTATTCCGCTATTCAGTTTTAATTATATTTTATGTATGAAATATACAAATTAATTGTAGGCCTAATAAAATGAATAGCTGTAGATGTATAAAACTATTCTAATTTATAGAAACATGTCTTTATTATATACGGCAAGAAAAACAATGAGGGCAGAAAAATCCTGACAAGGATATTCTTACCTAAAGTTATGCTTGATTGCAAAAAAATATTATTTTTCATACCTTGACAAAAATAGACCTGGAATTTAGACGATATATATTTTTCTATAATTGTGTAACCTATTTAATTAATTTCATATTGACCAAACAGGAGCTAATAAAGATTACAGATGCGAAGAATCCACTTAAAACGAAGATATAAGGTGGATTATTTATATTTATGATTTATTTAATATAATTAAGTAGTTTTCAGGAAGCATTATGAAAGTGAAGTGTGATTTATGTTGACTTTTCATTTCATTTTAATGTTAAAAATTAATATTGCCCAGCTTGTATTTTCTGATATTTCGTGTTGTTATTCATGTACATATGACCATAATTTGAACGATAGAGAACTAAGGATACGTTAACACAGCTACAAACTTCATTGATGTTGTTAGGAAAAACATACTCTTGGATCCTACAGACCAGGAGCGGCCACTAACCGTAACTTTGAGAGCCGCAAATTTATGAAGCTGTTCGAAGCGAACAACATTAGACAATAGACAAGTTTATTCGTCATTAAGCATATCACAAGAAATGCAATAGACTTCGTGAGGCAACAGTAATTGGTAGGCTACCAGCCTACTACTCTTATACAATATGGCCTATTTTAAAAGGCAACGTAACCTATTTTTGTCTTAACAATAATTCTTAAAACTAACTTATTATTTAGAACTTGTTATTTAAAGCTGGTTATTTAAAAAAACTGTTCATTTAAAAAGTCATTAAACTATAGGCCTAGCAGATTTATGTGTAAACAATTCTAAAGACAAGCCTATTATTTAAACATTGTCATTCAATAGTCTTAATACTATAATAGAGTTATTTACAAACAATTTTAAAATCTAGTTTATCATTTAAAAACTGTACGCTTAAAAAGTCATTAATACTATAAAAAGGATTTGTATTATACCAGACAAGCAAATTCTTTGAAAAAACTTAAACAAGCAAACTGCGAAAATCCACTGGAAAGTTGTTAAATATCTTTAAGCCTAAATGAGTGTGGTACTCCTGTGTTCTTGTTAACATAACTCTATTTACATCTAAGTTTCTACAATTTCTTGTGGGGTAGTTATGTATATTTTTTCTTTTCACATGACTGTCAGAATTTAATTTTACTAAAACGCAGACTACATAAATATATAGACTAATTACAGACAAGATTCCCGATTTGACAAACAATGGTTTACAATGTTCCAATTTCCTTGCTCCAGTTACTATTCTTACCGCTTTCTTCTGTATCTTCAAGACATTATTAATTCCCACTCCGTTACCCCAAATTACAATACCAAATCTAATTATGCTCTCAAAAAAGGAAAAATAAGCTAACCTTAAATAATTTTCTGTAACTTGTTTCTTTAAACTGCTTAAAAGATAAATTACTCTTGATAATCTTACACAGAGGATTTCAATATGTTTCTTCCAAGATAGCCTACTATCAATATTTATACCTAAAAGTTTTACAGAACTGTATGAAATGTCATGGGTTGAAATTATTAAGTTGTCGGTTTTTTCCGTGTTCAATAGTAAACCATTTGCAGAGAACCACTCTGTGGCTTCTTTTAGGGTCTGTTCCTTCAAACAAGACAACTGAAACATGTCACTATGGCTATTAAACAATGTGGTGTCGTCAGCATATACAGTTAAACTACTTGAACGATTACATGGTAGATCATTCATTAAAACCAAGAACAAAACAGGTCCCATTACCGAACCCTGAGGGACACCGAATTTGACACCAGTGACTTGAGAGAGGTGTCCATTAACCTCTACAACCTGCTTACGATCTTTTAAGTAGGACACCAGCAGATCTAAATCGCAGCCTTGAAAACCATAATGAGCTAACTTATTTACAAGAATATCATGTTGTACACAATCAAAAGCCTTGCTTAGATCGCACAAAGTGATCTGAGCAAGGCACCTTTCCTCTAAGGCTCTCAGTATTTCGTTAACTACACTATCTACTGCTAAAGTTGTAGAGAGACCTTTCCTATATGCAAATTGACTCTTACTAAACAAATTACAAGATTCAAAGTAGGAACATACCTGGTTCTTGATTATCTTTTCAAAAATCTTGGCCAAAGTAGGAATACAAGAAATAGGTCGATAGCTGCTAGGCGAATCTATGCCACCTTTTTTAAAAATAGGAACGACTCTTGACAATTTCATAAAGGCTGGGAATACACCCTCGTTTTTACATTGTTTTTACTATACACATAAACATTATTGTTCAATTACACAACAAGAAATAAGATTTTACTTTTGAGAAATGCTTTTTCGAATGTTCATTTTTTCTGCTAGTTGTTTGAAATCTGGCTGATAATTGGTAAGCCCAGTTCGCACGAGTTCACTTAAATGTTCGTAAGTTAGATTTAGATTTAACAAATTTAGCCTAAGCGTTCAGTACAAAGATTCACACACATAAGTAGTCCCAAATATAGAGATAAGTGTCTTAGCACACTCTTTTGTTAGTAGGTATTTCTTTTCTGGAACTTTCTTCCAAAATTAAATGGCAGAAACACCACTTCGTTTAAGACCTTTTAGTCCTTCGTCCTCTTTGTAATTGGTGATGAAACAGGACAGCCATCGCCCACAACATCAAAAGCAAAGGATTTTCCAAGAATGAAAATGAAGGTTTAAGGGTTCTCAAATCATTAAATCTGCCACTGATTTCTTTAGCAGAAATTTTACACAAATAATCTTTTTCCACCTGAACGTCAGGAAGGCTTTCAGCAATTTTCTTCAAACATTTGAAATGAGCAAATGTTTTAGTTTCAAGATCTTTCCGAAAGAGTCTTAACTTGCTCTGAAAACTAAATACAGTCTGCGCTAAATCAGACATAAGTTTTTCACTTCCTCGTAATCATGGGCGTATGGTGAAATTTTGTTCGGGAGGGGTTCAATGTAAAGTCGTCTCAGCTCCATGTCCTTGTGCACATTGTGAATTATTACTTTTTTAAATTACTAAGCAGTTGTATTGTGATAATTAATACACTGTAATAAATTAATATGCAGCTCAGTCTTTGAAACATTTTTTCTTGAGATTTCTATCCATTTCTCGTTTAAGCTAGACTCTATAAATAAAAACTTTATTTAGAAAAATTATCATATTACTGTATGGAGCATAGGGGACGTTTTTAAAGTCATCTATAAATCCACCGGTGGAAAAGCCCGATTAATGCCGATTCCTTCATGATAATTTTGTGATGAGCTCGTGATTACTGTTGGCTTTACAGACAGGTTGATGGATTTCGGCGGGAGAATTCGAGCTGTCGTTTGACAGATTGCAAAGGGATTTTTGTTTACTAGTAATACATCACTGTTATTAAACTGAAAAACTATCAACTCCACGAGGTTTTGAAATTTGAATCTTAAATAAATTACGATGAATCTTAAATAATTCTTTGATGTGTACTAAATTGTAAAATATGTAACAACCGAATCAGAGTTTATTATTTTTATTTTCTTTTAAATTTCGTTCGATGATTTATAATCTTCAAAATATTGCAGATATTTCGGGAGGGGTTTCAACCCACCTGAATCCCCCTTACCGTACGCCCATGCTCGTTATATGTTTTCATTAAATTATATTAATGCAGCTCATTGTGGCCACTTCTGCTACTAAAAGTGGGGTTGGACAAACAATCAATTAAATTATAAATGCCAGCTAAGATAGGGAGGAACACTTACCTCTTTCCTGGGACAGATCACCAGCACGAAGAGTCGTACTTCGTGGCTGTTCCGCCCAAAGTTCGCCGGGTGTTTGAGGCGCGTTATGGCGACCCTCCTCCTCTGAAGGGCGGGCAGATTGCAACTGGCAAACAGAGAAGCCAAGCGGTTACTTTTATGCCTCACTTTACGACGTTTTCAAATGCACACTCACACAGAAACATTAACTCGTACACGTTCCAAATAATATGTCGTTAAATAGCGATTGTTAATTGCAAAAACTGCATAAGTCTCAACTACCATGATTCCGAATCCACTTAGCATTTTTATACCGCTTAGTGAACTTACTTAGGCCTACTGGTGGCCAGGAAAAAAATAACTTAACTGAGACTGTAGTTTCAATTTAATGCTTCAAAGCAAACGGAAGAGGCCCGTTTTCGTTTTATTATCCTTCCGTTTATTGTCATTAAAATCTATTTATTACACAGACCAACAGCCATTTTGGTGCCATAGAATTAATACTTATTCTTGGGTATATTTAGGTCGCTGATGCCAAATGTGCCATTAATTTTGCCCTATCAGCTTTAGTTTTGTGAGATATGGTATTACCATTATGCAAATTATCCAATTTTACGTTTGATATAAATAAAAAACAGTGCCTATTTTAGCTTCTAAGCAGCATACTAACATTACATTGACATTACAATAACAATATAACATGAGGTCTTTAAAAAAATTATATTATCACGTATTGTACGGTCGTTTATGACTTATGAGCTGTCAAATTGAGGGACAAAAATAATCCAGCTTTTAGTTTTTCTGTACTTCGTACAGTTTTCGTCCTACGTGTCCAAAGTATGGTCAAGAACCTTCACTAGCTATATTATCAAGCAAGATTTTGTTTCGCGAAAGAGGTTATAAGTTAATGGAACTCTATATAAAAGTAGAGCTGGTAGACAAAAACTGTTTACATATTTGGAATAAGCACACTAAAGTACAGCCAAAATCCGGTAAAACATCTGAGACACCAAACAAAAAAATATTTTTTGTTGGGCTGTGTTATCCATCTCCTTCACCACAGGGGTCCAATCCCATTCTATACAAATGGCCATACCAGATCAGACGTTCGGTCCCGATTTTATATATAATTGAGCATTCTACTCCAATCGTCCCTCTTATGGTCTCATTTCGCACATGATCTAGCCTACAGATGCCATATCCCCTTCTCCATAAGTGCATTTCTTATTTAAGCAACTTTAAAGGTTTGAGGGTAAAAAGATAAACTTTTTTAAAGTTATTTTAACATAAGCATTTGATATGTCCCTTCGTGTTAGTTCCTTATTAGTTTCTTTAATGGTAGGACTTTGTGGCAAAATCAACACTGTAAGGATAACACTCTCTGCGTAAAAGAGAGTTATAAAACATTTAATGAACTTATATTTTCTGCGAAAAGTTCCTTTTTATAGTATAACATTTTATTTTTGTAATACACACCGTAATGGAGGCCGCCTGAAAAACAACCTCAATTATTTATCTTCTACTTTGTATAATTGAGATTTCAGAGCCAATAGCTCCAAATTCTGACACCTTGCGAAAGTGAAGGTGTTAAAGAATGCCTGTAAGAATTATCAGCATGCAAATTGAACATTAAAAATACAGAAATCTATAGCTAGGAAATGAGCCAATGCTTACATATTACATAACCAGCTGTAGGTAATGTAGTGATAATAACTTACAGTGCACATATCCATGACTGATCGTAGTCGAAATTTGTTCCTCCCTCAGTACTGCAAGCTCCTTGAATTGTACGAGCCATGAGGTGAAGGGCTGAAACAAAGAAGCAAGTCACATAATAATAATAATAATAATAATAATAATAATAATAATAATAATAATAATAATAATAATAATAATAATAATAATAATAATAATAATAATAATAATAATAATAATAATACTTTTTAACCTGGTGAAAATATTTTCTTCCACTTCGCCAGGGACTATTAGTATATTAATTGTACAATATAACACATGAAATAATGAAAATACATTAAATTAAAAAAATAACACACTAAATTATATAAAAATTCATTAAATGACGCACTAAATGATATAATTGATATTTATGTATCAAGTATGCAAAATAACGCGGGCGGATCTAGTACAGCGGTCGAGGCGTAATTTGAATACCCACATTATAGACCCTACTTTACTTTGGTACTTTCTCCATAGCTGTAATTAATTCAGTTCTAAATAATGTTCTATAAGTGCTACATTTCGTTTATAAAATTTGGTGAATCTCAGATCTTAAGGTTTTGTTTTTAACACAAGAAATTAGTAAATGTATATTATATTTTTAAAAAAGGTTTATTTGGCTTTAATTCATATATAGCATAGCAAAATTTAACCTTATTATACCAAAGTATAAAAATATAATATATTTTAATTATACCAACTTATAATAAGGTTATATTTTGCTATGCTATATATGAATTAAAGCCAAATACACCTTTTTAAAAATATAATATACATTTACTAATTTCTTGTGTTAAAAACAAAACCTTAAGATCTGAGGTTCACCAAATTTTATAAAAGAAATGTAGCACTTATAGAACATTATTTAGAACTGAATTAATTACAGCTATGAAGAACACTATAATAGGCTAATACAGCTAACTAGGTAGGCTACTAAGAATAGAGTAACAGGGATAATTACTGGTTCACTGATTTTGACGTTGCAAACAATTTCACAAATAAATTCAATTTAAATATTTATAAATGCTGTTTATAAACGAATTGAAATACCGAAAATATGTTTTGTTTGAAAGTATCATTTTAAGTTTACTGAAAAATTATTGTACTCTACTTTGCTTAGTGATAATAGAAGTTGGTATATTTCTTGCCAAATGACTGAACAAGCAAATATTAAATTAGCTACCACCACCAAATGCTGCAGAGAAATTAAGAACAGTGCCATTGCGGCTTTTCAATGATTCCATAGCAACTTCTTCAGCAATATCTTATATCACTTATATGTTGGCAATTTTTGCAGGTGGTAAGTGGAATCACTACGCCCACGCACTGTTACAAGAAATTCAAATTCTGAAATCTTTTGTAGTTAGTAGTATACATGTTTCATACACCATTGGAAAGATAAAACTTAAGTAAATAGAATGCAAAAAATATGTATTCTCCAAGGACTGAGACCCCTTAAATGCATGAGGTATTAATAAAACATACATTTTCCCTCTTTGACTAATATAATACAGTTGGTTCTATGATACCCCGCCCATCTTGAGGATTCATACCGTAGGAATAAACTTCAGTGTCTTTATGCTATGTTCACACTGAGGAATCCGTTGCAAACACAAATCCTACAAAGAAATCCAAAATTATACATGTGCGGTGATACATATCACATGTTCCTGGAACAAGTATTCCATGTTGGGGGATTCGTTATCAAGCATTAAGAATGGCTTCAGACGCAGAACTTTTGTGCAGATGGTATCCCTACAACTTTGTACGTAAACATCCTTGCTTCCAGATTTATTGGAAGCCACTACTTTGTTATGCTCCCGTATAAACTGAGATTTCATTCGGGTCGTACCCTTTTGCGTCCCAAAGTGAGTGGTCGCTTCATCAAAACAACCCTCGTGCGTCCGGTGCAATTTGACGTAAACAACTCTCGTGCGTCCCGTCTTGAACAACTGTTGTCAATGCCAAGGAAAATGAAAAAGAAGCATTCTTGGTAGAAAAAACGGTTGAATATAGAACTGAAGCACTCAGCAGACTGGAATATGTGCGAACAGTATCATTTAAGTTCCTACCACAAGAAAGTAAACTGGTAGGCAAAAAACAAAGAGTAACTTCATTCTCCGCTTCAATTTTATTTAATATTGGCAGTAATGCAAGGTTTAAAATTTTTGAGGTGTGTAGCAGTTCGCCTCCTCGCGGTGCACCCTGGGTAATGCTAAACGAACTGCGTGGTACCAATTATTAATTTTACCTGTATTCCATGGGACGCATTTTGGTCATTGCTCTAGAGCAGCGTTTCTCAACCTATGGTCCGCGGACCACTGGTGGTCCGCGAAGATTGTGCAGATGGTCCGCAGACATAATTTAAAAATATCATAAAGCAAGTGGAAAGTAAAGAAGTAGCATTTTTTCACATATTTCGTTATAATGACCTATAATTAATACCCCAAATATTAAGTTTATAGGCCTTCTTTTAAAAAAGGTATGTAAAATTAATGGGTTCGTAAAATTTTTAGACATTTTAGAGGTCCTTGGGTTCAAAAAGGTTGAGAAACGCTGCTCTAGAGAGACCCGGGACGCAAACGGGTCATTGGATCTGAGGATCTGTGGACGCAAAAGTCCTAGTTTAGTGGTTTTGGGACGCAAAAGTCCAGACCCCTTTCATTCTATGAATTTTATTTTCTTTGTCTTTATATCCAGTGCTGAACATTTTCCCGCCCTTACACTGCCTTGTCTCGTCTCGATACCCGATTGTACCATCTTCACGTATGGGATTCCTCAATTAATTCAAGAATGCTGTGTTTAGACAAATTATCCATAGCAAATTATCCACGATTTCGTGAAATAAAGTGTGAATATGAAGCTTACCCTGATACAAAACAGCTGACAGTCGTCAGTCAATTATCACATGAAACATCACTATAGCACATGCGCATAGAACATACTCCTTGGGATTATTTCTATGTTATTACTCTCGGAGCGAAAATAAGAATTTGTGTAGGAACCTTGTTTCTAGTACAATTTATTCAAGTGTTTGTGCCTGGGGACTAGGAACATGTTCCATAGGATTAATACTTGTGTCAAATAGGTTGTGTTCCATGTTCCCGGTCATATAACGCTGCAACAAATTCCTCAGTATGAACGTAGCATTAGTGATTAGGGTTAAATTATACAAAGCAAAAACAAAAATATACAAATTAAATACTAACCCGAGTCGTCCGTAAATATGGAGGACTTGGCCTCATACACCGAGTACTGAGGCTCGTTGGCATCCAGTAGTCGGTGCAGCATCATCTCGACGATGTCATGCAGCGAGGTTTCTGTGACGTCCAGTAGAAGGACAGCTTGGTTGAGAAAGTGAGAGATGTCCATTTGTGCGCGAACTTCTGAACCGAAGTCTTTCATTGGCACTTTTTCGTGCTTGGAATACATGAGGTGGACTTCCTCTCCGTCATCTGCAATGAGAACACAATCAATGTCGTTAAATTCATGCTATCATCTTATTTTGTTGAACAAATTCTGTGAAAGTTGAAAATATATAAAACTTGCTTTATGCCTTTATCTTGATGTAAGATATTGGAAGGAATCTCATGCAGTAGTCGCGTCTGTCTTCGAGTTATCAAATACAGACTAAAAGGGTATAACTTTGCAGTTTTAGCTTATTCCTTTGGTAGAAAAAAAATCAATCTACATTTTTGTCCCAGATGACTTCTTTTCTCAGAGATAATCTCATCCAAAAACTTTAACTGTGCTTTAGACAAGTATTATCCATACTGCTGTAGTCCTAATTCTTTTTCTTGCCAGCAGAGGAAGAATAAGGAATACATTTTCTCTTTGGGTTTTTCTTTCAATAAACTTGCTGTTTTCGTGCAAATTAAAAACAAATTTGAACCACATAAATCCGCGACATACGGCAAAATCGGAGCTATAGTACCTCACGTTCTGTCATTGCCACGCGATACAAGCTATCTGGTAGTGCGCTGTTGCAAATATGCGGAACCTTTCAGCCGAATTATCTGAAATACCATTAACCTTATCACTAAAAGGAATATAGGTTTTATACTTATAGTAATATAAACTACTATAGGTACCTCTTTCAATCTACACAGTTATACCTCTTACACCTTGTATAAATCAAAAGCATTGCCTTTATGATCAATTTTACTAATACTTTATGATCAATTTTAAATATTGCATATTAAAAAGTAAACGTATGGGATTACTTTGATAGGTAAACCTCTAATTTCATTTTAAAACAAACATAGCTGAATTACATTAAAATACCACAATCATGGAAACTTCATAAATCTAAGTCTAATCCTTAAGGCAGCATAAGAGGACACATCTATGACATTTCTTAAAAAATGTAACATTTTTTAAGTGATTGCAATAGTAGTTTTACAATACAGATAGAACAAGAGTACTGCACTAACCATGCAACATTTCATGCCAATATAAATTATGCATTAGTTCTTTATTAACATTTGTCATTTTACCCACTTATTTAAAGGTTTTCTTTAGGTGAAAGCTTTAATATTGTATTCCATACGGAACACTAGCAAATTGGTGTCTATAGAAATTTTAATTGTGCAGTAAATATTCCTGAATAGTCTTCAGTGATGCAAAGGTAACTTGCTCACCTCTGGATTTGAGATTCATGGACTCAAATATGGCCAAATTAGACGGAATTTTTAGGACGAATAATCATGGGCACGAAGTCTTCTTGAAGGTAGGCCTATTATAAATCACCCATAGATCTAAGGGACTTTAAAGAATTAGAGACTGAAATTTAAGGCTCTGGAATAAATTTCTAAATTCTTTCACGTCCTAGTAGCATTGTAATTTCCTTCTAAATGGCTATTGGTTCGACGGACCTATCATTTGTCCCTCTGCTTCTGTAAGTTAATAAGCGTACCAGTAACTGAATTTATATTCGGTATGAAATTAAACATCCCCAGGAGGCTCTGGAACGAAGAAGGTAAACAACAGCAGGCATCATAAGAGCTTTCTATTTTATCTGTAATCCACAAATTATATAACCTTTCCTTTACTTTTACTTAATCAACATTGATATTAAAACTAAGCACTTCAGAAAGAAATGTTAAGGTAACTTCAAATTATCTGTTATTAATTAATCTGAAAATTTAAAGTTCACGCTTAAAAACCTTTATTATGAACAGTATTCTGAGCAATAAATATGTAGACATTAGGCCTAGTGAAGTGAAGAAGATAGAATTTAAATATTAGTAAGGGTTTATTCACTCTTGACTATATTCCTAAAGCCGGGTTGATTACCGTTAAATTGTTGATAGGAGTAAAGGAAGGCGGAATATAAGAATGGGACGTATAAACACAATAAGAAGTCGAAAAGTAAATTCTGAAAGTTTTGAGGTTTAAAAAGTTACAATTTTTCAAAAATGTACCCCAATTAATTGCTACTAATATATTATGGAGGATATGAGAACATTCACATTGATTTTGCAGGTTTTTAAAATATAGTCTAAGAACCCCACAAAATACGATTACATTGAGTCATTTTGTACAATATATTAAGATGATTTTATTGAACATTCCTTGCAAATCATACAAACAGATTGCTATAAATTATGCGTTATTACAAAATAATAAAATAATAATAATAATAATAATAATAATAATAATTAGAGTAGAGCTCGAATTCCATTCATGATTCACTGCCCGGAGCCTGAAAAAAAGTTGAGTGTGCACGTGCTATGACATGGGTTCGATGTCTATTAGTCTCAGCGGAACACACGGCTGTGCGGAAGTCTCTATGTAAGCTAAACTTTGATCAGAGTCTTTTGAGACAGTGGAATGGGTAGATATTGTCCGCCCCTTTTTTTCTTCTTTTTTTCTTTTCTTTTTCTTGTTTTTCCTTTTTTCCTTGTTTTCGGTTTTTCCCTTAGAACCGGCCCTAAAGTAAATAAGTAAGTCTGTCTCACTTCATTATCTACTCATTCCACTGTCTCAAAAGACTCTGACCAAAGTCAACCTGCTAACCATTACAAAGAGTACAGAGCAGGTAATACGCACTTTACAGTTTTTGTCAACTGAACGACAAGCCATGCTGCAAATAAACATACAGTTGGTGCCATTTTAAGGCCTCGTCCCAAACCATCGTCTATCTAAAAAAGTAATAGCATTGTTCTCTAATCCGAAAATCTACACCGACTTCGACATCGACAAAGAACAGGTGTTCTTGTAGTCGCGTGGGTTTCCCCAGTGTTGTCGCTGTCATTCACTACTTTTTAAGTAAAGCAAGTGCTGTGGTACATATTTGGCAACATTGTTCTGGACTGCAGACAAGTGTAAATACGCCTAATCACCTTTCTATTCACTGATTGACAGGTCGAAGAGGATTAGGGTATCAGCAGGTAGGGGAAGTTCTTGAAAAAAGTCTTTAAAAAGTGGCACCAACATTACAGAA
Source organism: Ectobius pallidus (assembly GCA_964059195.1). Lineage (NCBI taxonomy): Eukaryota > Metazoa > Arthropoda > Insecta > Blattodea > Ectobiidae > Ectobius > Ectobius pallidus. The sequence goes on from CAXKWD010000011.1 coordinate 32,459,338, forward strand.
GTTGCTCTTGTTTCTTGGGAACTCTGGCCGCGAGTATTGCACTTCGATAGGAGAAAATATAATTTGTAGAGTAAGATTACTTCCACAAAGTCTCTGGGTTTTTCCGTATATACCTTAGGAGCGAGTCTCACCGTTCCTAGAGTTCCTGCCTAGGGGAGGTAGCTGCACCCTGATTGGCTCAGCTCTTCTATCCCACTCCACGTGTTGTCTGTCTCTGTCTCGCTGCGGCATTATCCTTCCACTCAACTATTATAGTATTTTCTACGACTGGCAACGTGCTGCATGATCTTCACTCTGTGCTCAACAGTAACTAAGTGATCTTACGCGCATGCGAGTCTGTGCCAGCTTGTAACGAGAGGCTCGCTGGCTGGGTTAGTCTTCAAGGCCAGAGACTTTGTGGAAGTAATCGTTCTTTAAATTATGCCGTATAAAGTTTAAAGGTCATATTGACAATATCATGTTGTTTCATATAAATGAGAATGGAGATGCACCATCAATATAGGTAATATGCTGTTGGTTTGACCTTCACCAGTCTGTGTAACTTTTACCTTTGCAACGACATTACGACAGCCAACTCTTCCTGTTTCCTTCAGTCCCGACAGTAGACTATATCTATAGTGTGCTATATCTGCATTTCTAATGCCATTGATATCAAGCGGACGTTTTATGGATGCAAAATATCAAACTGATGCATCCAGTGACGTGGGAAAAATGTAAATTTATTTTTGAATAAGGATGAAAATTCTCCCGGCGTATATTATTAACAATAATTTATTCTCGGGCTTGCTTCTGGGCCAATGGGATTTCTCCCAAGTATTAACCATTGTCGACACCAGAGGAATTCCGTCGAAATGCAGAACGATTGACTGACTCGATATTGCGGGGGATTTTTCCCCTCAAGGTCGAGGGCTTGAGCCCCATTCTGGGCTCTTGTCCCTAAATTTTATCTATTGGTGCTTATTTTGCTCTTCGTGTTGCTCATTTAGCATTTTTAGATGCTTATTGTTTGATTAAGGCAATATACAGGCGGATTGTACTAATTTTAATATTAAACCTTTTTAATTATTTAAGGTTGTTGCAGGGGCGTATTCAGAGGGGGGTTGAGGGGGGCTACAGGGGGCATGTCTTCGTGAAGACATTGATACGCCTATACAGTGCTCATTGTATGTTTGACTTGTTCTATACTCAAATTGTCTAAAGACATGTACTTTGAATCCACAGAATGTAATAAATAGGGCACGGATTCTTAGGTTTTAAACTATTTTGTTCCTTGCTAGTTAACTGTGATATTTTAACATAATTATCCCTATCATAGTCGTGGCAGTCATATAGTCCAGTCCTATAAAACCTAAAAATGGGTAAATAAGACGTTAAAAACAAAAAATGGATACAACTGCTTTTTAATTAAAATACAATAGAATGCTTAGCAATATAATAATTATTGTTCTACTAAAATTTAATTTTCAAATATTTGCCTACATTTTGCATCTTGCTCATTGTTTCTGAGAGAGAATATAGCATTGCATCTAGGAAATACACATGCAAACTCATCGAAAAGAATCAGACATATGAGTAGGTTTCGGAAGTTTATGACATGTCCTCCATTCTCGCCGCAAACACAAATTAAACATGAATTACGCATTTTTTTTTATCCTAATCGGAATCTTTTTATTTTGCATATAAAGTCATATTTTCGTAATTTTCATGGTCTTGGTCATATTTTGGTCATATTTGTAATTTGTAATATTTCATTTTTTAATTATGAAGTATAAATTATGCCTATGTGCACTAAGTTGTCGACTTTTTTTTTCTTTCTTTCTTTCTTTTTTTTTTTTTTTCGAAAAAGAGTCACGAATATTTTACTTTTTACTGTAACTGAAATGTTAAGGGACAATAACAAGTAATAACACAATTACCTCTTCCTCCTTGTTATTAACAACTTCCAATAGACATGTTTTAAAAATATTTTCAGTTCACATTAGTGGTATCTGAAAACATTAACAGATTAGAAGTTCTTTAGAGGTAAAACTGTAAATCACCTGTAAAGTTGTTAAAAAGTGACTATCTGATTGATGTGATGTAATAATTTAGTGTCATTAAAAGTTTTAAATTGGAACCTTTATTTTTAGAAAATACGTTCTTTTATGAGGTCTTATTTAGGATTTTTTGGGTCATATTTAGTCATTTTTGTGGTCATATTTGCAGTCTATTTTCCACTTTTTTACGTCATAAACATCCGAAACCTACACATGAGCCTTTAACCGTGCATGCTGTTGGCCGTCCGTAATAGCTAGAGCCCGGATTCTTGGGGTTTAAACTATTTTGTTTCTCAATAGCCAACTGCGAAATTTTAATATAAATATCCGAATCATTGCCATTGCAGTCACATTTTCTAACCTTATAAAACTTAAAAATGGCTAAAATGCCGTTAAAAACTAAAAATGGCTAAAACTAAAAAAAAAAACGATAGTATACTTAACAAAATAAAAATAGGTAATTGAACTAATTATTATTATATACAAAAAATTACCTTTTAAATATCTGCCTACATTTTACATATAGCTCATTGTTGCCAGTTCATTTGTAAGAGAAAATAATTATAGCATTGCCTATTGTAATTTCGTCATTTTGTAACCCCATTGTCCCGGTAAAGGAAATCATTAGGGAACTGAAATCTCCGGTTTCTTTTGAAGCAAACTAAAGGCATTCTTAAGAAGCTTACATTTGCAATTTATTCACAGTGTTTACTCCAGCAAGACGATGAAAGTAAGGTAGCCTAAAAGTTGCCTCAATAATTTTATTGAAAAACATTTATGTGGTGGAGTTGGAAATAACACGGGCAATTCTAAAATTATAAGAAATTCTATAAAGCAAAAATTAGGCTAAGGGTTGAGAACCATGTAAACTGTAAGTGAAAATAATATTAATTAATATGTATGTTTCAATTTGTTTATTGTATTTATTGAAGTCAAACTTAAAAAACCTTGTCTGAGAGAGAGAGAGAGAGAGAGAGAGAGAGAGAGAGAGAGAGAGAGAGAGAGAGAATTGGAGTTTAGAGGCCAGTCAACATCAAAGGTCAGGGGGGCCTATCAGTGGCGGATGCAGAGTTTTTTCGGGGGGGATTTGAATAGGTAGAAAGAATACTAAAAAAAATAATTAACTTACATATATAATTAGTTTATAAAACTGGCCACTTAGAGTGCATATTTAAGCCTTTTTTCAAATTTCGGGGGGGAGATCTATCCCCCCCATCCGCTCCTCTGCGTCCGCCACTGGGGCCTATCGAAGGTGGAGGAAGAAAGTGTACTTTATTCTAGATCAGGGCATAGAGGCCACTATCACGTAAAAAGGACACGATCCTAGTGAGTCTAAAAATGCTAGAGAACCAATATAAAACTACTTAAATATCTAAAAAAACTAAAACAGAGTTTATAAAAACCTATAAATCAGGGCCCTGTTTATTACGTGTGACGTAACATTATCATAATGATATTCATTTCGAAACTGATTTTAATTACAACATTGGTGAATCGATTATTATCGAACACGGAACGATCTTGAAACCATGAGAGTAACACCTGAAAACTCCGTAACAAACAACCTGTGTTTAAAATAAAATGAATTATGTTCGTATTAATTATATCATACTAAAATGAAATCATTTCGAGTTGTCAAAATCCACTGGTTTCAAGAAAACGAACAAAAAGAAGCTTCGATTTGACCGAAATCGATTATCTCCAATCTATCGCAGAAGGTAAGAACTACGAGAACAGCTGATTGCGAAGGGGGCCGTGTCCGTTCGTTTCAGTGAATCTAAAATCTAAAACTTAAACATTGCACAAAGTTGAAGGTTAATTTCACAATGGAAACAATACTAACGTTCGAAAAGTATGAATTTTTGTATAGCTTAAATCAAATTCTGGCCCACTCCGCCAGAGTTCGATTCCTGGTTGGGACAGGTTTCCTAGGTGGGTTTATTCTGAGGTTTTTCCTCCCCTGTCAAGCGAATGACGGAAAATTTTAGGCCCTTTTGGTCCTCAGGTGCCATCTGGTCGTAATTATCACATTCATCCCATCCAAACCTTGTTCTGCATGAATTTGTGCGCAACTGGTGTCTCACGTCCTATGTGTTTGTTTTGGAGGTGGCCCCGGCATTGGACTGATCTCTCATCCAGGGAAGTTTGCCATGGTTTGTCTGGTAAAAAAATACGTATGTGATCCTTAGGAATTCCCTAACCCGACAGGTTGCGGTCCTGTAAGGCTCGGGCGGCGTATGCCGCATAGCCTACACTTTCCTACAACGAGGGAGGTTAAACTTAGAGAAATAAGAAGATTGATTCGTAATAATTAATTCTCATAATTTTTCAATGGATTCAAGCTTATAATTTTTGAACGAGCATATGTTTTTTAGGTGGAACTAGTTAACTTTTTTTGTAATATCTATGCAAAGCAGGCTTGCCAATCTCAGATATGTGTTGCCTGAAAGCAACTTTGCCAAATAAAGACTGAACTGGAGCATATGTTTTGTAGGTGGAACTAGTTAACTTTTTTTGTAATATCTATGCAAAGCAGGCTTGCCAATCTCAGATGTGTTGCCTGAAAGCAACTTTGCCAAATAAAGACTGAACTGGAGCTTATGATGATGAATAGTTTATTTATAATGCAGTGAGTTTCTGTTTTACTTGCTTTTCAAAAAATTCGTTGTTCACTTAAAAATACAGTTGTGTAGCTGATGTCTGCTTCCTGTTTTTTTGCAGGAGCCACCACTGAGTGCATGTGTCGTTGCTCTGCTATAATATTTTTCCATTCAAATGAACATGACTCAAGCGGGGTGTCGCCTCTTTCTCCCTGTTTACTACACAATTAAACTTCTTGTGAAGTTAACTTCAAAGACAGGCGTGACGAATTCCAAACTGTAATTATAATCCGAAGCAGTAACGAAATATAACACATCCTTTAGTGCTTTCTACTTTAAATATACACCATTCATAAACCATTTCTACTTAAAAGATAACTTCCGTACAGATTGAGTACCGAGTGTTTCAGAATTCAACCAATCAATTGGAAGGAATCTTAGACAAACATATGTGACTTGGTTCTAAAAGGGCCAATGTCATAAAACTTGATTTTGAGATAACTGACTCTGAAATCTTTGTAGAAGTAACATTTTTTGCTGAGAGCTTCCGACATTGGCCCCTAAGGTTTCTGTATTATGTCTATTAATAGCAACAGATATTGGCACTTTTATTGTACGAAAGATAAAGACTAGCCGAGCTCAATAACGGATAGATCTCATTTTTGCAAGAAATTGACATTGGGCGTTTTAGAACCAAGCCACTTATCTCCTCGACATTACAGTTTTAATTTTTACGGAACGAAACAACGTTAAAATGTGTCCCTAGGTCCAAGGATTATAATTAGGTGCGAAATTTGTTAATGTATAAGAATACATCCTGTAATTCTCATACCTAAAATACGTAATTCATAATAAGGAGGTATAACGGCCGCCATGTTATTGACTTGACTTAGAATTCTGGGTAACAGGTTAACCAACACGACAAACCTCGCAGGAGATGGCACATTTTCGAAACGCGTGAATTCGTTATGCCCTACTAAACTAATACCACTGTTCATAACCTAACATAACATAACATAACCTAACTAACCTAATCTAACCTAACTGCCACTAAAATAGAATCTAAAATAGAATCTACCTCCCACTTCTTACCTTAATGCAAGAAGAACAGTTGGTATCCTGCTTTGCAGTTGGCATCTTGGTTCGCTCAGAACCATAATATGGCTGGCGTGTTTTATTCGTAGGCCTAATAGAAATGAACTAACTAATTAAAAAGTGTAACTATACACAGTGATGGAAAAAGTACAAAAAGAAAGTAATTGGGCTGAATACAATTACCTGAGAGACATTTTACTTAATTACAAATACAAATTACTTTTTCAAAAAGTAATCAGTAAAATTACAATTACATTTACAATTACTTTACAAAATGGCAGTACATAATACATAAACCTTAGGGGCCAATTATTAATGAACAAACAAAAAAACATATCAATGAGAATATTTTCGGAAACATTGAGTTTTGGATATTAGTTGCAAAACCAGTAGTATAGCAAGCCAAAATGATAGTAACACTAACGACTACTAAATTGTAACAATTACAATTTTATTTCCAGTAGTAAATTACAAGTAGAAATTACATTTTTTAAAAAGTATTGATTACAAGTAAATGGGACCAAAAAAGGAATTGTTACTGTAATCCGATTACTTTTACTCAATTACTTTCCATCACTGACTATACAAGATCAAATTCCAAAAGCTACTAATTTCACCCCTCAATCAATTCCTTTAAGAAAATTAAGTATATTTAATGAAGTGTTCAGTTCCACGAAAGGAAAACTGCAATGTCGAGGAAATGGTGCTCTCACCCATTTTGAGATTAGGAACTTGTGGTATACAGTGGCGTAGCTTGAAAATAATTTCGGGGAGGGTACACCCCCGGAAAGCTTTTTAAATATTGAACTGATGACAATATCATTATACGCTATTTTAAGCACTGAAAAACTAGTTAGCAAATTTGTTTACCATACTCTAAGACATACCAACTTAAACAAGAAATCATTACCTGATTTATAACACTTAGGCCTATTACTATTTATAAGGCAAGTTAAATAACAAATTGAACAGTGTGAACGTTTAAAAGTTCTGTATTTTATTATTAAATAAAATGATTAAATATCCGACAAACTAGAGCTTATAACTTAAATAGAATTTTAGGTATTGATTTCAGGGAGGGTCCGGACTACCCCTTCCCTACGCTACTGGTGGTATACGTTCCTAATTCAAAGTTACGATGGGCTTTTTTTTTTCAATTGGACGTCAATATTGATATGTGAATATCAAAGTAATGTGTGCGTATGTTTTGTCTCGATTTCTGCTTCAGTTGTCCGAAAAAAAATTAAGAGCTAATGCAGTATTTTGACAATTAAGGACGTATTGGTAAAATTATTCTTTCGGCACGCATCTGATGCGTGGTCACTACAGACCTGAGGATGGACATGAGTCCGAAAACATGTCGTCGATACAAGAGAAGTTTTACAATGGAATTTTAAAGTTTTATTCGTTTTATGTATTTTACATGTAAGGTGAGTTCTGTTTTACAATACGCATGCACGAGCAATTGTGAACTGAATGCGATTTTAACCAGAGCAGTGGTCCAAAACGCGAATCTAGCGGGACAAAACTCAATACTGTAAACATGTCCGATTACCACGAATGATCTTTAAATTTCGGTTATCTATTGTATGACAGCGTGAGACAGCCTTAAAGTTAAATGACTTGGCTTAATTAAACAAGTAAAATAAGTAAGTATATAAGTATAAGTAAGTATAAGTAAAGTATAAGTAAGTATAAGTAAATAAGTAACTTAAATTTTAATTATTTTAAGAAGCTTTTAATTGACTTATAAAAAGGCGCATCCGAATACATAAATAAATATCTGTCAGAAATATGCAGTTAACAATGTGAAAAATCAATAAAATATGAATCAATAATTTAATATCAAGAAAATATGCATTATTTCACGATTTACAAAATATGCTACAATATGCGTAATGAAACTATTATTTTCTCTTATTTCCTTCATGTCCTGTACACATTTTAAATCAGCATTTAACAAAGTGCATTATTGAAAATATTATTTTTCATAAACTTCCAGGCCCTAGTCATGAGTCACAACCTACGAGCTGATTGGGTCACGGATTAAGAAGCGTTACGAACGTCTACTTACGTTATAAGTACACAAATGTTGGAGGTCTACACCATAATTTTTCTTCTTCATTTTTATAATTATAGCCGGTCAGTGGCCAATTTTACGAAAGCAGTGTCTGAGGTTTTCTGTTTATCATTATGTCTGTTGTCCTTTTTCTCACTGATGCACACAAACACTGCAGTGGTACTCAAACCCACAGCTTCCTGCACTATGGTTCCAAGGTAGTAATGCCTTGGCTACCATGGCTAAATTGACCTCCTTCGCACCCAGGACCATTGGCAATAATGTTAGTGTTACTGGATTTTTCAATTGATTATAGTCGTAATATCTCTAAAAGTTTAACATATTCATCTAAATGCCTAACTTAAACAAGCCACCTCTTTATATTTTCTATACAGGAGATAAGTTCTGGCTCAAAGAAGTGGCCTTGCTGCTAATTCTATTCTATTCATTCTCTTCTTCCGAACTCATACTCAAAACTTCATGGAAATAGTATAAAATCAAAAGATTTTGAGCTATATAAAATTTAGATTTAAGTTTGTAAGGACCGCCTGCATGGTCTCGTAGTAGCGTCGCTGGCTACGGATCTGTAAGCCCGGGTTCGGTCCCCGATACCTCTTCGGACTTCTCTGAGGTAGGGATTTCTGGAACGGGATGCACTCAGCCTCGTAATACAAATTGAGGAGCTACTTAATAGAGAAGTAGCGGCTCCGGTCATGGAAACCGCCATGAAGGGCCGTGGGTGTCGGCATGCTGACCACATGCCCCCAATCCTGCCATCCCCCTATGGTAGATGACGCAGCGGTCGGGTGGTAGGCCTTGTTCCTTCAGGGATTTAGCGCCATGGAGTTTAGTTTAGGTTTGTAATATAAACTAAATTTAATTATTTTTTAGTGCATGAGTGTATTCAAAAGTTATTTGAGGGCATTGTAGTTCAGTAAATCAAGGAACACCAGTGAATTATGGATATAGAAGGCCTCGGAATTATTTTAATATCGAAATAATAAGACATTTTCCTTGCCGGTTACGATAAACCGAGTATGGTCCGTAATGTCTAACTAAACGGGTTCGTCTAAAAAAAAAAAACGGGTTTTTAGAGCAAGCTTATGTGCAACGGCAAGGTTTCACCAAACCTATGGTCCAAATACCAGTGAACGGACTATAAAAGCGAACGTTTTTGTGACAATTTCATGTATGGAATATTGTGCATGTCCCATAACGTTGCAAGGAAAACGCTCTCATAATATCTGGAAGAAGGCTAACTTCGCGAAGCTGGTCTCACTTAAAAATAACCTCCTTTAAACAAAACTCAAGTGCTTTATTTCTCATCGCTTTTCAGGAGACACTTTCTTCTCTAACACAGGTATAACTGGTCTCCCTCGAGCCAATTAGACATTAGCGGCCAATCAGGTGGCAAGAATTTAAAAAAGTGTCTTGAAAGAAGAAGGGGTTGTGTGCTTAACTCTTTCACTTAGAAAATATGATGTCAAATAATTATTACGGAATGTAGATATATTTTTAATAAACTAACACTCTGTGGCGCTACATCGCTGAAGGGACTAGGCCTACCACCCGACCGCTGCGTCATCTACCATAGCCAGAGGGCAGGTTTGGGGGGCATGTGGTCAGCATGCCGACACCCACGGCCGTTAATGGAGGTTTCCAAGACCGGAGCCGCTACTTCTCTATCAAGTAGCTCCTCAATTTGAATCATGAGGCTGAGTGCACCCCGTTCCAGACCTCCCTACCTCAGAAAAATCAGAAGGGGTACCGGGGATCGATCCCGGGCATAGGTGTCTGTAGTCACCGACGCTAACCACAAGACCGCGCAGGGGACCATATTTAATAAAGTATTTCAAATTTGTACTTTTACATTGGAATACATTGTGAAAAAAGTCTTTGTAGCTGATCAGCTGCATTATGCATTTGGTTTATTTGAGAACACAACCTGACATATAAACCTGATCTGGTTAGGTTTGGGCTAAATAAAACAAAAGGATACCATAACATTGTTGGGATAACATTATATATAACAAATTACCATATAAACTTCAAGTAATGTCCCAGATTTATTTTCAGAAAGAACTGTATCCCTGGCTTCAAAAAATCCTTTTTAGGCCTATAATGTTCAAGAATACTTAGAATCAGATATACAAATAGAATAGAGCAAGTGTAAATAATTACATGATGTAAACATGTATTGTTATCAATGTAATTTTGTAAGTAGACTATATTTAGTTCATTTAATGTCACTTAGGTTATAGCTTTAGTATAACTTAGAATAATAATTTTGATTAATGTAATAAAGTTTGTAAGATTGTAAAATAATGATAGATTGAATTATCATAGCTTAGGTTGTTGAAGATATGTATTTATGTAAATAGCTAACGTGATTGCAGTTGGTACAGCCTAAAGGTCTTATAAATAAAATATGACAAAATATATACTATGACCAGCTAGCCAGGTTCAAAAGGGGGCTAACTGACAAAGAGATTTTGGAATGTATTGAGCTTACCACTAAGTACTGAAAATGTTTATGGTTGTTATTTAGGACTGTAAAATGAGAAAGATATTGAAAAAAAAAAAGATTGAAAATATGGTCGATATTGATTTATTACTTGATTGTAGCTCATTGTCTACACTCTACATGGGTGAAACATCACATTACAGTCATTTATTTCATTTTTACTTATAAACGAACTGTGAAGGAAAATTTTATTTGAAGTAATTAAGGAAAATATATTAATATCAATCCCCTAATTCTCCACAAATTCATTATGCAATAACCTCATTTAACTTAGTTTATTTTCTTGTTAACTATTATTTCCATGTTCACACAGTGGCTTAGTTGAATTTTTAACCCGTGTGTATGTTACACTTGCTTGTTCACATGGTAAATATTTAGTTTGATTGTATACCAAAAGTGAATTAAATGAGAGAGCTGTACTCATATCACATTAACGTGTTGTTTCACTCGTAAATGCATTATGTAGGATTGTAGGCGATCAGCTACAATCAGTAAATAATTAAATACCTTAATTTCAGATAATTTTTTCTCACTTTATATACCCTAGAAAGCAATCATTGAAACTTTCTTACTCGGAAATAAAAATTCACGCATTGAAGGGATAATTTTTTTTTAATTATTATTTTTTTTTTAATTTTTTAAAATCATGGTACAAAAAGCCAACAAAGCCTTCTATTCCCTTCTTTCAGGTTGGAGTTCTGTGACAAAGTGAACATTTCCAAGCTAGGAATCAGCCTGGGTGGAACAGCGGTAAGGGACTGGCTTTCTGTTATAAAGTTCGTTGACTCTATCTTGGCCAGGTAGATAATCATTAAGGCAAGGCATTTGATGATTTTGCATCTTTTTAAAATGAAGGTTAAAAGATAGTTCGAATGTATATAAACGTGTATCATAAAATAATTGATTAAATAAGGGCAATTTTTTGCCTTATTTTGCTTTATCTTGCATTTTTCGTCATTTTCAAGAAATAGGTCATTTTTTGGAAATTTTTAGGTCATTTTCGGCACTTTAGGTCTTCTTCGGCATTTTAGGTCATGTTTCAATGGGGGTAGAGAGAAGTTTTTCGATGTACAAATCATTACTTTCAGACAACAGACAATCGTTTTTATTTTTTTGAATCTCCGCGAAGTGTTTATAGTTCATTTTTATTCAGGTTTATTGTAAACACCAAAGCAGTCTGTTTTGAAGCAATAACAATTTTTTCTTTCTTTTTAAATGGCACATATATTTGCTAGGGGCAATTTGATGGGTATGCCAGTTCAGAAAGGATTTCTTTTTCTCTAAGGGTGTCCAAGTAGTACAAATTTACTTCATTAGTAACAAAATAAGTGTTTTATAATATCAATTCTTATGTAACGCACCATCATAATAAATAATAATAATAATAATAATAATGGTAAATTATTGGTAATTTTTTGTTAATATTTTGGGTAATTTTTTCACTCTTTTAGGTCATAAATGCAATTTCTATTTTGTATTTTTCACTATTTTATGGTCATTAAATGCCTTGCCCTAATAATTATTTACGTGAGCATGTACGCATGTAACAGAACTACTGTGAAACAATAATCTCCGCTAAACTTGAGATTAAGGTGACCGCCGTCTCAGCCGGGCCGTGCCGAGTGGACCAAGTCTACAATGTCGCCATTAATTTGACTATATAGTATATACCCATTGAATTCGGCACATAAACGGCGGTTGTAACGATGTTTTATGAAAGGCGTGGAAGGGTAAAAAAAAAAAAAAAAAAAAAAAAAAAAAAAACTTCTGACTAAAGTACGTAGTGACAGTTAAATTCTAGGTCAGTGACAGGTTATGTTATGTTAGGTTAGGAACAGTTATATTAGTTTAGGAGCAACATACTGAATAGCGCAGGGTTTATTATGTCTCACATGGAATCAATTCTGCGACGGGACATTTTATCCTTGCACCAATCGTTCCTCTTTTGTTTTCCGAGGCTCGGAGGGGCACGGTCGCTAATGGCTGAGTAAACCTCACTGTTTGCTGGCTACTCTACTCTGAAGGAGTTCCATAATCTCTGCACATGGGCGACGATTACAGAGCTAAGCAGCAGTACCCTCACTTATTAAATGATCAAGGGATAGAAAAAAAGGAGCTTGCATTTTATCAAGACGTCCTGGTATGTTAATGATTTCGTCTGTCGACTCTCAAAGTAGTGGACGTATTCTAAATAAAAATGCACACATAAACATAATCGCCCTGGGGCGGGACCGAACCGGCTAATATAGGAATAAAGAGCATCTGTTGAAGCAGAATATTTACTTTAAAAGTGATTTTCATTGACTATTCCACTCATACGCCCCTTGTTTGATATTGACCAATGATGCTTAGAAATTCCTCGGATATAGACCAATCACGGCCGTTTATCTTACAATATTCTTGTAGGAATCGCGAGGATGGCATTTTATCGAGTAAAATGGTCTGGACACGAAAGCATCAGTGTGCAGTGATTAATACGTCACATGTTGCCATTAAACAGCACGAAAAGAGATTATTTTATACAACATAACTTGTTTGAAAATTGAATTAATAGAAATGTACATTGATGAAAGACACAATTTCGATTCGGTGTAAGCCAGTTCGTGTGCTTTTATTCTGTTCTGCTGTTAGCTTACCTGATTGAAGTTAACTATGTCTTATATGCACCATTGGTAGCCCTGGTTACAACATGGCAACTAGAATTGATTCATGGATGGTTGATTCATAGTATGCCGTGATCTCGCAGCTGTTAGTTTTGTTTTTATACAACAAAGCACGAAAGTAATTATTATTTTATAATCCGTTACATTTTTATTCATGGAATAGTCTTAATAAATCCAACTCTCGTGGGATTACCTATGAGTAATACACAGCTCACAATGAGGACATTATCGTTCTAAGTAAAATGTATATAATAGAATTGCTGTAATACAACATTTTAAAATACATTACCTCAATTTTTTAAATATTATTTTTATTTTAAAGTTTATTACAATAAACATGGTATGACATGTTACGTTTGGGATTTGAACACGTATACTGCGATGACTCAAAGAGGATTGTTGAAATAAAACAATTTTTGTTTTCCATTTACGAGTTCAAGGAACAATTTTGCAACATTTTACTCTATATTTAATTCTAAAATATTCGCATGAAATTCTTAGATCATTCGTTCTTCCACGAATAAAAATTCAAGGAAACGTGAATCAGAAAGTTGACACATAACTCGAACATTGCCACTAAGTAAGGTAGGCTAAATTTCTGTTATTTTCGTAATCCTTTCGGGCCAGAATATAAGAGCATTTATGTTAGGCGTTCATTTGCAAACCTACACTCACACCTCAGTAGTTGGGCTTCTCCTTAGACACTTTGGCATTCATCCAAGCACGACAGAGAATTCTGAGATCAGCATTTCAGTTCTCATATTTACCCCATTATTCGTATCCTAGAATAGTTTACGAATGCTCTGAAGCTTAATTTTCTACTTCTCTTCCAATTTACCTTCTGATTCGGATCTGTGACATAATGGAGTATGACAAATGTTTATTTTTCTTATAAAGGGGACACTGCAGTAACTTTTGTCTACTGCGTCTATTGAAAAAAAAAATTATAACCATTATTATTATACAGTATTTTTTAAACAAACTACTGATGCTCAAAACTCAATTTAAGGGCAAACGGGAACAACAAGCGATCTCCATAAAAATAGAAAATGAGTCAATATTGTCATCTATAGTTAAAGAGAGGTAGTTTCGTGAAGCTGCTTTGGTCTGATGGTAACGACATGTTCTCAATATTCAGTGTTGAAATTTCTGTAAACTTTGGAAAATTAACAATGTCATATCCATAATTGATTCAACGATTTTTATCTTTTAAGAAACTGGTATGAGATAAACACTTAGTCATTGTATTGCAATATCTTGATACAATCAAAATACAATTCACAGAGTATGTTTCGACAAAAGGGACGATTTGTTGGTTTTATAGTTATTTACAGGCGGCACTACAATTTAGGCCTATGACCGTCTCCGGAATTCTGTCTTGCAGGATTTCTTTGACATGCCCAAAAGTCTACAGACTTGGTCCTGTCACATCTATGCACATAATTGCCACCAACCCAGGCTGGGATCGAACCCGAAACCTTGGGATAATGGGAGGTAAATTGCATAGAGTATGTGGCTTACGTCATTCTTATTCTAAGCACTTCATCTAGGGCTAACAATAACTTCTATTTTTATCAAGTCAGCGGTACGATAGTGAAATTTGAACAAGTCAAATAGAAAGAGAAAAGTGATCGGTGATCGAAAGTATGATTTTCAACATCGTTAATCACGCTATATTTAAATCGCTCCACGGGGGGGGGGGGGGTTACATTCGTGACTGTGAGACTTCTTATTGATTGATCAGGGTATCTAGACTACTTGAGGACTAATGCTAAAAATAATAAAAGTACTTTGTTAACCAAAATGTTCTAATTTTCATCTGAAGCCTTTTTAAAAATGAAAATTGTCACAAAACTTTCCGTTATCCATCTGCAGCACGTATCACTTCAAGGTGCTATTTTTAGCACGGGTTTTTCCCTGTTAATCTAAGGAAAGTTAGAGAAGTTAATGATTTAGTTCATATTGTGGCAGCTAATATTACCACGATAAAGAGTAATGAAAACTAATTAGCACTCATGGTAGGTATTTTAGAATGGGGGACAAGGAGCTTACCTTTGTGCCTCTTGGGGGCCATGGTGCTGCGAACAGTCGCCCTGACAGCCTCTTAAGCACTCTTAACACTGGCTTGCAACGCAAGCTTGTGCTAACTATCTCCCGCGCAAATTATTGTTGGATCACATTTGGAGGACGTCATTTCCTATCAGTTCGATGAGTACCGGTTCATTCTAACATAACGCTGAAATCTTGCCAAAATATTAAAATAGAAATTCTAGAATATGAAGAGGGAACCCAATTTATTGTTTTGACGACTTAGTAGAAATGTGACCTCAGCTCTTTCGTTTGATTATGGTTATTTAACGACGAATATGTACTGCTAGTTAAGCCTGTAAAGGTTACATTTCTTAAAATAATACTTGTCATGATGATTTTGTGTGTTCTGCCAGAAGGAATGTCCTGATCTAGAGCAAAGCCATGGGATGGTGACCACGATTCGTCCAAGGCCCTTTCAGTCAAGGGTGAACCGCGGAGGTTTGCCATAACCTCTTGCAGAATAGGAATGGAAGTACATCACAACCCCGGAGAAAAAATGTCCACTCCTGAAATTTTTTCGAACTATCCAGGGCCAACAGCGTAGAAGGCAGCCTTATCAACTCTTCCACAGTGGTGGAAACGCATCTCCTATACCGCATCTAATCTAACCTATTATAGTCTATATTTTCTAGGTTTATAAAATATGTGAACTCTGTCCTAAATTTTCTGTTTTTAACACATGTGAAATAAGTAATAAGTAAAGACAATTTAGTACCTCAAATATTATTTTTTCGCGTATCAAATCTGGTTACACAATTTTTACTTCATATAATTATGTGTGCATAGTGGCGCCTTTATATTATAATTTAATGACGTAACATGCTTATCACACGAACTCAATTACAGTAATTGGAATACAATAATGATTTAATGAATGTAAGGAAAACTTGTAATATTATTGGCTTAAACTGGATTTGGAAACCAATATTCATTCTCGAAATTAATACTACGGAAAAAAAGAAAGTTAACGGAGTATAAATAGTCAAGAATGCCTAGATATAATAAGGGAGAAAACATATTTAGTATAATATCGATGAAAGAAAACTCATTTTGAAAAGTATCAGTCTGCTCTATAAATGAAAAGATAGGATTAGCTTCGTGGAAGTTGGGAATATGGAAGTTATAGATGGAAGGAATAATCCGGACAAATTCACTGCCAAAGGATTAGAAGACGTGGAATGTACAGGCCAGTAGTCAGGGGTGGGCCGGAGGGGCGCTGCCCCCCACACATTTTTTTCTTGTCCCCTCTAAATTTTTAGCATTTAAAATCTTAAAAATCTATTCAAATAGTATTTTGTAAATTTTCTTTAAAATAGACGGAGCTTGTGCTTTTGAACTATAACAAAGAATTAACAAACACCCTTGATGTGGATCAGTTTGTATTATAGTTTGCGTACTCAAAGTCAAGAATCTTAGCTTTATAAGCATTATATTTATCTATTCATAATTTGCACCTTCTTCGAGAGCCAATCAAAATGTTTCGGGGCACCAAACTTCGGAAAATAGCCTATAATATAGTTGCCCAGACTAAGAACAGGAGAAAGAAGGTAAGTTATTAGAAACAAATTCAATTGTATAATGTAGGAAATTAGCAACAACTGCAGTAGCACAATAATTGAGCAATTTATGGTGATTATTGTTCATTACTGCAGCAAACGAGAGAATATAGTAAGAGAGATAAGTAAAATGTAACTTAATTGGCCTACTGTCAATATAATCGGAGGGAACACGTGTATTCAATGAAATTCTTGGAGGTTATACCTTTGTATAAATAAATAAATAATAATCTCAAATACTACACTATTGAAAAATGTGGTTCCAGACATATTTCAAGTAAAACGCACGACATATTAGTAGAGTTGTTATAAGCATTCCACTTGTTTTATTATATCTTCACGTTGTTAATATTTTATTTCTCACATTGCAATATTTTACGATTTCTACTGAATAAAGATTAATAGTCTGGATAGAAGGTAACTGCAAAAATATAAAAAAGTAGTGACAAGATTATTTTTGTTCTAAATAATATCTAGTAGCTATTAGGCCAATTGAAAAATCCCAACAACCTCATCTTTGATCGAACCCGCACCTTCAGATTTATAGCGCACTGCCTCAAGCACTACGCCACGCCGTACCCCCTAGTCTGGAATAAGGTATCACAAAATAAATGTCACACGAAATTCACGCGACAGGATCGACGGACGCATCTCATACCACCGATGTATACAGTATATGTTTCATTCGAGGATTCAAGTACAAAATGATCAGTTTTTATGGCATGTGAAGATCTTAAACCGCTGGACAGTGGCCAGCGAACACTGGCAATCTCGTACAAATCGTAACACTCTTCACTTAAATGTCTATTTGCATTTGGCTCGGGGGGCTACCAGATTGTTTATTTGCACAGATCCAGCGATTTTAAAACAAGATTTGTGGAGTCAGGAAGACAAAGACTGACAGCAGTGTTTTACCGATACCACTGCAAAGCAAATCTATCCACATGAGTTTTCACGGAGTGTTTGCTTCCGTCTTCAAAGTCCAAAGCGGGGGACCTACTTTTTAATGGAACTTTTTTATGTTTCGAAAAAACCTTTTCTTCTTATACAGCAAATTGCGAAGTCTAGCCGTCGCTTAGCGTGTGGGTCTAGAACGCAAGAGGTCCCTGATCGGAATTCTGGTTTGGTTTAGTTAAGACGGTTTTCCACCAAACGGATTAGTCTGATTTTTGTTCTGTTTTTGAGTTTTACAACACCAACACAGCAAAACAAAACAAAAACTATTGAACAGGCTGTTTCTACTAAATGGACAGAAATTGGTCTAGGAGCTATCGCTGGAAAGAGAAGGTGTAGAGCAAAATGTTAGGTAGTATCTCTAACTGAATGGTAGAGTACTAATCTTGTATACGAGGGGTCGTGAGATGAAACCTGATTAAAGGGTCTACTTTTTATTCATAGAATATATTATAATTACCCTATAAGTTGCTAATAAGAGTTCGAATATTTACTTATATGAGTTTAGAAGTGTGAATTTTCCCTTTCTATTATCAAATATGTTTTAAAATATTTAGTTCCTTCAGACTTCAATCGTTGCTTATATAATTTCATTCATTCTTGAATAATGATACCCTGTGCATTCTTATTATCGTCATTGAACCGTACTCTAGATAATTGTCCTTAACAAAAACTAAAAACAAAACATTTTTCTTGTAAACGGGTAGATAAGATCGTCGTGTCATTTCCCAGCAGACATTTAACTCAATGTAAAATGTCGCTTTGAAACAGTTTTCGTTTTCGATGCATAATGTTCGTAGACACACATTTTTTCTACTTAAAATATTTTAGGGTTCAGGGTACTTACATCATGTGTTTATGCTGAAAACTCAGACACATCGATATAATGCCCATAAGAAACATTAAAATGACCAAACTCATTATGCGCTTAGTATAAAAAATTAACACATGCAAGGATAGATTTCAGTATATAATTGCTAACATTAAAATAAATTCAAACACCCAAGACAGTACTTTTTAGTACTAATCATGTTGTCATAAAAATATTGTCAATGCATTTTAATTCACTACAATAATTCTTTATCGCTGTTATTGAAAAAAAGTTTTATTTTTTATTTTTATTTCTAGCTAGAGCTAGAATTAGTATGACTTAGGATGTTTACTGCTAATACAAATTAGTTACTTAACAATATTTGATGAAAAGCTAATAAAATGAAAGCATTTTGTTACAGACATTGATTCATATTATTTTCAGAAATTTAGTAGTCCTAGGGCAAGGACTCTTGAAAACTTTTGACCCGCAGTTCATACTTCAATTCTCATTGTGTGATTGAAGCATCTTGAAGTCTGAAGTGAATCTAGTTTAATTAACATGAAAGGGAAAAACGCTTTGCAAGAAAATAATTTTTGTATTGTTAATTCACAGCTAGAGTCAAGTGATATTGTTTAGTTTGGAATGTGCTCTCATTGTACCAGTATAAATATATAGCTAACAAAAGCTTTGTTAGCTGATAATAGAATTAATGAATTTCATGTTGATCCTTTGAGGGTGATTTATAATAATTAAATCAGTAGGGACCACAAACAGACTAATTTTGTTGACAAAATTATGCTAAATACGTCATCCTGACATGACGACAAGGGTGAAGTGACTCATTTCCATATTGTGAAAGACAGTGGATACAAGTTATTAAAATTTAATAGGCCTAGAGATTCAATTTACAGTAACGTTTTACTCAGTGTATATAGTTTTTTAAAATCTTAAACTTTAATTTGTGGAAATTATATCAACATTAGGCCTAGTTATTTGAAATTTATCTATTTGACTTGGTAATTTTATTATCTTGGCATTACTGAAGTTATTATTTACAGTGAGGCTTAGTTTCATGTGTTTAACTTTAAAATTTAAAAAGTTGTCTCTACATTGTTAAATATTAAACCAATACTAATAATAGTCTTATATTTTAACTTTTTAACAATCTATTATACTGACAAAGTTTTGGTTAATTAAATTAGCACTACATAATTGAAGTATCTTGCAGTCATTTCTCAAGAAATACCCAGAGCTGATATTTTGTCAACAAAATTAGTCTGTTTGAGGGAATAGGTGGTCCCTACTGATTTCATTATTAGCTGATAATAGGCAACCTTTCCATTTGAAAATTTGTACGTGGTATTCATTGCATATTTGCAACTTTGGTCTGATAAAATATATTCTGTTGAAGAAGTTAGTTGAAAATTCCCCAGCATTCTGTATTTTGAATCAAATGTACACGTCTTGGCATTCTTTACATTTTACTTTTTCCTTTTTCCTTTTTTGGTCTTCACTTTATTAGTTCATAACCAAGTAAATTATTTTAAAAATGAAGAAAAAATATTTTATAACGCATATTTTTATACTAAAGAACATATTCCTATAATTTTAGGTCATAAATGCTTACTGCATTTTATTCTGCTATGTAGGCGATTTTAAGTCATAAAAAAAACATGTCCTACTCATTAAACGTGGGTTAAATATGACTGCAATTTCCTTGTATGAGTATGTGTTCTTAATTTGAATTTTGTAATTGATGTATTCTGACTTAAATAAATTTGGATGCTTGCGAAAATCATCAATTAAACCGATACCTTCTCGATTGTTTGCATTTTCTTCAATCGGTCATTTTTGCTGCGCTAAAGTCTGCCTCAATGAACCTGTTGCATGCTATGCTGACCTATGCTACACAAATGTACGAACAGTTGACTTTTCCCGATACCATTGGGACTCTAAAAATAAAAACACGACAGTCAACACGAATAGAAGTGTAGTGTAGTGAACGACTGAGCTGGCGAGGACGAAATAAGCGTGTTTATGTTTTGTTTTCATTTTTCCTGGTGGGGGGGGGGGGGGGGGGGAATAAGCCCTGAACTTTTAAAAATATTTTTTATATATTTTCATTTATTTTTTTACTCTATAAATGGTTAATAAGAAATTCCTGTAAATATACCCTTGATGCATATGTAGTCTTAATACTGATTGTAAATATGTTAAATTTAATTGTTTGTGTTTTATTTGTAAACTGCCAAAAATGCCTGTATTTGTGCTTAAAGAAAGTATAATAAATAATATAGCATAATAAGATTGGCGATGAAGACCTAATGGGAAAATTATTTCCAGGAGTCCTAACATGTGTACGTGATCACTTCTGATCATGGACAAATCAGAATTTGTTTGTGAACTTCTAAGTCTAGATTGCATAGTTAGAATGACCATAAACTCGTTCAACTGCAACTCACAAAACTAAACAAAACAGTTGCCAACAACTCGAGTTTACAATATGTTTTTAAAATGTTGCAGTTGTTTTGCGAAAGACAGGAGTTTCCTGTTTTGTCCGTTTGGTGGAAAACTTCCTTTATATGGTTATTTAACGACGGGGCTGTACTGAAACTTAGGCGTGTGACCGTCGCAGGTGTGCCGGAATTTTTTCCCAAAGAAGTTCTTTTACATGTCTGCAAATCTACAGACTTGGGCCTCATATGCCACATAAATGCCATATACCAGCGTTTCTCAACCTTTTTGAACCCGAGGACCACTAAAATGTTAAAAAAAAAATTTACGGACCCCTAATTTTACATCCCATTTTTAAAAGAAGACCTATATTCTTAATCATAGGCGTACCGAGGGGGGGGGGTTTGGGGGTTTGAAGCCCCCCATTGATTAAAAAAAGGAAAATTATATAATTTTTTTAAGTCTGCCCATAAATTACTTAATACAAGTATAAAGCGTGTGAAGCTTAAAACTCGTTATTTTGCGTCTTAATTTTTAAAATTCTCCAGGGGAGGACCCCCGGAAGCTTAAAACTCGTTATTTTGCATCTTAATTTTTAAAATTTTCCTGGGGCAAGCCCCGGAAGCTTAAAACTCGTTATTTTGCGTCTTAATTTTTAAAATTTTCCGGGGGAGGGCCCCCGGAAGCTTAAAACTCGTTATTTTGCATCTTAATTTTTAAAATTTTTCGGGGGAGGACCCCCTGACCCCTCTCCCTGGGGGGTATTCCATACCCCCCAGACCCCGCGGATGTTATAACCCCCCCCATATGGTCGGCCTGGTTACGCCTATGTTCTTAATATTTGGGGTATTAATTATTGGTCATTATAACGAAATATGTGAAAAAAATTTACTTCTTTACTTTCCACTTGCTTTATGATATTTTTTAAATTATGTCTACGGACCATCTGCACCATCCTCGCGGACCACCATAGGTTGAGAAATGCTGCCATATACGACCTCTTTGCAATATGGCCTCTTATTCTGTATCGAAATCAGAAGTGATAAAGATGTATTGGTCATGCTTAGAGTAAAGAAAGAGTGCATTAATGAGATTTTATTTGCGTTATGCATCCTTGGGAGATGCTATACGATATGGTAACGACATTCTCTTCATTTTTACAATTTAAAATTTTAGAAGTGTCCGGTTTCTCTATGACAGAATCTGGCAACCCAACAAGAAACTGTAGTACGTATGAGGGATACTCCCCCGAGTTCTTGTGCGCTGAAGTGAAGAATTCCCAACTAAATTTAAAAATACCAATATGAACTCATGTTTTGGAATGTAGTACACTGTACACAAGACGCTATTTATCCAACAAGCAGAATATTTATAGCCTTTTTTGTGTTCATGAATGATTTTCCGTGTTATATCGATATTCAGAGAAATGACAACGTTTCGAGACGGAAGTGAATAGAATATTTTCATTGTATGCAGTTATTGTATATTGACGCCTTCTGTCAAGCTTAAAAAAAAATACCACTGTTCACAGGGGGAAATTTTGAAGCTTTAATGTGCAATTCCTTCTGCTGGAGTTGCAGAATGCCACAGATTTTTGCCATCATCCTAACACAATGTTCTTACGTAGTATTACAAAAAGCATATAAGCGAATATGTTTATTAGAATCTTTTCTTCCTTTGCTTCCTGCTTTTTCTGAACATAGGGGACAGTTGCTTATATTGTACCGGCTCCTAATTTGTCCCACCTCTGTAAAATTAGTGCTTTTGGTAGCACGTGACTTCTAGTGCTCGCAGGGTGGAACTACGTCTTTCTAAACGCTGTCTTCTCAGTTGATCTTATATAAACAAAATAGGATTAAATTGGATTTGCACAGAACGGAGACGTGGAACATCCAGGTTATATGCAAGGTAATAAGAAAAAGGTGTGATGATATAGCCAAACAGGAATTATTTTGTTAATTAATAAAATTTAAAACGTTGAAATTTCATATAGATATGAAAACAGATTGGGGTTAGAACCATACATGTGATAGTAAAGAAAGAACTGGTTTGGCTTGGTTAAGATTGGGTATATGGAGGTTAAGAAACTTAAGAGGGATTGCACCTAATGTCTGACCGTTCTAAGAAGGAAACCTGAAGTAAACAGAAACCTGTACATCTGTCCCTCTCTAGCACATGACTCGTATGACTTAAGAGTGAGACAGGAAGAAAGAAAATGCAAAGCACTCTTCTTATTAGAGTGCACGGAAACAGGAAGACCCGATAAAAATGTACATTGACAGGAAATACTTAAGAATGAACAGTAGCGTAGCTTGTGAGAAATTATGTACAACGAAAAACGAAGTTTTACTAAAGAAAATGGGGAAATTCCTGTTTATAACTAAGAGAATCTGAGTAAACAAAATTAGGGAGTTAGTAAGGCGGTATAGTTGATTTAAGGGGGGACATACAGTTTTCGATGAAATTCATTGGTGAGAAATATGTGAATTTCATATTTTTTTTTCTCAGCAATGAATTTCTCTACATTCTTGCAATCTGACATACTCTTTATTGACTATTTCTACAATTGCATTCTATTTTCAAAATTAATCAAATTGTTAAAGTTACGGGTAATTTTAGTTTCAAAATGGCTGCCACGTTTCATGCCGTTTCCCCAATAACTTCCACAAATATAGATATTTCTGAGTGATTATTTTTTCTATCTATTTGGTAATATCATGTAAATAACATAATCTAGGACCTTTGAAATATCTTCAGTATAAAATATTTTTATAATATTTCAGTTTAAAATATTTTTTTGTAATTTTCTTTTTGTTAAACTATATATTAAAAAAAAATACTTATACTGAAGATATTTCAAAGATCCTAGATTAGGTTATCACCTGATATTAACAAACACACAGAAAAATAATCACTCAGAAATATCTATATTTGTGGAAGTTATCAGGGAAACTGCTGTTCAATGCATGAAACGTGGCAGCCATTTTGAAACGAAAATTACCCGTTACTGTAACAGTTTGATTAATTTTGAAAATAGTATGCAATTGTAGAAATAGTCAATAAAGAGTATGTCAGATTGCAAGACTGTAGAGCAATTCATTGCTGAGAAAAAAAAAATGAAATTCACATATTTCTCACCAATAAATTTAATCCAAAGCTGTATGTCCCCCCTTAAATAATATTTTTAAAAAAGAATAGTTAAGGATTAACTTGCTGAAGCAATTAAATGTATCTTTTAGATTTTATTGTGTTTTTCTTGTTTTGAGAGGATTTCCAATAGTTTTCTTTTCTCTCAACAAAAGGGGCTCTGCGGTAAAGCATTGTTGTAACCGAGAGTCCCTGATGTATGTATTGAATGATGAAATAAACCAATCAATCAATCGATCTTAGTTGAGCTTATTGTGTAGTGCATAGCAGTTCCTTTTTGGAAGAAACTTTATTTTTAGCAGTTTTAATTTAATGTTTTGTGTACATGGCTAAGAGAAGAACTATAATAAGGTAAATGAAAACAAACTATACTCTTTATAGGCTGAATATACGTTAATACATCTTACTTTTCATGTAGGTTTGAATCTGTAAACTTAAAGGTTAATTTGGAATGATGCAACAAAGGGAAAGTGGCGGAGTTACTTGTATTGTACCATTGGAAGTTTCCAATATCATACCGGTATAATTTAGGAAACTAGTTGTTATAATGCACTTCATATTAATACTATGAACAAACTTCTTGTGAAATTAATGTTTCATATGATTATAAGGATTCATATGAATCTATAATCAATTTTCATTTATGAAAGAAGAATAAACTTAATTAAATTACTAAATTGCATTATAGCATGGCAGCACAAGGACCGTACGGAAAGTGGATCGCTGATTAATTGCATTTAGCTGTGGCTACATATCTGAACGGAGAAGTCCCGACCTAAAGCTGTACTCGCAAGAAGGAAAGTTTTGATGAAAGTGGTGGGAAACTGACAAGGAAATCCAAAAGAGTTGGGTAGGCTACTGCGAATTGTGCAACAAAGATAAAGTAGAAGAGATGATTAGGTGTATGAAATCCAAACCCTGGATTCTTGTGTCCAGGAGTAAGGAAGGGCGTGAATTTTTTTTGCAATGCCTGTAGATAGACTTATTGGCTGAAGGAATGAAGTAAAATACCCCACTTAAACTAAAAAAAAATCTCCGTGGCGCTACATCCCTTAAAGGAACAGGAACCGCTGCGCCATCTACCATAGACAGATGGCAGGATTGGGGCATATGGTTAGCATGCCGACACCCACCGTCGTTAATGATGATTTTCGTGACCGGAACCGCTACTTCTCAATCAAGTAGCTCCTCAGTTTGTATCACGAGGCTGAGTGCACCCCGTTCCAGACCTCCCTACCTCAGACGTATCCGAGGAGTTACCGGGGATCGAAACCAGCTCTAAGGATCCGTAGCCAGTGACGGTAGCCACGAGACCACGCAGAAAATACTCCACTTACATTATCTGAATTGTTGTAAGATAAATATTTTTAGTTTTAGTATTATTAGATTAAATGTTAGTAGTAATATTCATTCAGAAAAATAAATACACTGTATACGATTTATTAGGCTCTAAACTTTCTCCTATCGCATTTCGTAAGTAAAAGTATACTGATCAAAATGGTATTTTATTAGTTACTTAGTAATCTACCAGTTGGGCTGTAAAAATTGAACTGTGAAAAGTGCTACCATATAGGCAACTCTCCCCTATGGATTTCTAGGAAGACTTAGAATGACAAAATAAAATCTCATAGCTACAGAAAAATAAATTGAAATCTCAGGTCATCTCCTGAAGGAGATGGTTGACATGAGTATTCTTAAAGCAGTATATATTGATTTTTAGAAAGACAATAATAAAATAAACCCTTATGTCTACAGAAGAATAAATTGGATTTGAAGCCATTTCCTTGACAGTGATCTGTAAAAAGCTGCTTGAAACTTCACTCGTAAAGTAAATTCAATTTGTGCATATCTAATGGAATAATTACACCTAGAACCGTTGATAACGTAATAAAGTGAAATCTATCGCGTGTCCAATTGTTCAATTTCCTTTGAACGTTATTACAGTAGTAAATTAGCTATTACTTGTTTTACTATTCGAGTTAATCTCTTGATTACTTTTCTTACCAGTATATTAAATCGTTCGAATAATATTAACTCCTTTGACCACATATGCGTCTGTTCCTTTTCGTCTACAGTAGTTCCTTCATTTATCATTCATTCTTATACAGATTTTACCGTCACTCATTTAACAAGTTATTCATTCACCTGTTTACTTCATCACTCATTTATTTAATAAATCTCATTTGTAAATTTAGCAAAAACACAATTTTTTCTAGTGATTTCTTAATTTCTTTATTATAAATGTTTAATGTTTTTTTATTAAACGATATATATAAAATTTGTTTATCATATATTTATCATAAGATTTATCATAATCACACTACATGTAAGAACAAATAAAACCAACAGAAAATTCTATTTCTAATTTAGCATTTAAAATGTAAGGTATGCCCCTATACGAGCAAAGCTCGTGTTTAGAGGGTATAGTAGATTAAATATAATTCTAATTATATATCAGTGCACAATATATTATAAACGGAAAATTATAAATACATGAGTACAATGTAGACAAAAATAATTTTGCAGCATATAACCAGTGGTTTATATAGAATTTACAAAAAATTCGTCCTTGCCTTAATGATCGGCTTATGATAATTGGCATTGTGGAAAATCCATTGAATAAAATTCTTGATCTTGCACTAATAATACAGGTGATAATTTTTTTGAAAATTCAAATCTTCTTAATGCTGCGTAAAGATAATCATGGTTTATGTAGTCGAAAGCCTTTTCGAACTCTAAGGTTAAAAGCGCAGCACTCTCTTCCGGGTGTGAGTGTTGTACTGTATCTTGTATTACTGCCAGTGTATTCTTAATTTTGCGACCCCGTATTCCACGGGTTTGTCCAATCCCAATGATTCCGTCCATTAACGGCCTTATTCTATTCACCATTATTTTAATACATATTTTAGAGTCCGTATTTAGGAGTGTTATCGGTCTATCTGAAATCATTTTGAGCACGAGTACTATTATTCCCTCGCTAAATCCTGTTATTCCATCTTCGTTTTTCAATATACAGTTAATAGTTTTAAGGAGAACATCTTTTATTAGCTGCCAATATCCTGCAATTTATAGCAGGTGGTATGATGCTGTCCATTACAATTCCCTCTATGACTGAGTAGTATGTATCTACCTCCTTATTCCCTCTGATATTAAAGTAACATACAACACACTGTGATGTTCATGTACAGAATACTAAAAAACACTAAAAAAGATCATTAAAAATTGTATCAGAAATTACACAGGTCAATGTAGTAAAATACTAAAATGTGCAGAAACTGGATTTCCCTACTGCCGGGAGGTTTTTACACCATGTATAAAATGGTGATGTCAAAATCTTAAAAAGATAATTAATAAATATATATACAAATTAAAACTTTTCACAAATTACACAAGTCTATGTAGGAGGTAGATACATACTACTCAAAATAATTCTCCCTCTGCGGTAAATATGAAATTTATTAATCCCTCTATGACTGTTCTTATACTGACACATTATTGTAAATAATTTTAAGTTTATTGTAAATATAAAACAATGACGAAGCCAATTGTACTAGGCTATGTATTAAACGGCAAATAAAGATTCTTATCTATCTTATCTTTATAAAAACCGTGTGTTAGTCCATCCGGTCCCGGTGCAGACTTTTTGCTTGCCTTATGAATCGCAAATCTGTGTTCCTCACTAGTAATATCTTCTTCCAAGCCGTTTTCTCTTCTTCCGTTATTTGGTCCGTTATAAACCTTAACAAAGTTTTAGATGCTTCTTTTGAATTTTCTCGTACTTTGTACGTATTTGTAAAATATGTTTGTATTTCTTTCTTGCATTCTTCATAACTAGTTGTTTCTGTTCCATCTGCTTTGTTCACTTGGCTATATATTTTTCCTTCCCTTTTTGTTTTTCTGCCGCAATATGATAGAGCAAACCAACTCTTCGATGCTAGTTTTATTGTTTGATCTAATCACTGCCCCTTCCATGATTGATTCTTGTATCTAACATATTTTCTTTTTTATAGCGTACATTTTTGTTTCGACGTTTTGTCCTTCTGTTTTTTTATGAATATCATGTAAAAACGAGTAATAGTACTGCATTTTCTGACTTCTTTCTTTCGCTCTCTGTATTCCCTTTCCCTTAAAGAATGACTGGATATCTGGTTTATAAATTAAAACTTCTCTTAGATAACTGGGATTTTCTTTTTAGATTATTCCAAACAAATCAACCGGGTACAACTTAGGGCTATGTTCACCAATGCCGATAGTCTGTCTGATCCTGGATTTTAGATTGAAAAGCTGCGATGTTGTCCATTTTGTGTTTCACCAGCTACAGTAACTTGGTTTTTCGATAATATCCAAGCTAATGCTTTACCGGTGAAATATCGGCCGGCAAAACATGATAAACTAAGATAATTGCGACATCAAGATGGCGCGTAGGCCATTGGAACATCTGATCAACATGAGAGATGATCACAGCGAAGAGGAATATGAAGCAGAACACAGAATAAGGCACCCTAATAGATAAAGGAATGTATGCCGTACTTGGACATTTAGGACATTAATTTCTGCACAAGATTCAAGGGAAAAACGAAATTATCTGCTACACGCCACGCCCCCAAAACAGTGAGATATCTAGTGACCATTAGTAGAACTACTAGCTAGAGACAGCGTGAGAGGATACTTTCTGTTGCTATGGCAACGTTTACATTTCACGTCCGGACGTAGCCAATAGACATTCTTCTCTCTGCTGTTTCACACGACCGCCGCCAGATGACGTTCATTCTGTTATGAAAAATTTAAAGGTCCGACAAGTAGCAGACAAAAACCAAGCTTTTGAAAACCAAAGTGACAAACTATGTGGTGAAACCCGGAAGGTTTACTATTTGAGATAATGGATTAATCGTAGTTTTTATTATCCACGATAGCGAGAAATTTTATCCGTGTTGGTGAACACAGCCCTTAGGGGTGTAGTTGGCCTACTAACTGGACACAATACCCTAAAGAAACACCTATATGTGATGAAGCTTAGTGCGGATCCCACACGTAGGAAATGTGGTAGAGAAGATGAGACTTCCCTCCACATATACTGTGTGATTGTGAAACATTTTCTCTTGGGCTCGGATAAACTGAGACGAGATGACAGAAGAGTGAATCCGAGATCTATCCTGTCCTCCTTGAAGGCGACGGGACTTAAATTCTCCAGTAGGAGGGGCACGAGAGGCCCAACTATGTGGCCTACGTGCGCGGGAACGAAAGGGCCCAACCCATTTATTTTCATTCTTTCTTTCTTCACCTTAGTTTTACCTCTCCCTTGTAGGGACGTTTAAGCGACCCACGCCGCCGCCCGGGCCTTACAGGGCCGCGATCTGTCGGAAGAGGAATTATCCATGGATCACATACGTACTTTTTTGATCAGACAAGGACATGGAGAGCCTCCCCGGATGAGTGATCAGCCCAATGCAGGGACCACCTCCGAGACAGCACGAACACATAGGACGAGACACACCATTCACACACACACACTCACTTACTCCGAACAAGGCGAGGATGGTATAAATATGATAATGACGGCCAGATGATATCCGGGGACCACAAGGGCCTAAAGTTACCCGACATTTGTCTTACAGATGAGGAAAAACTCCTAGGTAACTTGTCCCGACCAGGATTCGTGAGAGGAGCGAACGCATCTCCTGCGCCACAGTGGTGGACTATTTTCATTCATTCATTAGTAGAAAAACTCTCCGTTATGCCCTCATCTAGCATCAATGTTTAATTTATATTCCAGTATTCTCTACTGTACAGAGGAATCAATTTGTTTATTTTAACTTTTAAAATAACACAATGACGATCACTTATTGCCGAGGGGATACGGTTATATCATACATTTCTTCTTTTTGATCTACATATAATCTATCAATTCTGAATGCGGAATTTCCCCTGTGGAAAGTGAATTGAGTTTTATTCACATTGTTATGTTCCCAACCAAGCATTCGTCAATTTAAGGTCTTGTATCAATCGGATTGATGAAGGATGCATGAAATTCTCCTCTTGAATTTTTCGCACTCAATTAAAATCTCCACCTAGGAAAATTCTATTATATTTGTGTGGGATGTAATATGGCTGTTGACTCGTAATGAATAATATTCTTCCGTCTAATCCAACCTGAAGGTATATATATATAGGTTTAGGTATGTATTATCTTTTGTTAGCATTGATGTGATTCTCCACCTTACATGTTTTTCATTAAGTTTTAACGTCAAGACATGTTCTGTAAATTATTGCCGTCCCTCTGTCGTTCTCTCCTCTGTTGACTATTGACATGTATTTTAGGTTTATGAAATTTAATGTTTCGATGTTCACCTCTTGTAAGAATATAACATCTGGATCATTTACATTTATACAGTCATCGACTGTTTTACTGGCTTGTGAAAATATGGCATGCTAAGGGTAGCGATTGATTGGTAGTATGACATACACACTAAACCCGAGGAGCTAAGAAAGAAACCTGAAGTAAACAAAAACCAGTATATCTGTCTCACTCTTAAGTCATACGAGTATCGAGCCAGAGTGAGACAGATGTACTGGATTTTGTTTACTTCAGGTTTCCTTCTTAGAATGGGCAGACTTTAGTATTAAATGTATTATCATTGTGGTTGATATTCTCCTCTATTTTGTTGTTGTTAGGAACTGTTGTCCATTGTTTTTATTTTGTCTCCGGAGTTTTATTACTCTTTCTTACTATTTTCCTTGTTGTGTCTTCTGTTTTTCTCTTTTCCAGCCTCGGATTTCGGCTGCTGTTTGTTTACTAGTATAAGATCTAATTGATATCCC
Source organism: Ectobius pallidus (assembly GCA_964059195.1). Classification (NCBI taxonomy): domain Eukaryota; kingdom Metazoa; phylum Arthropoda; class Insecta; order Blattodea; family Ectobiidae; genus Ectobius; species Ectobius pallidus. Next base: position 32,490,150 of record CAXKWD010000011.1, read on the forward strand.
TTCTAGTTCAACTTCTCCTGCAATTTCAATATGTTCGTCCATTTTATTTTCCGAATTCTGCAAAGTACTATTCTTTCCACTGTCGTCTAGGAGTTCCCTTTCCTGGCTATCTGTTTCATCTTCCTGTCCATTTTCAGTTCTCTTTTCTTTATTTTCTGGACTTCGGAATCTCGCGATACAGAAAAAAATCTCGGTGTCTTAGGCTAACACAGACGGAGAGTAAAATAAAGTAAAGTAAAGTGATCCCTATACAGGCCGTGAAGGCTTTTACGGTTATAGGAAGGTGAGGCTCCCATATGTTTAGACATTCGGGGGAAGTTGGAGGTGATAAGGTTTCCGGCCGTCTATCATCCCTAAGATTGCCCTTGGTGCTCATTTCTGTTAGAGTCTGAGTCTACCCAAGGGTCATAGTACCACCAAGAAGGATTAGGCCTCAGACTGAGAGTAATTCAGTAAAATTAGAATATGAATGAACTGCAAACAGGGAAATCGCTATACCTGATTCTTCTAGTTGCAGAAAGACAACACTTGCTTACAGAATGGCATAGGCTTATACGTTCGGAGATGAATTCCAGCGAAACTCATAATATCATAAGTTCCGACTCGTCGTGTGATACAGTATAAGAAAATTGCTGCGCAGGAAAACACGTCAGAATATGAATTTATGAAGAACATTAAAATCCAGTCTTGTTTGTTTTCACTACGTGTTATGTTGTCATCAATCAATCTGTCGGACGTGGTGCAGTTACACATGTTCCTTCGAGCCCAGTTATTTTGTGTGTACCCACCAGTATTCGTACATCCCACTGATTTAACGTAAGAGATGCAGCGATTCTCCTCCAACTTTCTGCGACAGACTCAGCCTATTTCGGAATCCGTTTGTGCAAATTGCATGGTGAGTGACACAATTCTTCTCAACCTGAATCTCCCTTTAAAGTGGGGAACCTACGAAAGCCATATTTTCTTATTGATTTTACTAGGATATATTGAAATGCATGATGGCGTCCAAAAAGCTTAATAATCAGTTCATTACCCACATTAAAGGAAACAAACAAACAAAAAATTGCGGATGCAAAATTAAATAACTGCAACATCCCATCAGGTGGAGACTTGTACGTCGGCTAGCTTATAAATTCCTCAACAAGTCTGAAACAGGAAGATTTGATATTATAGTTCTGCTATCTAAATGTGTGTGTATGTAGTGGTTAGGATGCAGGTTAAGTTTAGAGCAGTTTGCCTTGGTATTGTGATTATATAAGTATTAGTAGTAATAGCGTCACTATGATTCCGATACATTTAGTGACCCTCAGGTAAAGCCATTATCTAATTGAGGAGTCATTGGATATATTGGTTTGGTGTGAGTGTTAATAATTGTTTTGTATTTTACTACTGTTTCATGGAGATTGAAGATTTACAAATAAATTTAGAAATCTACAATATATATAATGTTATATTATATTATGTTATATTTAATATTAAATATATTATATATATATATTTATATTATATGTATATAATGACATATAGAGATAGAGATATGTTTATTCAGAATTCATGCCTAGAGTGGGTCCCCTTCGATTACAGTGTATTTCTCGGGGGGCCCTTCCATAAAACTACTTACAACAATTTCTTACAAAGTATCGTAGTTCACAGTCACTGTTGACTCAGATCCTACTTTAAGGCTGCTTTGTGTTGTTACACTGTAATCTGATCAGATATTGAAAATTACGTATAGTGAGCATAATTATTATCTCCAAATGAATGAGTTATCATAAGTATATAATTATGATGTTAACCTAAAAAAAACGCTAATTCTAACAATCATAACATACTTAACTTAATGAACAATATTAACAATACTATTAAACATCATTAGTTAATATCTCCTGTTCTTTTGTAATTGAAACTTCCCACTCCTTTTTAATTTTATACAATAGTTGCCCCACGTTTTTAACATCGATTTTTATGTTTTTATTTATTATTCCGCCATATATGATGCTCGGATGCGTATTTAATATTTCGTTATTTAGATATTTCCTTCTCCAATTTTCTGTTTTTTGGCACTCTAATATTATATGCTGAACATCTTCTATCCCCTTGCATAGTGGGTATCTCCCTTTGTCATAATTGTTCCTAATTCCTCTAAGTTTCCAAACTCCCAATCTCCACCAAGCCCAGCCCATAATTTCCCGTTGAGAGCATTTTGTTATATAGTCCTCCCAGCCCCATCACTTTTTCATTTCTACATAGAATACCAGTGATATTTTTTCCCTCATTATTACTAAGCATTCCTGTCTACTGCTATCTCTAGCTTGTTTTATTATAATATTATTTACTACAGCTCTTATGTCCATTTCTTTGTTTATTAATTTTCCCCATAAGAAACCCACTCCTAGAAGATCAAGATAAGTTTTTATAGCGCCCAGCCTGCTTGGGAAAACTCTATTTTTACTTTTCCCCACATTTTCCATTTGTTCTTTCAGGCATAATCTTAACAAGTTGTCCTCTTTTTTATTTCAAATATAATTGTAATACTTCATGATTCTGCTAAAATAATCCTTTTTCCGCTGTCTGAACCTAAATCGTATCTGGCGGCCTCGTTCGATGATGAGTGCGAGAGGTTAAGTACCAATTTGGTTAATTTCACGCGTAATTTATATATGGTTTTCCAGGCGTCCGTATCTCCCCATATTTCAACCCCTTCAACTACTGCCCTACTACACTATAGATATTGAAAAGTAATTTAAAGTCGATGTCTGGCTATTTCATTTTAGCTGCTCTAATTGTATTAAAAGCCAATTTCCCTGCGTTCCACGCGGCTCTTTTTTGCATCTCCCAGGATCCCTTATGATTTAGCATTAATCCTAACTATTTTATATTGTTAACTGTTTCCAGGTTCTCCCCATTTAGCTTCAAGTATTCCTTACAACTCTTTCTACTACTTTTCTTCCCTATAAATACGTTACGTATTTATTTTTAAATCCCAGTCCTGGCAAAATTTATAAACTTTGTCTATTTTTCTTTGCAATCCAATCTGAGACAGAGATATTAAACACAGGTCATCCGCAAATATTAAGCCTGGAATTTCTGTATTGTTTATTGCCGAAGAATGCTTATCTGCGTCCATACAAAATAGGCTATAATCTATTTATAGTAATAATAATTGCGGCCTCATATTACATTCTTGTCTAATCCCCTTACCTTGCTTTATTGATCCCGTTGTGTTATTCACGTCATCTAATTTTAGACAAAATTCTATGTTATCTTATAAACTTATTAAGTTATTGATGAAGGCGTTACTAACCACATTCATTCTTAATTTTTGCCATATCAAATTTCCGTTGACTGTACCGAATGCTTTTTCTAAATCTATAAAACACCAATATAATTTCCCTCTTTTGTTAACTAAGGTAGATATTTCTCCATTAATGCTGAGAAAATAAATATATTATCGTAGGTCCTCCTTTCTTTTCTAAGCCCATTTTGCCACACTGATGAAATTGTATGCGTTTCACTCCATTTCACTAATCTGTTGGTAAGTATGCCCATATATAATTTGAAAATCGCAGGTAATAAACTAATCCCTCTGTAGCTTCCTGGGTCATCCCTCTTTCCCATATTTTTAAATAATGGTATGACTACTGTTTTTTTCCAAATATCCGGGATTACATTCGACTCCTTTACCTTGTTGAATAGTTTTAATAAAATGTTTAGCCAACCTGGGTTTTTTACCAATTCCTTCCATACCCTCGGGCTTATTCCGTCCCCCCCGGTAATTTCTTTGGTTTCATCTTAATAATAACAGCCTGCAATTCCTCTACACTAATATCTTTATCCAATAAATCACCTTTAATTACACTCGTCAACTACCCCCCTGAAATCCTTAATAGTAACCCCATCTGAATTAAATATCATGTTGAAATGCTTATTCCTATCCTGTTCTGAGGGCATGAGTTTGTTATAGTTATCCCCTTTTAAAGTTCGGCAATAGTTCTATATCATTTGGATGTTATTATCCCCAAGCCATTGGTTAATTTTAGTACTTTCCGCCCTGTTATAGTCACTTTTCTTTTGTCTGATTAATTCATTATACTCTTTTCTGATCGCTATAAAATTCTCCCGGGTTACTTGATTATTTTCCTTTACCCATAATTTATATCCTTTTCTGACACTATTTGTTTTCAACAAACATCCATTATGATAAAAGCTATTCGTACTATTCATCTTTCTCTCACTAGGCCTATTTCTTATTTTGTGTCCTGCCCTAGCTACTACTTGGTATACTACTTCCAATACCTTAGCATTTTCAATATAGTTATTTATTCCTATTACTAATAAATTGGTATTCTCATCTGAGAGCTTATTTGTAAATATCTCCTTTTCTTTCTCTTTCCATATTATCCTAAATTAGTTTGAATACCTGTTATTCTCACTATGAATGAAAGCTATCAAACCATTATTTTCTCTTGGTCTTATGGGAAGGGAGATATACAGCTTTAAAAATAAATGGCTGCTTGTTGTCGTTTCAATTATTGAAAAGTTTACAATCTGGTTAATTAATTCCTGTGAAACTAACGCATAATCAATCACACTCGCTCCCAATTTACTGGCATACGTGAAATTTCTTTTCTCATCCCCTGTACAATTACATTGAGTATGAATAGATTATTCGCCTCGACGAATTTTAGCAATTTATCCCCTTCCTTATTCCTTATACTGTCACAACTTTGTTTAGTTTTTCCTGCCCTATTGATTACTTCGAAAAAATGTGCCCTCTATATTGAATTCCTGTCTGTCCCGATTGCCTATTCTGGCATTCAAATCACCAAGAATGCAGATTTCGTGAATTTGAAATCTTTGGAGTACGACATAATATCCTCCTCTATCTCCTCACAAAATTTCGCATTATACAATTCGAGTCCCGCGGGTGCAGATATAGTACTCCGATTAGTAATTTAGTATTACTGCTAGTCTCTGAGTACTCAATCCATAGACTTCCTTCGTTCTTGGCGTTTAACACTTTCATATTCTTAGCTACAGTATCCTCAATTAAAAAAGCCAGCCCTCCTGGGGTTCTTCCGAATCTACTGCTCCTTTCTCTATTTTTATTCACATATGTAAAACTTTTTATATTGATCTTGATTTCCTTATTCGCCGATGTTTCTACTAATCCTAAGTTGTATATCTCCCTGTTAGCGATAGCTCTTAAAATCCCTTCTATATTGATATATCCTCTCGTATATAAGTTAGTCCCATTCTTAATACTATCCTACGGTTTTTTAATAGCCCAGTTTCTGAGGTTGCAAAAGTCCTGAATAGGGTGTCTTGAGACTTGCATCAAGCTACCCTGCGGTGATGATAATGCCTTTAGATTTAGTCATGTAAAAGAACTCCTGCGGGATGAAGTTCGGGATATCGGTGACGGCCATAGGCGTAAGTTGCAGTACAATCCCATTGTTAAATAATCATATCAACATAAACACTTAAGGACTCACATGTTGTAAAATAACGTAAAAGTAGGCCTAACAAAAGAATCTGGCAGATTTTTCATTAGAACATCTTAGAGATGACCAGTATATCTCAATCAATTACGAGGCGCATCCATAAAGTAAGTTTCCCTGGGGCCATTTACAGAAACAAAACACAATTTCTTGGAAATGTTTATTGCAACAGATACAGCAAGTGTTAAGCTATTTTTCAACATATTCGCCACCGGATTTGAGACATTTTTCATTCTATGGGACCAACGTTTGAATACCTGTGTCGGAGAAGTCTGCCACCTGGGATTTGAACCATTGTGTGGCAACCATGTCCGCCTCCTTTATCATTCTCTGACATTTCTTGAGGTGTAGGAAAAGATGGAAGTCAACGGGAGCGAGATCCGGGCTGTAGGGTGGCTTTTAAACACCTCCCAGCAAGTCTCCTTCAGAAATTTGACTGGGAGGTGTAGTGATGAGCAAATGCAAGACCAAGACCAAGACCAAGACGGTCTTGGTCTTGGTCTTGGTATTGCACTCTCAGTCTTGGTCTTGGTCTTGCATAGGTAACCCTGGTCTTGGTCTTGGTCTTGGTCTTGCATCAGTGGTCTTGGTCTTGGTCTCGGTCTTGCATACTCGGTCTAGGTCTTGTTGCAAGAGTCTTGCAGTCTTCTTTTACGCATCTTACATGATTTAAAGTTACACCGATTACATGTGTGTTATTGCTTGCGAAAGTAACGAAAGCTAATTGCTTTTAGTTGCAGTAAACAGTAATGTGACGTCACGCTGTTTGCCGAAACGTCCATGATGATATAAGCTAGAACAGTAAACTTTGAGTGTAAATTTAAATATTCTCTGTTATCCTATTGCAGAACTTTAAACCCAAAATCCACGAGATGCTATACACTGTTTGAGAGTGTAAAATTATGAATATTATATTGTAAAGTTTCAAATTGAACGGCTGTGGAGACAAGAAGTAATATTAACAGGATGTGTATGAAATGTTTAAAAGACTTCCGCATAGGAGAGAGGTTCTATCTGATCTGTTTAAAACTGTATAATATAGTAACAAAACATAACAGCATTGAAGCAGATGATTTAGAAATTGTGCAATCTATAGCAAATCACACAATGTCCATTCGAAACCCAAACCCATAGGCTGCAATAAATAATATTTCTCTTTTCATATACTGTAGTTCTAATTTATAACACATTGTGAAAAGATCATTTCTGCACTTTAAAGTTTTCCGCTACCTCCCATAAATTACTTTCTACTTACTTTCAAGTTTCGGGCCTTCAATTAATTGGGTCATAAATAATTATAATTATTCTTCATGCAAGCAAATATTTCTAGACCAGGCATTTTCTACTTTTAGTATCTTTTCCCATTCGATATGCATCCTTAATATGAATCAGCAGCAAGAACTTAAACATCGCCACCGTCATGTGTCAATAACAAAATTGTAGCAGTAAAAAAAGGTTTTCAGTGGAGTTCCTATCTATCATCAGCAAAATGTAGGCCTGTATAGCTACAGTACAATCAGATACGTAACTGTAAAGTAATAACTAGCAAATACCCGTCAAATAAGTTCCTATTTTAATTAATCTACGGTTTAATCGTGTTTTATTGAATAATTATGAAGAATACCGGGCGTATAACCTGATTTTTTTCAGACTTCACTTTCTTTTGAAATTTTCTGCAAAGAGAATGGAATGAGCTGAATAGCTATGTTATATTTTGTTCAAGTAGACAGGAAAGATTCTATGTGAGAGTAGGCTATGAATATTAATGATAGGTGTAAAAAAGGATACCATCGTTAATGAAATAGGATACTGAGCATGTTAATAGGCGTTTTAAGTTACGGGGGCTACTGTTTAAAGTTTCAAATCCTCAGTCATAGGCCGCCCCCATGGCTGAATGGTTAGAGCGCTCGCCCTCCACCGCTGGGATTCGGGATCGGATCTCGATGGATCCATGTGGAATTTGTGGTGGACAAAGTGGGGTCGGGGCAGGCTTTCTCGGGGTGCTCCGGTTTCCCCTGCCATATGTAATTCCATCGTTGCTCCATTCATCGTAGTATGACCATTTGGTTGTAATAAAGAATTATTATAAATCCTCAGTAATAGCTTTCTTTTAACCCAGTGAGAGGTTAGAGAAACTAGTTATTAAATAACCGTATGGCAGAATTTTTACAGTTTTATTGATAAATTATGTGGTCAGTATTTGTATGCAAAATGAAATTTCACATATATCTTAGGGCCTTTGTTACATTTGTTTGCCTTTCGTACACTAATACTAGAGAACTATTGCAATTAAACATTATAAAAATGAATATGGAGTGTTTATCGTGAATTTAACTCCCACCAATTGAAGGAACTAGCTTATGGAATGCCATTCAGGGTAATCCGTCAGATTAATTGTAAGTTTTCATTGCAGTAATTTGTTTTAACTTAGTGGTGAGAGAGGTAGTATACGGATTTCATATGTATTATTTGAATGGTGCGCTCGTTTTTGGATACAGAGAGCGTCACGTACAGGGTCTGCTCTCATTGGTACCGCACGATGAGGCAACCTCTACATTATAGGCCTACCAGCCTTGGGACTACCCCGGCTAGCGACACTGCGGCGCCTTTGAGTAGCGGTCGCTGGCTCGCTGCATACACAATGGGGCTTTATAAAACTTTTTCAAATAGCAAGACTGCAAGAGTCTTGCAGTTAGGTCTTGTTCTTGCCAGAGTCTTGCAGGGTTGGTCTTGGTCTTGGTCTCGGTCTTGCATGGTCGGTCTTGGTCTTGGTCTTGGTCTTGGTCTCGGTCTTGCATTTTCTGCAAGACCAAGACCAAGACTGCAAGACCAAGACTGGTCTCGCTCATCACTAGGGAGGTGTTTAAACATTCATCCTACAGCCCGGACCTCGCTCCCAGTGATTTCCATCATTTCCTACCACCTCAAGAAATGAGAGAGAATGACAGACAGGCGGAGATCGTTGTCACTCAGTGGCTCAAGTCCCAGGCGTTAGAATTCTACAACACAGGTATTCAAAAGTTGGTCCCACGGTATGAGAAATGTCTCAATTCTGGTAGCTAATATTTTGAAAAATGGCTGAACACTTGCAGTATCTGTTGCAATAAATATTTCAATGGTATTGTGTTTTGTTTCTGTAAACGGCCTCAGGGAAACTTACTTTATGGACGCTCCTCGTATATTCAATAGTGTATGAGTTATTTCACCTTAAAGAATGAAAATGTAAGTAAACTGTTTTGCAAGAAATGGAGAAGTAATTCGTCCTAGATATTGTACCATGCGCACTATTCAAAGTTGGTTGAGGATTTTCATGATTACTTGAAACACGGAGCGGGTTTCAATTGATAACAATAATCAAATACATTATTAAATCAGTTCGGATAACTTACTACAGTACTTAGTACGCAACAAAATTGACTCTTAGAAACACTGTAGTTAGTGAAAACTGCATTCATACATGACAGGGACGATACCTTAGCTATTACGTATTTTTTCCACCCCACGTATTTAATTTGGATTATGCAGACCAGCCAGTTTTCATGGAAATGTTGATCCTCTCAAATGGATATCGAGACTGCGATGTGAAATCTATTTATGATGCGGCAATGATTCAGGGCTGAAATGGCTCGTAGCACGACATTTTTCAGCAACAACCACTCTTCACTCTCAGTCATCTCTTAATTCCCAGTAAATCTAATAGATGTCCGCTCTAATGGCATACGAGGGAGAATCAAATTAAAACCGCAATTAATTTTTTACCACTATTTTACAGCAGTCGGCTGCGATGGTCTAGACGTAGCGCCTCCAGATCCGAAGGTCGCAGTCGATGGGTTTTTTCAGGACGTAGAAATCCTGGGCACGGAGTCCTCCGAAAGGGACTTTAAGCTGAGGGGCCCGTGTCGTAGATTTACGGCATGTAAAAAACTCCAAGCCTAAATTAAAGCCTATGGACAAAATTTCTCGGCCCTTTCACGTCCAAGTAATGCCTTAGATTCCGGAGGGGGCTTAAGGGGCGATGGGCTTACCACCCGTACCTCTGCCCTCTCTAGGAAAATAAGCGTAACAAAATTCACATCGGTAAACAGAAACCTCCACTTGGAGGCCCTTCGCTCCAACATGGGGGCATAGAATTCGAGAGAGTGATTTAACTGCAGGAAGAATGCTTGCTTGTACATTATTTTTCTACATAGTCCCCTTCCAGTTCAATGCACTTATGCGATCTGAGAGGAAATGCTTCGATACCGAGTGAGAAAAATTATTTTGGTTGACACTGTAGCCACTCGTGCACTGCCAATAGGATGGTCTTCATCAGACTTGAGCTTATGCTCCTTTAATGGACCAAAGATGTGGAAGTCTGATGGTGCCAAAGCAAACGGGATTGCTGAGTGCAGGTTTTTTGCTTCAACATGATAACGCCTGTCCTCATTCTGCTCGTGCAGCTACGAAAACTATCTATGACATTCGCTTTAAGTGCCTCTCACATCCGCCATACTCGCCAGATTTGTCACCATCAGATTTCAACATCTTTGGTCCATTAAAGGAGCACCTTGGAGGGCAGAAGTTCAAGTCTGATGAGGACGTCCAATAGGCGGTGCACGAGTGGCTACAGAGTCAACCAAAATAATTTTTCTTACGCGGTATCAAAGCACTTCCTAGCCGATGGCGCAAGTGCATTGAACTGGGAGGGCACTATGTGGAAAAATAATGTACAAGCAAGCATTCTTTCTGTAGTAAAATAGTGGGAAAAAATTAATTGCGGTTTTCATTTTATTCTCCCTCGTAAAAACAACCCTTACTTTTAAGTAATAATGGGGGTTGGGCGTGAAGGTTGACAACCTCATACTGGAAAAAAAACATTGTCTCGAAACCTCAAAATGAGCCTCGGAACAGACAGTCAAAAAGGAGACGACAAAGGCAAAGGAAAATGGACATGCAAATTGGAACCTGGAATGTTAGATCTTTGTATAAGCCAGGGGCATTACAGGGATTAAGATTGGAGCTGGAGAAGTACCGAGTAGATGTCTGTGCCATTCAAGAAACAAGATGACATGGAGAAGGAATAATGGACATAAAGAATCATACAATACTATACAGCGGGAAGGAAAATGGCACCCATGAATATGGGGTAGCATTCATAGTAGATAACAGTTTAAAGAGCACAATAATAGACTTTAAGGGAATCAATGAGAGGATCTGCACCTTAAGATTGAAAGCAAAATTTGGGATGTTACCATGGTGAATATATACGCACCAACGGAGGATAAGGACCCTCAAGTGAAGGAAGAATTCTATCAAAAACTAGAGAGAACCTTTGATCAAATACCAAACAATGATGTTAAAATAGTTGTAGGGGATTTCAATGCCCAAATTGGACAGGAAGAAATATATCTAGGGACAATAGGACCACACAGTTTGCATGAAACAACAAATGATAACGGCCAGAGACTTATTGAATTTGCTAGCAGTAAGGGACTGGTTATTAGCTCAACATTGTACCCACATAAGAGAATTCACAAACAGACTTGGAAATCACCAGGGAGAAAGATAGCAACCCAAATAGATCATGTACTAATAAACAAGAGATACACAACAAACATCATGGATGTGAGAGCATATAGAGGAGCCAACTGTGGATCCGATCACACATTGGTTAAAGCAAAATATAGATGTCATATAAGTAGAAAGAAAATAAATGTACCTAAATCAGACAGAATAAATTTGATTAACTTTAAAGATACAGATAAGAAAGAGGAATTTAGGAAGATGGTGGAAGGGAAATTTAAGGAGAACTTGGATGACGAAGAGGATAACATTGAAGGGAAATGGAAAAAGATTAAACAAACTGTAGTAGAGGCAACAGAGAGTGTCATAGGAACATCACCAAGAGATAGAGGAAGGAACAGGAACTGGTTTGACGAAGAGTGTAAACAGGCAATTGAGGAAAGGAATAAGGCATACAGACTCTATATAGAGAGATCAACTAGAGCCAGAAGAATGGAATATGAAGAACAACGCAGGAAAGCAGATAAAATATGTAGAAGACAGAAAAGAAAGAGTCTTAACTCGAAGGTATTGGAAATTGAAGAAGACTGGCAGAACAAAGAACTTAGGGAAGCATATAAAGGGATCAACTACCTAAAAGCAGGGTTTAAACCGAGCACAAATCTATGCAAAGATGAAAGAGGGAACATAATTGCAGACTTGGATAGGATAAAAGGAAGATGGAAAGAAGTTTTTGAAGAATTATTTAAGATACCAGGCATAGAGGGAGAGAGGGAAATAATTATCGAAGATGATAACAAAACAGTCGAACCGCCAGATATATGGGATATCAAAAGAGCCATCCAAGAAATGAGGACAAATAAGGCAGCGGGATGTGATAGCATCCCCGCTGAGGTATATAAGATAGGAGGGAATGTGCTGACAGAAAAGATCTATGAACTGATACTGGAGATCTGGAATCTAGAAGTGATGCCACAGGAATGGTGTAAGAGTATAATCTGTCCCATTTACAAAAAAGGGGACAAGATGGATTGTAGGAATTATAGGGGCATATCTCTCCTATGTACAGCGTATAAAATTTATTCCACTATATTAAAGAATAAACTGAAACCTTATGCGGAAGAGATATTAGGGGAATACCAAGCAGGGTTTAGACCTGGAAGATCGACTACGGACCCGCTGTTCACAGTTAGACAGATTGGAGAAAAGTTTTGGGAGTATGGTATAGACATCTATGAGGTATTTGTAGACTTCAAACAAGCATACGACTGCATACTGAGACATAAATTATATGAAGCACTAATATCATTTAAAATCCCAACAAAATTGATAAGACTAATCAAAGGAACCATGACTAACACAGTAGCACAGGTAAAAATTCAATCAGAATATACGGAGCAAATTCAAATGTCAAATGGACTTAAACAAGGGGATGGGCTGGCCCCAATCCTTTTCAATTTGGCAATGGAATATACCTTTAGGAAACTGGAAATACACACAGATTCAACCTTAATGTACAAATCAGCTCAACTCATAGGATATGCAGATGATATCAATATATTAGGAAGATCACAAAAAGCAGTAGAAGAGGTATATAGGACATTAGAAGAGAAATCCAAGGAAATGGGCCTGCAGATAAACACTCAGAAAACTAAGATAGTAATACAAACCAGGAATCAGTTGCATAATAAGACTATTCAATTAAACAATACAGAAATAGAACGAGTGGATAGTTTTAAATACCTGGGATCAATAATAAGCACACAGAATGATGAGATGTTGGAAATAAAGGAAAGAATATTAATGGCTAATAAGGCATATTTCTCAATGAATCATATTTTTAAATCAAGACTTATACACAAGAATAATAAAATTCGTATATATAAAACAATGATCAGACCTATACTGTGCTATGGGTGTGAGACATGGACAATGTTGGATAAAGCCGAGGAAATGTTAGATTGTTTCGAGAGGAAAGTTTTAAGAAGGATTCACGGCCCAATCCAGGATAGGTCAGGATGGAGGACCAGATATAACACTGAAATATATGGCTTATACAAGGAGCTGAAAGTATCTGATTTTATTAAATTAAGACGACTGCAATGGGCAGGACATGTTGTAAGAATGGGAGAGGAGAGAATTCCGAAAAAAGCCATGACACACCAATTGCATGGAGTGAGAAGAGTTGGAAGACCAAGGGAAAGATGGGAGGATGAAGTTAGACGGGATGCTGATAAAATGCTTGGAATACGTGCATGGAAAACTAAAGCAAAGGACAGACAGTTCTGGAGGCGAAGAATAGAGGAGGCCAAGGCTCAAATTGGGCTGTAGCGCCATTGCAGAGAGAGAGAGACCGAAACTAGAGCTATGCAAGTGTAGGAGCTATTACTTCCACTGAACTTGAAATCATTTCTAGCCAAGCCTTTTATCGTAAAGTAGATGAGGCAATGGAAGTATCGCATTTCATGTGGATAGTATTAATACCGGTGAAATCGTAAGGGATGCCTTGTTAGATTTTGTTTTTTGTATTCATAGTAGTAGGTCCAGCACTTATATGAATTGTAATAATAATAATAATAATAGTAATAATAATAATAATAATAATAATAATAATAATAATAATAATTGTTATATTGGGATAGAGTTATAACAACAGATAAAAAAGTTGACTGTAAACGACCAGACCTGCTATTGATAGATAAAAAGAGCTCTAAGGCAATTATAATTGATGTCAGTATCCTATCCACTCATAACTTAAGGAAAACAGAAATGCACAAAGTTAGTAAATACCAGAACCTGGCATTAGAAATCAAAAACATCTGGAAACTACACACTGTAAAAATTGTACCAATAGTAATATCAGTGGAAGGTGTGGTCTCAATATTTTTATCAAAGAACATTCAAGACATCGGAATTCCAATGAAGATAATCAGCAATATACAACGAACAACATTACTCCAAAAATGCCACTTTGTGAGAAAGTTTCTGAGCTGCTGAATAAGAGTAAATTCTTCTCAGTAGTATCAATACCAAAAAAAGTTGTGAAACTGTGTTGAATAATAATAATAATAATAATAATAATAATAATAATAATAATAATAATAATAATAATAATAAAGTGCTCTTAGCAATAGTAGCAAAGTGACGGTGGTGGTAATTTCTTCATTTGCCCCACCTGTGACATCGTTTTGCGGACGCCCCATGTCTAAGGGAGAAAAAGTCGAGTTTTACTAGTCGTATAATTATATTGTATGCCCGGAGCTCAATGCAAGTGACCATGACATTTATGATGAGATGCCCCTGGAGTATGGATACAACCCATGGAATATAACAGCTTTAACTACGGAACTACCACACAAAGCAGCTAGAATATTAAAGAGGTTCTTATACCGCTGCAAAATGAAACTCTGAACTACCAGACATGGAAGGCCAATATTTGTATACACACAGACAAGTTTATTTACATCCCCTACGGACGTGTGACGTCGTTAAATAAACAGGAAGTGAAGTGAAGTGATTATGATGTGTATCGCTGTGTATACAGTAAAATAATACACTATTTCTGTATTTCCATCTATTATTTGTATAGAACTGTCTGAAGACCTAGTTGCCAATAAATTGTACAGTCACGATACAGGTACTCTACAGTTGAGAACATTATTTTAAATTCTCGCAAAGTTCTTAGATACAATCTTTTTTATTGTTTTCGTTCGACCATACTAAAACTACCTCCGTGGCGCAACATCCCTAGAGGGACAAGGCCTACCACAATACTACGCCACCAAGTTATCTGTGCATGCAGAAAATATGTTAGGAATGTGCCTTCCGTCTCGATCTCCCTCCTTTGACGTTGCCACTTCCTATTCTTTGAGTTGAGTCATTTGGTTACAAGAGGGGTGCTGAGAATTACTGTGTTTTTAAATGACCTGACACCTTCGGCACTCGTTCTCGAAATGAATAATCTGGCAACCATGTCCCTACTGGGGAAAATGCGTAGAAATGATCTGTTGAAGGAACACCCCCTGCCGCCACGCTGCCACTTCCTGTCCACTGTGTTGGGTTATTTGGCTGGAAGAGGGGCGCTGAGAATTGCTGTGTTTTTAAATGACCTGACACCTTCGACAGTCATTGACCAAATGAATAATCTGGCAACCACGTTATGATCTTTCGCACGTGTTTAGGTATTCGCCACCCACTGCTTCCCCTACATCCCTTCCGTATAGTGGTAGCTGAGCGACACTAGCGCTAAAACACTTCCCCTATCGCCGTGCAGATTTAACTTGGTGGCATAGTACCTTATTACGTGTGACGTAACGATATCATAATGATAGTCATTTTGAAAATTTTCTTCGTTATGAAATTGGCGTAGTATCGTTTATTATTGAACACGGATCGATCTTGAGACCTTGAGAGTAGCAGCTGAAAACTACGTACTAAATAGCCTGTTCGTGTTAATTTTAGAATTACACTAATATGGATTCATTTCGTGTTTTCAATGAAATTACCAAAAGGAAGCTTCGATTTAACCGACGCCTTCTCTCGTAGAAGACAAGAACTACGACAACCTTCTTTATTAGAATGTCATGGCGGGCTCGTTGCTCGTACCTTAATAAATGCCATTATAAGCTTGTTGCATAATGTACTATTATTATACCCTACTACCATGCAGCTTCCGCTTATAGGCCTGCTGCATTTTCTCCATTAAAATTTCCATAAATCAGCACTTTCCTGTGAAGGGAGGTGTACTGCCAAAATATAGTAAAAGGGTGTTTTCACGTAGATCCTGTTAATTTACCCAGTTAATTTAACACATTTTAGTAATTTTTTTAGGATAGACCTGTAGAAATTGTTAATAAACAAAGACTACATAAACCGAGAGTAAACGTGTACATGGATCAAAGAATAATAAATAAAGCAGTAGGAATAAAAACACAAGAACACGCCAAATAAAGGAATACGGCGATTTAAGGCAAAATAATAATTTGAGGAAATATAAAAATTAATATAATATGATATGAAAACGGAGGGGATCAGCGAAAGGATGAACGGAAGAAAAACGAATTTAAAATTAAGAAGACACAATATATCAAATTAAATGAGGGCTGTTGTAAATAATCACAGTACACCAAAAAATAACAAAGAAAGGAGACAGATAAATGAATAACGAATTAAATAAATACAGAAGAGATAAGGAAATACAAAATCAGAAGAATTGCGGTTGTGAAATTTTTGAAACAAATGAAAGAAGCTGGTCCACCGCTGTGGCTCAGGGGATGCGTTCAATCCTCTCGCGGGCCCGGGTTCGATTCCTGGTCGGGACAAGATACCTAGCCTCACCTTTGAGACAAATGTCGGGTAACTTTAGGCCCCTTGTGGTCCCCAGATATCATCTGGCAGTCATTATCATCTTCATCCCATCCTCACCTTGTTTGGAGTGAGTGAGTGAGTGAGTGTGTGTGAATGGTATGTCTCGTCCTATGTGTTCGTGTTGTCTCGGAGGTGGCTCCGGCATTGGGCTGATCACTCATCCGGGGTGGCCCTCCATGTCCTTGTCTGGTCAAAAAGTATGTATGTTTTCCAAAGATAATCCCTCTCCCGACAGGTCGCGGCCCTGTAATGCCCGGGCGGCTTGGGTCGCTTAAATCCTAAAAGGGAGAGGTGAAACTACGATAGATAAAGAAAGAAAGAAGCTGGATGAAGATAACACTGGTCAACATGATTTTTGTCTCATGAGTATCAATAGTTGTACTTAATGCAGTTTTTTTATCATGTTTTCAAATATGTATTCGGAATTTCTCCATCACCCACAGTTTTTTTTAAATTTCAATTTCAATTAATGGATTTAAATATATTTTTTTAATAAACGGCCATTTGTCAATTGTAAAATAAAAACTCCTAGAGCATTGTAAATGCGATGGAACCAAATGAGCTAACTCAAATGGTACCGTTGCTACTGTTGTGCAAGTTCAGACTGTACAGACAGGCACAAACATGATCATGCATGCATTCATTACAACGATGTCAGTTGTGAGAGAGCAGTGAACCAGTAAACACGTAATTGTGAGTGCATTGTGTCTGGATTATTGTATATTGTATATTACATATTTACAAATTTATTTCTTTTAATTTGTTGTTAGTTAAAAAATGCCTAGAGCTTGTTTAAATCATCCTAACAACTTTTGTAATATATGTGGTAAAGTGACGCTCAAGTCCCAAAGACGAAACCTTACTCCAGTAGTAAAAGAGTGTTATGAACTTTATTTTGGGTGTAAAGTGTGGGACCAAACAAGGACCTGGGCCCCACATATCTGTTGTTTATCGTGTAGTAGGCTTCTCACTGCATGGAAGAATGGCACACGCCACATGCCATTTGCTATCCCTATGATTTGGAGGGAACCCAAAGATCACTCACTCCTCTGACTGTTATTTCTGCTTAACAAACATTAAAGGGATTACGTAAAAATCAAAACATACAGTGTTGTACCCTGACTTGCAATCTGCAATGAGACCAGTTCCACACAGCGAAGAATTGCCCATACCAAAGCCTCCAGAACATGTGACATTAGATGAAGAGAGCTCAGATTCCGATGTAAGTAAGGAAGAAGAAGAAACAGATTTTGGTGATACAACTTTTGAACAAAGCTGTTCATCTGAGCCTCATTTATTGACTCAAGAAGATCTTAACGATCTCATACGAGATTTAAAATTATCCAAAAACCAGTCTGAAATGCTTGGTTCCCGGCTAAAAGGATGGAATCTTCTTCAAAAGAATACAAAGATATGTACTTATCGTAGTCGTCATTCTCAATTTAAAGGCTATTTTTCTGAAGAAAATGGCTTAGTGTTTTGTAATGACATTTCTTCTCTTATGGAGACATTTAGTATTGAACATAACTCAACAGAATGGCGCTTGTTCATTGATTCCTCCAAAGCAAGTTTAAAAGCAGTGCTTCTGCATAATGGAAATAAATTCCCATCAATACCTGTGGCTCACTCTGCTAGTATGAAAGAAACATATGAAAACTTTCAATTTATATTGGCAAAGCTTCAATCTGCAGTGTATGAATGGAATATTTGTGGTTATTTGAAGGTAATTGCACTTATTCTTGGTCTGCAGCTTGGTTACACAAAGTACTGTTGCTTTTTGTGTCTTTGGGATAGTAGGGACAGAAAAAACCATTACACCAGAAAAGAATGGCCTAAACGCGAATCATTCATTCCTAGACAGAAAAATGAGAAACATGACGCATTGTGTAATCCTAAAAATGTGTATCTACCTCCCTTACATATCAAACTAGGATTGATGAAGAATTTCGTGAAAGTCATGGGCAATACTCCTGGTTTCATGTACTTAAAACAGAAGTTTCCTAAAATTAGTGAAGCAAAAATTAAAGAAGGGATATTTGTGGGTCCACAAATACGGTCACTAATGCATGATGAGAAGTTTGAGGAACTATTGAATCCACTGGAGAAAGCAGCTTGGCAAGCATTCAAAAAAGTAACTCACAGTGTTTTGGGAAATCGAAAGGCAGAAAATTACCGTGATATTGTCAATGATCTTATAGCATCTTATAAAAATTTGGGCTGTAAAATGTCCTTAAAAATTCACTTCCTGCACTCGCACCTAGATTTCTTCCTGGAAAATCTTGGCGCAGTGAGCGATGAGCATGATGAACGCTTTCATCAGGAGATTTCAGCTATAGAAAAGAGATATCAAGGCAAATGGAATCCTAATATGCTGGCCAATTATTGTTGGACCATCAAGAGGGGTGCTCCACATGCGAAATATAGCAGAAAATCGTCATTTCTTACTTTCTAGGCGAGTCCGAATGTTCGGATATTGTGTATTTAAGAATGTAGAAAATATTAAAGTGTTTGAAATTATAAATGCCTGTCTCTCGGAAACCTTGCGTGATGGAGAAAACCCGATATCATATTTGAATTCAGGAGAAAAAATGCTATCAGATTCACATATTTTTCTTTCTGAGACAAAAAAAAAGTTTCTTTTTTGTTGCCCAGTGTAATTAACTAATGAAGAAATAATCGTGGAACAAGGACAAACATTATGCATACAACAATACTAAATAACGGAAGAAGATGAATGGATGAAGAAACAAAGGAATGAAAAAATGTCGGAAAGCAGTACTGGAGCAAAGATGTGGGGAATCAAGACAGAATTTGAGAATAGGAGAAAAAAGGTATGAATCAAAGAAGCAAAGAAGAAATTAAAGACTGAATGAGACACAAAAAAGAACGAAAATAAGATATAAATACAATTTAGAAACTGGTGAACATGAAGGCAAGGGAGAAAATGAAAGTGGAAAAATAAATAAAATAAGTCGGCAGGCATAATATAGGCCTGAAACAATTTTATAACATTGGTTGAGGTCACCCCATGAGGAGAGACGCAAATTCTTTCCTTTATTCCCGTATTTGTGGTAAGGCAATAATAATGACGTACACGGAGAATACTCTGTCCTTTCATCTCGCTAACAAAAGAAGATTTTACAGTTTCCTATAAGACTGCTACAAGTTGTAGGCTTGTCTCAATTGACAAATAGGTACCGGCCCAATGTACAAATATCCTACCGTGCGTGTCAGTGGGAGGGGGAGGGGGAATGTTTAGTGCCATTTCATGTAGCCTGCAGTAATAATAAAAAAAACATAATCCATGTTCCTACATTAACGTAATATTGCTTTAATATAACGTAACGTTGCATGAATCTGCAATTCCTTGAAAGGGTCTATCTCGTCATTGTAGGCCTATTTCCGGAAAAGAAGAGCGAATCAACGCCTTCGTTTTATTAGGTATTCTAATAAAAACTTTAACACTTTCACTATCAAAGTTTCTTTTCTAAAGCTAAAAATTTCAAATTTCTCAGAAATAATTATATGTTCAAGTGGCACCTTTGCTTTTTGTAAGAAGTTGTAGTGTCTTGACTACCAAAAATAAAAAGCACAGGTAATAAACAAGCCTAAAAGTGAAGGAAAGAAAAAAGATCAATCATGTGGTGTCAATACTCAAGTAAATTGGATGGTTTTCCTTTAAGAGCATTGGGACTGAAATGGTTAATACCAGGCGTATTTTAAAAGTAGCGATACACTTTTAAAAAACAACTGAACATTATTTTCTAAATACTTTATCATTCATTACCTTACACTACTTCTCCGCAAAGTCACCGCCGTTATTCAGTTTAAACGGGAAACCACTTTTTGTATGCCTTCGTCAAAGAATGATGTCGCCTGTGATGAAAGTCAAGTCTACATTTCTTGTTTCACAACATCATCGTCGTTGAAACGTTTCCCACCCAGGAATTTCTTCAGATGACGTCTATCACTCGACACTAATTTATAGGCTGAAAATGAGCTCTCCACAACTTTTGAATAATTTTTCATATGTTGGATTCTGATGGAATATTCTTGAGGCAATATTTGTGTAAGAAACTTTTAAAACCAAGGAATTATTTTCAAAAACAAGACATTGCAGATATTTATAATGGATATATATGCATTCATAAACCACAGATTATTGTCTCTGTTGGATATTACATGATAATAATATAGGAGAAAAATTCCTCTGACACTGGGATTTGAACCCAGGACCTTTGGATTAGCTCAGTTGGTAGAGCACGGATAGCCAGAGGTGATGGCTTCAAATCCCAGTGTCAGAGGAATTTTTCTCCTATAATATTCTCAGATATTTATAAATACCATTTAGTATGACATGTATTGTACAGTCTGATCTAAAATTTCTAAATGAACTGAAAATAAATTGTGGAATTTATAACAAAAATGTACAATGAATAACTTATTTGGAACTTTAAGAGGAAAAACATGCAATAAGGCAATATTAGGCTCTAACATAAAAATATACCGTTTGAGGCCCTATAAAAGCATCAGTTTGGGCCATTGTAACCTATAAGACGCGTTTATACAAGTTTTCGTCTTTACAGCTTTTAAAGATTACAATAGGATTTACCGAAGTCTAATAATCACTAAGTCGGCCGCGGTGGTCTAGAGGTAGCGTGCCCGCCTCTAGATCCGCAGGGCGCGGGATCAAACCCGGCCGCGGTCGATGGATTTTTCAGGACGTAAAAATCCTGGGCACGGAGTCCTCCGGGAGGGACTTTAGGCTGGGGGTCCCGTGTCGTAGATTTACGGCACGTAAAAGAACTCCAAGCCTAAATTAGAGCCTCGGCCCTTTCACGTCCAAGAAATACTTAGTTTCCAGAGGGGGGTTGCGAGGCGATGGGCTTACCACCTGTCCCTCTACCCTCTCTCGGAAAATAAGCATATCAAAATTAGTATAGGTAATGAAACCTCTACTTGGAGGCCCATTCGCCCCACCTGGGGATCATAGGGTACCAGATACAGATACAGAATAATCACTAAACATCACTGAAAAACAGTTATGTATTCCACAGAAAATAACAGTATAAGTTTTAGCAAATCCCGCGCAGTGTAACTTAGTACAATCCCGAGTCGTCATTATGCCAACGCCTCGTAATGGGGTGCGACTCGCAGCCGACACTCGAGAGCGGGCTGGATTGACTGCGGAACTTCTCATTAACTTGCTTTGACTTAACACAGTTTCTCAAAGTTCCCGCCTCGTGACACAGTTCTTCCTCACGCATTGAGAATAGTTCATTTCTAGGCAGTTTTTCGTGGGCTTCGAATTTTGAATATCCATGAGGATACAGGACTTTTATACAAACCTTTTTTTTGGGGGGGGGAGAAATTTTATTTTATTCCCCAATTTAAGCACAACTTTTTTGTTGGCGCAATTGAAATTTTACGTTTTGATTTTTATTCCCCTTTCATATTCTGACATTTTAACATAATTTTTTTTCCACACAACTGGAAATTTACAATTGAACTTAAATTTTCCAGACTTGTACCTCGTGACATTCTTGACATCATCGCAGAAGTGATCGACCAATCCTGTAGAAGTTGGCTGTGTTGTGTTGGATTTATTGAAATTCTCTTATTTGTTAGAAATTTAGGAGAATAACAGTTCGATTATTTTAAAATTTCAATCCTGCAAGCAAAAAGTATGTACTAAATTGTTATATTAAATTAAATGGTTAAATTTCTAGACCTTATTTTTTGGGTGGGGGGCAAGAAATGTTATTTATTACCCATGCATGTATTAATAATTTAAGTTCAACTTTTTTGTTCGCGCAATTGAAATTTTACGTTTTGACTTTTTATTCTCCTTTCATATTCTGACATTTCAACACAATTTTTTTTTTCACACAACTGGAAATTAACAATTGAACTTTAATTTTCCAGACTTGTACCTCGTGACATTCTTGACATCTTCGCTGAAATGAACGACCAATGCTGTAGAAGTTGGCTGTGTTGTTTTGGATTTATTGAAATTCACTTATTTGTTAGAACTTTAGGAGAATTACAGGTCGATTATTTTAAAATTTCAATCCTGCAAGCAAAACGTATGTACTAAATTGTTATATATGGATTAGGGATGGGTCCTCGATACTTTCGATACCTCGATAGTCTCGATACTTGCATGGTATCGGCATCGAACGATACTTCATAAAACTCGCTCGATACTTTTTCGATACTGTTGTAATTCTGAAATTCTGCAATTAAGTGAGAATGATAGTATTTTTTAAGAAAAACTTGTAAAAAAAACTAATTTTAGTTTTAATGTAAAGTTTAAAAATAATTATAGGCTACTGATGATATTAAATTTTGTCTCATTAAATATGCAGACTTAATTAATTTAGTTGGTATTACACAGTTCTCTCAAATTTTAATTTTTAATGTACCTATTTATTGAAACTGGAAATGTTGAAGGTATCTAGTATCGAAGTATCGAGTATCGAGGAAAAAATCATGTATCGGTATCGAGTATCGAGAAAATCTGGTATCGACCCATCCCTAATATGGTTGGTTAAATTTCTGCCCAACAAACTGAAATCTTTCTTTCGCATAGTTCTGGACATGTTACCAAACCTTTATACTCCTTAACAAAAACGATCCTCTCTGTAATATTCGTTATATTTTATTCTTTCCCTGTGCTATACGTAATATAGGAAGAGGAGGACATATTGTGTTCAGTCGTCGAAACCCAATGAAGTAATTCAGTTTTCTAATTAGGCTAATCTTTTTGGTGGTACTAAGGTCAAGGGGTCGACTTTGCCTCTTAACACAGAATGCGTATCGTGGGTAAGGCTTTAATCGTGTCCTTAAGTGCAGTTTCGGTGCTCACTTCCTCCGAAACTCTATCGTAATATTTTCTATATAAAGATCTCGCACGAAATCTGTGCCGATGAGACCGTTACTCGCTAGAGAGAGACATGCTATTGTGCGAGAGAGAGAGAGGTAGCTTGGCCTTTACAAATAGAAAGGGAGGTACTGTTGTACGAGAGAGATAGGTAGCAGGCCAATCGACGCTACAGTCCCCACGAAAACATAATGCAGTGACGTAGGCGATCGGCACAGATTTTGTGCGGGAACTTTTACATTTACCATTAAAAACTCACCACGTTCATTCTTCCAGGCTAGGCAATTGTTGCAATAAAGGAATTATTATTAATTATTAATATTTTATCACCGCTCTAACAAAAATATGGGTAATACCGTAGTTGACGGGTCCCTGTACGCAGCAAGCCATGTTGCCTTCACTCTGGCAGCGGTCCGTAAGGACAACTCCAACCGTCGCCGCCGCCAAATTCGAATGTGTTATATTCAGAATCCACAACGCCGATTTTGAGTGGTTCAAGATTTAATATTAAAAATAACGCAAAAGCCCGTTCTTCTCACAGGTGCTCGCGGGTGATAGTTTAAATTGGCGTAGGGACTAGTACTTAAAGGTTTAATATTAAAACGACCGCAAGAGCCCGTTCTATTCACAGGTGACAGTTAAATAACCCCGTTCTGCTCGCGGGTGATAGATTAAGTTGGCATATGGACTAGTAGTTAAAGTTTAATATTAAAACGAGCGAAAGAGCCCGTTCTACTCACAGGTGACACTTAAATAACCCCGTTCTGCTCACGGGTGATAGTTTAAATTGGCGTAGGGACTAGTACTTAAAGGTTTAATATTAAAACGACCGCAAGAGCCCGTTCTATTCACAGGTGACAGTTAAATAACCCCGTTCTGCTCACGGGTCACTCTGTATATATTTTTATTATTTCCTAGCCGGTGGTCCTGGTGTTATAAAATCTTCACGCGACTTTTTCTACTCGGTATATTTTTTACCATTTTTAACTAATATTTCTTTCTGCAGAGCAAAGAATGAATGAACGTATTATGTATTTTTTCTTTGAGAACATCTCGTTTGTTGCCATAACTTTTACAAAGCCTACAGCATATTTTACCGACTTATTGCATGTACCTAATAAGCCTACTCAGATTTTTCGAATATTTTGTTTGTTTAAAATTATCATACGTAATAATAAAGGTTCTTACCCTGACATTATATGGAGGAACATTTTTTTTTCCGACATGAGTAACATGTTTTATCCATAATTCGACCCTTCTCAACTCGAATATAACAATAATAATAAATAGTTCCTTGCGCACTTTGAGAAAATTCCGATTTTCCATTAATATCATAGATTTTGCGCAGAAAAAGTAGGAACAATTTCAATAAAAATTCACTACATGGAGGAAACGTTTCCTCCCGACATGAGTTACATGTTATATCCATAATTCGACCCTTCTCAACTCGAATATAACAATAATAATAACCAGTTTTTTGCGCACTTTGAGAAAATTCCGGTTTTCCATTAATATCACGGATTTAACGCAGACAAAGTAGGAACAATTTCAATAAAAATTCACTACATGGAGGAAACGTTTTCCCCCGACATGAGTTACATGTTTTATCTATAATTCGACCCTTCTGAACACGAATATAAATATAATACTAACCTGTTTCTTCCGCACTTCGAGAAAATTCCGATTTTAGAATAATATCACACATTTTTCGCAGAAAAAGTAGGAAGTCTTTGAACAAAAATTCATTACATGGAGGAAAAATTGTTTTCCGACCTACGTTACGTGCGTTATCTATAATTCACCCCTTCTGAACACGAATATAACAATAATATTAACCAGTTCCTTCCGCACTTCGAGAAAATACCGATTTTCCATTAGTGTCACCCAGTTTACGCAGAAAAAGTAGGACCGTTTCAAAACAAAAATTTATTACATGGTGGGAAATTTTTTTTCCGACCTAAGTGACATGTGTTATCTATAATTCGACCCTTCCGAACATGAATACAACAATAATAATTACCAGTTTTTCCGCTCTTCGAGAAAATACCGATTTTCCATTAGTGTCACATAGTTTACGCAGAAAAAGTAAGACCGTTTCAATTCAAAAATTCATTACAAGAGGGAAAATTTTTTTCTGACCTAAGTGACAAGTGTTATCTATAATTCGACCCTTCTGAACACGAATATAACAATTATAATTACCAGTTCCTTCCGCACTTCGAGAAAATACCGATTTTCCATGAGTGTCACACAGTTTACGCAGAAAAAGTAGGACCGTTTCAAAACAAAAATTCATTATTGGTGGGAAATATTTTTTTTTATGACCTAAGTGACATATGTTATCTATAATTCGACCCTTCCGAACATGAATATAACAATAATAATAACCAGTTCCTTCCGCACTTCGAGAAAATACCGATTTTCCATTAGTGTGACCCAGTCAACGCAGAAAGAGTATGGACGATTAAAAAGAAAAATTCATTCCATCTAGGATAAATTTTTTCCCGACACGAGTTACAGGTTTTATCTATAATCCGACCCATCTGATCTCGAATATATCAATAATAATAACCAGTTCCTTCCGCGCTTCGAGAAAATTGAGATTTTCCATTAATGTTACATTCAATTATTAATAATTACTTAAATCATCCACTTTTTTATTAATTAATTAACTGATTAATCCATCCATGCGTCCATTATTTCATTCATTCAATCATCCACTCATCCAATTATCTATCATTCCTTCCATAAATTAATAAGTTCATTCGTCCATCCATCAATTAAATAATTAATTAATTAATTTGATAAATGAATGAATGATTGGATGGATATACAGATGGACAGATTTATGAATGAATGGATTGATGGATGGGGGATGAGTGGTTGTTTGTGTGGGTGGGTGAATATAAGCTTTCATGAACCACAGAAACAACAGTGACAATAATCTGTGGTTCATGAAAGATTATATATCTATCTTGAATGTCAACTGTACAATAACAGTGGGAGCCCGGTCACAAAAATCACTAATTAGTGTGCCTCACAGTACTGCATACGACATAACTTGTCTGTCTGTGAGGTAGATCATTAGGGCAATCAGTCATAGGAGAGAGGTTCCATCCGGCGCTATGAATTGAACTCCGGCTTAGCTCAGTTGGTAGAGCATTGGCGCGAATGGCCAAAGGTCCTGGGTTCAAGTCCCAGTGTCGAAGGAATTTTCCTCCTATATTCTCATTAAATTTGGATGTTTTTTCTCTTTTATATTTACGATAGTAGTTAACCTTGTATCTAACGAGCTAACGCTCGTTTTGTTATTCGTGTGAGCCTGTTGCTTTCTTATAACGGTCGAACATTGTACAACGTTTTATGTTATTTTAAATCGTAAGTTTTAAAAGGAAAATAATTTCAATTCGGTTGTGTTTACTAACAGTAATGAAACACTTTTTGGAAGTGACGTATGTAACGGTATTCAGGCTCTTTTGGTTGGAAACAATTTCTTGGAAACAAATGACATATGAAGATAAATGAACACAGCTCCTACATTCGCTGAAAATACTAAATGCCGATCCATTCGGGTAGAAATTTATTTATAATACCGCTCTTCAAGTTACAGAATACACAAATAAAGAAGTAATCTGGAAAATCCTTCGCTATGAAACGAAATTGCAGTGTATTACAGTCTACTTACATAACAAGTGCTATGTCAGAAGTCTGCAAAAGATCCTTTCCGGTACACTAAACATTTCTCGATGTTGTAGGCTTTGTATCAGTTGAGACATATTTATTAAACGTCTGTAAAAAATAATGCAACCTTTCTTAATTCAGTGATACCAAAATCTTTTTCACATCAGATTTGATTAAAAATATTACATTTAACGTACTTTACAAACACAAATATTTCGAAACGCACAGAGAATTTCTATTAACGATATACTACCCGATTTTTCTTTGGGTGGCTCAAATTCACACATGACAATAATGAAGAACTGCTTTCAATTTTAGTCAATTGCTACCACCAGAGGTCCATTGTATTCGATACTTTAAGCTCTAGAGCAACATGGTAATAAAATGGAAAATCACTTCCTGTCCCCTGGTTTTTTTTCTGAATGTTCTGTGGACAAAGAGTTACCCAAGAGGCATGCCCTAAGAGATCTTAACTGCTTTCTACGAGACTTGAGTCTATATTATTTTTTAACATTGAAAAAAGTGGAATACATGCATCCACATGCACATATTAGTGAAATATGCACTCACCCCTTAATTATGCACTTATAAGCACTATAAAACTTTCCCAATCGCTCTCCACTGGCATGAAAGACATGGTTCCCCTACGTGCAAGTTTTACTGTGAGGGAATAAAACATGATTATAGGCAAAAAACTGCCCTCTATTATTAACGGTTCCGCGAGCTATATAATATTATATTTGTCTCATATAGGCCTATCCTTCGGGGATGCAATGTGGTAACGTCATTTACTTCATTTTCCAACATATTTACATGAAGATTATGGGCAATTCGCTGAGTGCCCCCAAATCGGAAATTACGGCAGTATGTAGCCTATAATAATTTATATATCTGAGGATAATAGTTATTTACGATGTAATTTATGTTATTTGCACATGACATTTACAAGCATTCAAATGACTTTAATTTTATTAGTATGTAAGGTAACTGCTGCCAGCCAGCTTTGATAACTTACTGATCAGTTGCTGTGTAATGTGTACCAGAAAGAAAAATGTAGCTTTATAATAACATTCAGAAAAAAAAAAAAAAAGGAAAACTCTGCTTGTTTTGATCCCATATTCTGTGAACTGAGGAGGGTCAGGGCTTGACTTCTTATAGTAAATGTTCTTCTTATTTCAGTAATTGGTTATATTCACTTCATTCTGTTGAATTTTTTATTAATTTCTTTTGGACTTACACTGAAGTGTCATTTTTGTACTACTGTAATTCTGTTTAAGTCTTACGATTATCTATCTCAAAGGCAATGAAATTTTTTTATGGGATACAGTTGTTGGGCATGTCCCGTCCGTCGCATATCTATTTTTTAAGAATATTAAATTTGTTCTGATATACCAAATAACGAAACTTTGGACGCGAGGAATAAATCAAGGATTTAAATTAAAAAAAAAGGCTATTCTTTTTATATTCCTAACTCTGGGTGTCCCGTCCGTCACTAGTGGAAGGCATGATTTATATCATCTTTTTCATCTCCTTAAGGGTTGATTAATTTAAACAATAAGAAATACATGTTGAAATATTATGTTTTAGAGTAACTTACCTTTACCAAATTCGAAGTTCAATAGAATCTTTATAAATAATATTTCTACGTGTAAACATTGAATCTCTCTATGACCCCATTTTTTTTATTAATCCTTTAGGGTCTAAATTTTGGGAAATGCTGAAGTAAGTTTTTCATTATTTGCGTTGTAAAGTTTTTAAGTAGGCCTACTATAGAGGGAATTATAGGCCTAGAGCTTATTGCTTAAAATTAATATTTCAGTTTATTTTCACAGTCTTTTAAACCATACTTACGAAATCTGTAGTCCATACTTTACTAAAAATTGTATCTATACAGGTATGATTTTAATTCACCATTTTTATTTAGCCTGCCTTTATGACAAGTTTTCAATATGTATTTACATATCTTACAATATTAGTTCTTCCGCTAAATAAGAGGGTGTGATTATATGATGATTGCACTGTAAGATGTATGTCCTATGAGAGAAAGTGGATGTAATTGTGGGATATAAGACAATGAATTACACCCC
Source organism: Ectobius pallidus (assembly GCA_964059195.1). Classification (NCBI taxonomy): domain Eukaryota; kingdom Metazoa; phylum Arthropoda; class Insecta; order Blattodea; family Ectobiidae; genus Ectobius; species Ectobius pallidus. Next base: position 32,519,171 of record CAXKWD010000011.1, read on the forward strand.
AGTGCACATTGTGTGCTTTTCTATTTTATTATTATATCCTACAATAGTTAATCTGTCACTGCTCATAGGCTTTATACATGTGGTACTACACATACTTGAAACTGCAGTATTATTTCTCTTATCTAACTGCAATTATTCTTGAATAAATCTTATAATTGAAAAAAAAAGCAATTAGGGCAGAGAAAATAGCGTGAGATTTCCCAGAGATGGATAAATGGGTGGATGGCAGAATGAATGAACGACGGATGAATTGATTAATGGATCAATGAATGAATGAATGAACGGTTGAATGAATGGATGATGGATGAATGAATGGATGGATGGTTGGTCGAGATGATTGAGTGACGAGATAGGGAAGAACCATTCTTCAATTAATTAATTAGTCCATCCAACCAACTATCCATCCATGCATTCATCCATTAATTAATTCACCCACCCATACAAACAACCACTCATCCCCCATTCATCAATCCATTCATTCATAAATCTGTCCATCTGTATATCCATCCAATCATTCATTCATTTATCAAATTAATTAATTATTTAATTGATGGATGGACGAATGAACTTATTAATTTATGGAAAATGATAGATAATTGGATGAGTGGATGATTGAATGAATGAAATAATGGACGTATGGATGGATTAATCAGTTAATTAATTAATAAAAAAAGTGGATGATTTAAGTAATTATTAATAATTGAATGTAACATTAATGGAAAATCTCAATTTTCTCGAAGCGCGGAAGGAACTGGTTATTATTATTGATATATTCGAGATCAGATGGGTCGGATTATAAATAAAACCTGTAACTCGTGTCGGGAAAAAATTTATCCTCGATAGAATGAATTTTTCTTTTTAATCGTCCATACTCTTTCTGCGTTGACTGGGTCACACTAATGGAAAATCGGTATTTTCTCGAAGTGCGGAAGGAACTGGTTATTATTATTGTTATATTCATGTTCGGAAGGGTCGAATTATAGATAACACATGTCACTTAGGTCATAAAAAAATATTTCCCACCAATAATGAATTTTTGTTTTGAAACGGTCCTACTTTTTCTGCGTAAACTGTGTGACACTCATGGAAAATCGGTATTTTCTCGAAGTGCGGAAGGAACTGGTAATTATAATTGTTATATTCGTGTTCAGAAGGGTCGAATTATAGATAACACTTGTCACTTAGGTCGGAAAAAAATTTTCCCTCTTGTAATGAATTTTTGAATTGAAACGGTCTTACTTTTTCTGCGTAAACTATGTGACACTAATGGAAAATCGGTATTTTCTCGAAGTGCGGAAAAACTGGTAATTATTATTGTTGTATTCATGTTCGGAAGAGTCGAATTATAGATAACACATGTCACTTAGGTCGAAAAAAATTTTCCCACCATGTAATGAATTTTTGTTTTGAAACGGTCCTACTTTTTCTGCGTAAACTGGGCGACACTAATGGAAAATCGGTATTTTCTCGAAGTGCGGAAGGAACTGGTTATTATTATTGTTATATTCGTGTTCAGAAGGGGTGAATTATAGATAACACACGTAACGTAGGTCGGAAAACAATTTTTCCTCCATGTAATGATTTTTTGTTCAAAGACTTCCTACTTTTTCTGCGAAAAATGTGTGATATTATTCTAAAATCGGAATTTTCTCGAAGTGCGGAAAAAACAGGTTATTATTATATTTATATTCGTGTTCAGAAGGGTCGAATTATGGATAAACATGTAACTCATGTCGGGGGAAAAAGTTTCCTCCATGTAGTGAATTTTTATTGAAATTGTTCCTACTTTTTCTGCGCAAAATCTATGATATTAATGGAAAATCGGAATTTTATCAAAGTACGCAAGGTACTGGTTATTATTATTGTTATATTCGAGTTGAGAAGGGTCGATTTATGGATAAAACATGTTACTCATGTCGGAAAAAAAATGTTCCTCCATATAATGTCAGGGTAAGACCCTTTATTATTACGTATGATAATTTTAAACAAACAAAATATTCGAAAAATCTGAGTAGGCTTATTAGGTACATGCAAGAAGTCGGTAAAATATGCTGTAGGCTTTGTAAAAGTTATGGCAACAAACGAGATGTTCTCAAAGAAAAAAATACATAATACGTTCATTCATTCTTTGCTCTGCTGAAAGAAATATTAGTTAAAAATGGTAAAAAATATACCGAGTAGAAAAAGCCGCGTGAAGATTTTATAACACCAGGACCACCGGCTAGAAAATAATAAAAATATATACAGAGTGACCCGTGAGCAGAACGGGGTTATTTAACTGTCACCTGTGAATAGAACGGGCTCTTGCGGTCGTTTTAATATTAAACCTTTAAGTACTAGTCCCTATGCCAACTTAATCTATCACCCGCGAGCAGAACGGGGTTATTTAACTGTCACCTGTGAATAGAACGGGCTCTTGCGGTCGTTTTAATATTAAACCTTTAAGTACTAGTCCCTACGCCAATTTAAACTATCACCCGCGAGCACCTGTGAGAAGAACGGGCTTTTGCGTTATTTTTAATATTAAATCTTGAACCACTCAAAATCGGCGTTGTGGATTCTGAATATAACACATTCGAATTTGGCGGCGGCGGCGGTTGGAGTTGTCCTTACGGACCGCTGCCAGAGTGAAGGCAACATGGCTTGCTGCGTACAGGGACCCGTCAACTACGGTATTACCAAAATATGATTACCAGAAGCAATTCTGGGAGTAATGGCGGCCGGTGAGGAAGTCTAAACACTTGACTACCTTTATATACTGTCTAAAATACGGGACCCTCGACATTTGCAAACTCTAAAGGCCTGTATATAGGGAGTGCATTAACACTAAAAGAACGGAGAGCGTCGCCGTGCATTGCTAACTTCAGAACGCAAAAACACACACGAACTGACTTGCAATGAATCGAAATTTTGTTTTAATCAATACAGATTTACACTATTTCAATGTCTAAACAAGTTATGTTGTATAAAATAATGTGTTTTATTCTGCTTACGGGCAGCATGTGACGTATTAATCACCTTAGACCAGCGTTTCTCAACCGTTTTGAACCTGAGGACCTGTAAAATGTCTAAAAAATTTTACGGATCCCTAATTTTACATCCCATTTTTAAAAGAAGGCCTATATTTTTTAATATTTGGGGTATTAATTATAGGTCATTATAACGAAATATGTGAAAAATTTTACTTCTATACTTTCCACTTGCTTTATGATATTTTTTAATTATGTCTGCGGACCATCTGCACCATCTTCGCGGACCACCAGTGGTCCGCGGACCATAGGTTGAGAAACGCTGCCTTAGACTATTTCTACGAAGTGAAATGCCAATTTAGTATTTTCGTGATTCTGTTTTAAGGTTTTTAACATCTCTTGTATTTAAAATATGATAATTATAATCCTCCAAAAATTAAATTATACAAAGTTGAATCATGTTGAAATTTTTATGAAAATTTAATGGAAAATACTGTATGAGGAGCAATTTTTCCAGTTATGCTCAATTGTTGAACATTTGAAAACAGATAAATTAGACGTAAAAAGTCTGATAATTATAATATATAATACAAAACAGGACCATGATGCCTCTTTTCCATCATTGTCATTACTATTATGACGTGGCAGAGTCATTAGATGTGTATCGTAATAATTAGGAGAAAATAAAGCGCTAAGAACCGTAGCGAGTCATTTCCAGACAAACCCAATGAAAAACGAGCTGATATCTTTCGGTTGTTTACTGGGTTATACTTCACATATTAAAATGGTCCACCCAATATCGTTCATAATGAGTTATAGTGCTTCAAAGTTACTGCCTAACTGAAACTACTAGTTAGCATTTCTGATATAGCCATAGGGGTAAACAAATAGGGTGACGTTGGTGCATTTCATCACGTGCATAATGAGGTAAGGTCTCGCTGTAGTGAATACGAAAGTGGAAATTCGAGGAAAGGGGGAAGAAAAATAGTGGTAATTTGGTAAAACATCTGAGGAAAATGGAGTAGTCCAGTCATATCTTTTAGGTAACTTTGAACCAAAATTGGACACATCCCAGTGCAAAGAAACGTCGCTATATAATATGTAATAGAACCTCAATTCAAATAAAGCAAGCTCAATTACATGCTGCCAACAGTTAAGACTTACGTTCTAGATTATACTGGAGGCCACGAGTTTTGTATAATATTATTGAATAAGTTATATTCATTTAGCTTTAACCTTCGCATTCTTAAAAATGGCACTTAGCAAAGGCTTTTCAGCCTTAAACTATGAAGACGCAGTAAAATTAGACATAGACTAGACTTCGATGAACATGCCTCCTAGCACATCTTCATTGGAAGCAATGGGGCGTCATTTAGTGGGACTAAATGGCAAAAGTGAAAACGGACTATGAAAATTAAATGTATCAGATTCACAAATAATAATAAAACAAACAAAAATCACACATTTCAAATTTTAAATTAAAATTTCATCTAATCACTGCCACCTGATAATTATAACAGGTCTCCTTAGCCACGATAGCTAAGACCTTAAAGCCGCAATGAAAGAGGTTGTGGGTTCAAGTCCCGCCTAGAATATGGGTATTGGTGTATGATACAAAAAGAAACACACACAGAAAATAAAGTTAAACAGGATAAAGGGAGGAAATACATTCGGATAATTAATGGATCACAGGTTGGCTAAAATTATATTATGTAAACGGACTGTAAAAAAGGCTGTATAAAAAAGAGGAGGCTATCTTGTTGCGCAAGTAGTCTAATCGTACGACTGCAGGCGAAATCTTTAATCTGCCGGTCTTCTTAATCGGGAAGATAAAGGCATAGGTTCGTGTCCTGCCTCGGGCATCAGTGTTTATGAGCGATTAGAAAGAAATACAACAGGAAACGATAGCGAATATCGAAAACTATAGAAAATGCATTCGGACAATTGGCCAATGGCCGTCTACAATTTAAAACAAAGTTGTGAAAATAATTCAGCGTCGTCTGACGTCATGATAAGCAAGAGAAACGCGTTTCATTCATTTCTCTGCGGAACACCACATAGAAAATCGTCAAAACTGTTTCTGGGAAATGTAGGACAAAGAGTTTAATAAAATTCCACCCACTCATGCAGTCAAAGTTGTTTATTGAAGTCGTCTGCCTGTAATAGTAGCTTCTTGATCTCATAGATTCGTGCCGTGATATACTAGCTACAAAGGCTTTTAAAATGGATTTTGCATGTACGAAAATGAACTGAACATATTAAATACAGTTTTCCCTAGAATGGTAATATCGCACATAGCTAGAAACCTGAAGGTCGCGGGTTCCACAGCGTTGCAGTTGTGGTTGTAAAGCTTTTGCGGCCGGCCCCTTTTTCTGAGAAACATCGTGCTGTAATGACAGGTTTTGGAGAAGGAAAATAGGTTCATCTCTCCTTTGTAAATTCAATCTGGATTTCATTTATTTAAAACTTCAATTACACTTTCAGCAAGTTTCTCCCACACTTGATTCAGGCTTGAGTAGTAAGTTACAGTGCTAAGCAGATTGACCAGCTATACCAACGCAGGTGGCGTTGGCTATACTCCTTGTACCATCCAGGAAGCTCTAGATTAGTGCCAGTTAGGTTAGCAACAGTGATATTAGTTTAACAGTGGCATATTAAATCGCACCCGTTACCTTATGTGGCTTATTAAGCCTTATGTAGGTCATTCTGTCTCGAACATTTTCAAGTTGTCACGTCATACACGTAGGAACAATTGTAAGAGCAGCAAACGCAACATACACCACGGGATTCGTACCCGACGAGATCACTAGGACTATTTACTAGGAAAAACAATTTTGAAGCCTTTAGTAGTGAGTAGTATAGGCTACAGGGTATAACGGAATAACTATTCCTAATTTTCTGAAGTCATAGAAGGTATGAAATTAAACACTTTTCTTTGCCCATTTAATCCCAAATGGGAACATAACTATATTTTTATTTACCATTTGTAATCCTTTAAAAGGAATTCAGCCCTGGTGTATCTGCCTGGAAGCAACATTCCTTAAGTTGACTGATATATATATATATTTCATTCTGTTTATACAGATGTTTTTGATGTGTTTAATGAAGCTATAACTGATTATGGCAACTTCCTGCAAATCATAGGTCATACTATTTTTGTTACATGAATGCAATTTATTATTTATACATATTACTACTGCTAATTAATCATGTGACTTTAGTGTATATGTTTGATTTTCATATTCTTTCAGGCTTCAAGTCTGGATGCTTCTGAACGTATAATGTTCCCATTTGGGAACAGCAGGCACAAATGTATACGTGTAAATTTCTTTCATAATATTTTATTTCAGTCTCCACACACAGTAAATTATTGAATTTATGGCCTTGAATTTTGATGTTCTTGAGCCTAAAATAACTGTACTGTCACTAGATGGGTCAAAATCGGACGAAGAGAATTTTGAAGATGGACCGTCTGAAATTTCATTGAATAGAGATCTAAAAGTAGGGGCAGAAGTCTGTTGAGTTGAACCTAATTTATAAAATACCAGAAAAGAAACATTCTTTATTTTGATGTAATCTCCAAGACTAAAAATAGTGGATACAAGTCTTGGAGTTTTTAGCCTACAGTTTGATGACCTCAATCATTTGATTGTAATTCTAAACAGTTCTGGTAGGCAATAAAAGAAAATGCAAGGTGGAAATGCAGCAAATGTCTATTGCATTAAACTTCGTGGTTTGCTATTTTTTTTCATAAAAGTAGTCAAAGACGTTACTGAAAGAAAATATTTATGTTCACAACATATTCACTAATTTCGCTGTTGTAGAATAGTAGTGTTATTGTTCAGAACTACTGACACTATGATCTGTCTAGTTATTAAACCATTTAATACTTTTGCTTTGCAATTTATGTCTAGAAAATATACCTAGCCATTCGATCCCGTTGTTCCTATTTGGAACGTGAAATATTTGTTGGGGTCCAAAATACATTATGTTGCTAAAACACAATTGAATACGTTGCATAGTGATCAATTGATTATAATGGATGAAAAATGTGGTTATCCCTAAACAAATAATTTCCGGAAATGTTTCATTTTAGTCTTATAGTGGTATGAAGGGAAAATAGATATATAAGCATTCATAAACCACAGATTATTGTCTCTGTTGGACAGTAGACCTACATGAGAATATTAAAGGAGAAAAATTCCTCCGACACTGGGACTTGAACCCAGGACCTTTGGATATTCGCGCCAATGCTCTACCAACTGAGCTAAGCCGGAGTTCAACTTACAGCGCCAGATGGAACCTCTCTCATAGGAGATTAATATATAATATATAATATTCTCATGAAGGGAAAAGTAATTCATTTTCATGTTATAAATTGAAGGGTTCGGCGGAAGATAGTGTTTACCCTCTTTTTTTGCACTATTTATATTTTTCTTCAGTCACTATTTATTACAATATTTCTGACAAAGACTAATTCTGTCAATGAGTTTTGTTAGTAATATATATATAATACGTACCGAAAGAAAGATAAAAATAATATTTGCAGATTTGAGCTAACATTAAAAATGTAGAATATAAAATTACGCATGTAGGCCTATAGGTTAGCACTGTCTTCCGCCGACTCCTTCGATTGTATGAAGGAAACATGAAAGTACCTCCAAATGAAATGTATGGTTACCCAATATGTGTAGTAAAGGATCACAGACATTTCCCAGGATTCGTCGTTCAATCTTACGGCGTTATACTGTCAACAGTGTGAACAGTTCCTACAGTTTGTCAATATAATTTTCTTAATATCGTGTATTGGATAAAAAGTTACTGTGTAAACATACAAACTAAATAAAATAACTTTCCAAGTTGAGATTATTTCTGTCGTAACTTGAAAACGAAGCATTTTTAACTTCACACCACTGTAATATGAAAAACGAAGCATTCCCGGGACTTATTTTATTAAGAAAAATTTGTTACAATCTGTATACGTTTCCTATGTCATTGAAAGAGCAAAATCATAATGCAACAAAAGAATAAAAAGAAATTGTAATTTTCAGCACTTTTCATAGTCCGGGTCCCCTCAAACCATTTCATCATTAAATCATTTTTATTGCTCACTAATTCATCCAATAACTCTGAACTCACTAATTCATTCATTCTAAGTTTAGTTCCTAGTTTTCGTCAGTTCATTCATTAATGATTTGGTTTCTGGGAACAAGAAGCCAGTTATGCATGTGAAGAAGCAGCGGGAACGTCTCGTGGCTTCGCTTACACAGCTGGACTCTAGTCTTATCCATTTCATTGAAAGAGAATAGAGAAGGCACGTTGCCAATAATAAGAAGTAAGTGATGCCAATGGAAAGCGCTGTAGAATTTTTGCCAATCCAACACTAATTTAGCGCTGCGAACCTCCAAACATCTGTTCGCTGTTCTAATAAGTTTTGATATGCATAGAAATCACGTCTACCATAACCAGCAACATCGTTTTGTTCAAATAAACATGTCTCCTTTATGAATGAGAAGGCGAGAATGTAAATTTAAAACCTAGATGGTAATGTGTTTGAATTTTGGAAGTTGTACGTTATTTTTAAATAAATGCTTTTTTTTATTTTATACTCTACGCCAAGAAAATCTAAAACCTAAAATTAGTCTAAGCTATTCTTGGTAAATATACATGTTTTGCTAAATTAATTATATATATATAAGTGGGAAAAAAATACGATCTCTGTTTAGTTTACGTGCAGCTGTTTTGAACTGTGTGTGACAGAAAGGCAGTCAAATATGAAGTGGCAAGTCTATAATTTATTTAAAATCAAGGGACAGACGCGTGAAGCTTTAAGGTTTTATCTATACATTATTTCCTTTTTTCCTGCAGATTGACTGACCGATATCAAGACCAAGTTGTGATAAGTGCTGATATCTTCATCGAAAGAGAACATGATTGGCCCAATTCGAACACATGCGCACACGTCATTGGCCCAGATCAGAACAGTAACGTATGATGGAATAGATTACCTAATTGGTTACATTAGACATATTTTTATTGTTATTATTATCATATTTTTATCATTATTATATTAGTATTGTTATTATTATTATTATTATTATTATTATTATTATTATTATTATTATTATTATCATTATCAGGGCCCGGATTCTGATGATATGTTATCTTTTTATTGATGCTGCATAGACATTGCCAACTTGTAGATAAATCCTAATCATGGCTTCTAGTTTATAGAAATGCATTTTATTATGTAATTTTTTTGTCATTTTATGCCATTTTATATTATTAGGGAATTTATTTTAATTTTACGTCATTATTTTGTCATTTTCGTGTCATTTCCTTCCTTATTTTGTCATTTTCATGAATTTATATCGAGTACATTCTCATATTTAAATAAATTATTAGGTTAAAATAATGCAACATTTTTTGTGGGATCTACTTTAAAAACAATTTTCATATTTGCTCCAATCCCAGTTTTGAAACCTACAACATCCCTTCTGCATTTACAGTTTTTACAATTATGTATGAATTCGTCTATAACTTTGTGTGTACAATAATAATTTTTATAAATAAAATTTGAGTTTTAGGTCATTCTTTATAATTATTAAGTCATTAAGTCATAATTATGGTCCAAGATTCTATAACTCTATAATTAGGTCACATCCAGAAATAGTACATATGAACAACAAAAAATTCAATAAGTTTATCAAAAATCTTATTTCATAGTTCAAAAGTTACTTCACTCTGTACTTAGTAGACAATTAAGGAACGATTTTATTTGTAATAACTCAGGGTTTCAATTTTTGTTCTTACTACTTTTCCTTTTTTCTTTTTACTATTCTGTTCTTTCTTTTTTATTATTATTTTTTAGGTATTGATTTAATATTATATTTTCTTTATGTATTTGTAATTTGTATTTTGTAATGTAAATGGCTGAACTGTGCCCGAGCACGAGCGCATGCTCATTCGGGTGGTCTTGTTTTGTTTTGTATAAATATTTTGTATAAATATAAATAAAATAAATAAATAAATTTTCTTAAAAATTTTGGGTCATTTTATAGGTCATTTTTCAAACAATTTTATATCATCAGAATCCGGGCCCTGATTATTATTATTATTATTATTATTATTATTATTATTATTATTATTATTATTATTATTATTATTATTATTATTATTATTATTATTATTAGGGATATGACGTAGCACAATTCGTTGTGGAATGCGCTGCGAACAAAGAATTTAGAAATTTAACAATGAAGCAATTAAAGTGTGTTCATAGTTTCCTATCAATTAAAAGGCTGCAATAAATTTGAGTGGCTGTACGAGGCCGTATATAGAACTTAAATTACACGTATTCAAACAAAGTTATATATTATTTAAATTATATACTACCGGTGCAGTAAGCCATAAATAACGGCCTTAGGAGACGGCATGTTGGCCATATGCCCGCGATCCTGCTATCTGCCTATGGGATATGATTCAGCGGTCGGATGATAGGGAAAATCCATCAAGGGATGTAGCGCCCAAGAGTTATATTTATATAATTGTTAATCAAAGTGTAATGCTGAAACAGGTTTAACGCTTTGTTCTAATTCTGACCCGAGCGTCATTAAACAACACCCAAAATTGTAATCACTAAATAAAAATTACTTACAAAGGAAGGGTATAAGATTATTAAAAATTATAGACCATGGGCTACCAATAGCAAACCCTCCCCCCCCCCCCGTGGGATTTTCTGGCACACATATTTTTTTGTTGGTATTGTCGTCTAGTTTAAGATTTTAGTTGTTTGCCCCTTATCAATTACAGCATTTACCCGGAAACCCCGGAAAACCACGGAAATCCGGAGAAAATGGGTTTGTTTTAATTTTTTATTGTTCTTTGCCCCTAATATTCCCAGAGAATTTCTGACTCACATATTTTTGTTCGTATTGCCATCTACTTTAAGGTTTCAGTTGTTTGCCCCTTACAAATTACAACATATCCCCGGAAAACCCGGAAAGCCACGTATATACGGAGAAAATTACTATGTTTTGGTTTTTAAATCTTTGTTCTTTGCCCCTAATATTCAAAGGGAATTTCTGACTCATATGTTTTTTTGTTGCCATTACCATCTAGATTAAGATTTCAGTTGTTTGCCCCTTATCAATTACAGCATATCCCCGGAAAACTCCGAAAACCAAGGAAATCCGAAAAAATTGACTTAGTTTGAATTTTTGAAAATCTTTGTTCTTTGCTACTAGTATTCAAAGGGAATTGGTAAATCATATGTTTTTGTGTTGGTATTGCCATCTAGATTAAGGTTTCAGTTGTTTGCCCCTTACCAATTACAGCATATCCCCGGAAAACCACGTATATACGGAGAAAATGACTATGTTTTCTTTTTAAATCCTTGTTCTTTGCTCCTAATATTCGAAGAGAATTCCTGACTCATATGCTTTTGTGTTGGAAGTGCCAACTAGTAAGGTATCAGTTGTTTTACCCTTACCAATTACAGCATGACAAAAAATAATGATGCTGAAGGGATGAAAGCGATTGAAAACCTGGCAGCACACCCTTCATATTCTAATGTGAACAAAAATAAGTGTCAGAAATTCCCTGGGAATATTAGGGGCAAAGAACAATAAAAAATTAAAACTATTTGTAAGGGGCAAACAACTGAAACCTTAAACTAGATGGCAATACGAACAAAAATATGTGAGTCTGAAATTCCCTGGGAATATTAGGATCAAAGAACAAAGATTTTTAATAAATTAAAACGAACTCATTTTCTGCGGATTTTCGTGGTTTTCGGAGTTTTCCGGGGATATGCTGTAATTGATAAGGGGAAAACAACTGAAACCTTAATTTAGATGGCAATACCAACACAAAACCGTATGAGTCACTAAGTCCCTTTGAATACTAAGAGCAAATAACTAAGATTAAAAAAATTAAAACAAAGTAATTTTCTCCGGATTTCCGTGGTTTTCCGAGTTTTCTGGGGAAATGCTATAATTGATAGGGGGAAAACAACTGAAACCTTAATCTAGATGGGAATACCAATACAAAAACATATAAGTCACCAATTACCTTTGAATACTAGGAGGAAAAAACATAGATTAAAAAAAATAAACAAAGTAATTTTCTCCGGATTTCCGTGGTTTTCAGAGTTTTCTGGGGAAATGCTGTAATTGATAAGGGGCAAACAACTGAAACCTTAATTTAGATGGCAATACCAACACAAAACTATATGAGTCACCAAGTCCCTTTGAATACTAGGGCAAAGAACTAAGATTTAAAAAAATTTGAACAAAGTCATTTTCTCCGGGTTTCCGTGGTTTTCGGAGTTTTCCGGGGATATACTGTATTTGATAATGGGCAAACAACTGAGACCTTAATCTAGATGGCAATGCCAACAAAAAAAAACATATGAGTCAGAAATTCCATTTGAATATTAGAAGGAAAAACAAAGATTGAAAAAATAAAACATTGTCATTTTCTCCGTATATACGTGGTATTCCGGGTTTTCCGGGGATATGTTGTAATTGGTCAGAGGCAAACAACTGAAACCTTAAATTAGATGACAATACCAACAAGAAATATGTGAGTCAATAATTCCCTGGGCATATTAGGAGCAAAGAACAAAGACAAATTAAAACAAAGTCATTTCTCCGGATTTCCGTTGTTTTCCGGGGATATGCTGTAATTGATAAGGGGCAAACAGCTAAAAACTTAATCTAGATGGCAATACCAACAATAAATATGTGATTCAGAAATTCCCTGGGCATATTAGGAGCAAAGAACAAAGAACAATTAAAACAAACTAGTTTTCTCCGGATTTCCGTAGTTTTCCGGGGTTTCCGGGTAAATGCTGTAATTGATAAGGGGCAAACAACTAAAATATGAAACTACATGTCAATACCAACAAAAAAATATATGAGTCGGAAAATCCCACGGGGGGGGGGGGATGGGGGGTATACAGTAGCCCACGCTCTATTAATGATGCCAAGCAAAATATATTAGTTCTAAATGTAAATTCTAAAACTGAAACTGTAATCTTGAGATTTTGATTACATTTTAATATAAGCTAACTTAAATAAAGATGTAATGTAAAATTGTATAATGTATTATTATTATTATTATTATTATTGTTATTATTGTTATTATTATTATTATTATTATTATTATTATTATTATTATTATTATTATTATTATTATTATTATTATTATTATTATTATTATTATTACGTATATTCTAGGTCTTATTAAGCTTATCAGTAATGTGTCAAGGGAAATGTTTATAACAGACTGCCACTAGTACACAAATATAGCAATGCGATTATGCTTACGGAAGTATAAAACATGCTTACGGAACTACAAAACAGAATGCATTTCAATTTTGCCTCGAGGTTCTTTTGTATATGCCGTAACGTTAGCTACGTGTACCCATGTGACACAAGCCATGATATGTAGGAACTGCAGGTTTTACACATCTCTGGCAATTACGTAATGAATTTTATATCCTATGGCTGATTGCCAGGGTCTCGAAGAATTTGCACTTTCATATTTCCGGTCCAGGGTCGGACAAAATCCCTTTTTAGTACTTTTACCAACAAATGTTGTATTGGGGCAAAATAAAGTGTTTCTTATTCAAGACGACATACAAAGTCGAGCTTTATTCCCAACGTCGCCATGTTTCTCTTCCCTATAGCTCTTGACTTATTCCAGAAAAGTTACAAGATAAAATTGTCTTTCAGAACCACCACCATTTATAATAATAAAGTTCTTGTTTTTAGTATTTGTATGTTCTGATAATAGTACGCAATACTTACTCTCTAGTTCTTTCAATGATTCTAAATTTATTAATAATAATTAACAGAACACTCTATCAATGTATTTGGGCTACATTATTTAATGCCTTCTGTATAATTTTATGTACGAGAGTTGGAAGTTTAATAGTGGCAACACATCTATAAAATCAAAGAGAAATACAGAAGTTCAAATAGCTTTTTCTGGATATTGATTGGATATCCTGCATACTTCAGAGCAAATTGGAGCTTTCTATCACTACGAATTTCTTCACAGTAAGCAGAAGAAATTGAGCTGGCCATATCAGCCGGTCTAAAATTAATTTTGGATCTTGACAGAATGTCAATGTTTAAAAATAATTCAATACCTTAAAATTATTCTTGATCCACAATAATATGCAATAACACAATGTATTGTTTCAAGATTGGTTGAAAATTATTACTTATTATGATGAATGATTGAGCGTTACGCATGATCTAACCTCCACGAAGGAAGTGAAGAAAGAGTGACAGGTTTTGACCCATCTTGCTCCTTTTCGGTAGACAATATGTCTATGAAATTTGTGACAAGAATGCTACGAAATTTCATTTTTTTTTCGAGATTTAACTATCAGGCAAGACGGTTTTGAAACACTAGTTTTGTAATAGTATGTGAGAAAATAAAAATAAATAAGAAATGAAACAGAGAGAGAGAGGAGAGAAAGGAAATGAAAGCGCACCATAGATAGTCAGAGAGACAAAGCAAGAAGAAAAAATGCAGAGATAGATAGATAGGTAGGTAGATAGACAGGTAGATAGATAGGTAGGTAGATAGATGGAGGGATGGATGGATGGATGGATGGACAGACGGATGGATGGACGGACGGATGGTTGGATGGATGGATGGATGATGGGTGGATGAGTGGGTAAATGGACCAGATGGATAGATAGATAGATAGATAGAGTGGTGGAAATAAGAAAAAAGAACTTAAGATGGAAAGACAGGAAGAATGAGGGGGAATTAATACAAATGAAAAAAAAAACATTTAAGTAAGGAATAACTTGTAAAAGAAAATAATAACGGAATAAGAGATTGAAAGAAATTGTAACGAAGGAAAACTACTGGAAGGTTAAGAAAGAATTAAATAATTAAAGAAATAACGATGTATAAAATGAACAGTAGAAATAAGTAAATGAATTGAAAGCAGGAAATAAAAAAGAAATGCAGGAAGAAAAAAAGATAAAGGAATAACAAAAATATCGAATAATCGGAACAAAGAAAAGCAAACGAAAAGCATATAAATGAATGAATAAATAAACAAGGAAGTAACCGTACTACTTATAAAAACCTTAGTGTGTTGTGTGAATGATTTTTCCCCAGGAAGGATGATAGGACTCAAAAGGATAATTTATCCATTGAATGCACATTTTAACCTGTTACTTTAACGTGCGTCGGTAAATAGTATCGTAAAGTAGTTTTTTTCCCTGTAATTTACATGCACGTGTCTTTCACTTATTTGAGGAAAATTCTAGCAAAACGTTGTCGCACTATGTACAGCAAAGATCCGGAAAAACGTAAAAGCATAATGAAACGAGCCAGAAAATGTTTTCAACTTAATAAAACCCATGTATACACTTGCCTCTGACAACCTATTACCCACAAAGAGCTTGACATTTCAAAGAAATATGAAGACTCAATCTTTGCAATATGCACATCTGGGTTCACCATCTCTTAGAACGTCCTCCAATAAAGGTCTATCTCCATCGATTGTATCTCATTTTATTGAAGACATTTCATCGAATAAAAGCAAACTATCTATTTTGTGAATCTTATTCAGGTCGCTTTCATCTCATCCTGGAGCATGTAACGATCAGTCATTTAGAGGTAAAATATTTTAATATAATACCGCGACGGGATATACCTATTTATTCGCGACGGGGTAATCTACTTATTTACTACGGGGTTTGTTACCTAATTTTATGAAAAGTTTGAACACAAGCTTTGTTATACGAAGCGGACCCACTTGGAAGCAAAATCTCAAATAATGACAGGATTAGGAAAAAAAACACACACACACACACACGCACACAAACTGTTTAGGCCACCCTTGGAAAAGCAGTTTGGATAAGCTCAGGAAAGTGAAGAAAGCAGCATGTCCCTTCCTATTTTCCGTAGGTATGGTTAAAAACACCGTTTAGTAATGAAAATTTCAGATGAAAAATCAAATTAACGAAGTCTAATCAGTAAGATGTAATGTAATAGTTTATTCTTGTGTCGTAATATTAACACCCTTGGCGTTACAAAAGTTTTTCGCAATAGGGTGTACCTCCTACCATTACACACTAATACTGTATTAACATAAAAGCCTTGAGTACCTATAGATTATGGTCTTGCTGTATTTTCCTTACTTGTGAACAAAGCAAAGAGGATTAACACACTTGCTCACTTAATTCTAGGATTCGTTTTTTCCTATTTTCTTTTAACAATGTATAAAAAGTTCCCCATTTCCTTCAAAGTTTTCATATTCTTTGTCGTCAATTTCTTATATGCTATTTCTACGTTAATTCCTAGGAATTTTCTATTCAAAATTACTTGTCTGATCGTTTCAGTTTCTGGACATTTTAAAATTATGTGCTCAGCGTCTTCTCTATTTAGACATAGAGGACATCGATCGTCCTTTCTCAAAATTCCTTCTTATGCCCCTAAGTTTCCATACCCCAACCCGCCACCATGCTAAACCCATTCTTTGTTTCTTGGAGCAGCCTAATCAGGAAGATAATTCTGTGGCTTGGTTCTAAAAGGACCAGTGTCATAAAACTTTCTTTTGAGATAACTGACTTTGAAGCCTTTATAGAAGTAAGATTTTTTGCTGAGAACTTCCGACATTGGCCTCTAAGGTCTCTGTATTATGTTTATTAATTATCAGGTAGACTTGGATTTTCATTTGAACTCGATTCAACAAGCAAACCAGCATAACACGTCCTTCCTGTTAGTGTAACCAATATTTTATTGTTATATTTTATTTTGACCTTTCCCTTTCCGATACCTAGAGAAATAATTTTTGTGGTGAACGTCATATTTTGCATTACTTTCAGATCACCGGGACCTGGTAAATATTTACACGAGGATGATAAAACTAAGAATTATAAAAACTGTGAAAAGACTCCGGTCTATTTAATGTGCGGGAGCCAATAGATGCTTTCAACCCCACAATGCTTGGGGAAAAATGAATTATAGGGATGTATTCAGCAAATGCAGTATAATAAAATTGTAAATAATAGGCGTATTACTGAAATCAAGTCAAAGTTACTTAATGAATGATTTCTTTGGGTCTTTTGTTTTTTACGTGGCACAGTTCCCTTCAGGCTTTCGACAAGCAATCGACTTCACGGCAAGAAAGTCAAACCCGCGTTAATACACAACGACACAAGTACACAGCCCAAACATGTCAACTTCACCATACATCCCATCACGATGTACATAAGGACACTATTAGGTAACACATCAAACAAATGGTTACCTAAATTTGGTTTGACCGGAGGTGATAAGCTTCATTGCTTCGCACTCCGGGGATAAGGGAGGGCACAACAAAAAAATGTTCGAAAAGGGTTTTAAATATCCAAATGTGTTCTTAATTAGAATATTAAAATATTATGACCTGGCGCAAACCTTCTGAAAAAAATATGCTAAAATATTTCTTATGTGGACTAATTGATAGCGAAGGAAAGTAAAGTCTAGCTTGAATCTCATAATTATTTATTGTACGATTTTTTACACTACACTGACAATGACATACAAACGCACATATGAAACTGAATTTTTCCCCCAAAATACATTATTCTTTTTTACTTACATTCTGCATTGAGTAGCTCTAGAATCAAGTGTTTCTGTTGTGATCTCATTACTGAATTTCAGGGGTTGAATACAAAATGTTCTTTGTAATGAATGTGGGAAAAGCGGTATAAAAACAGTAGTTTTTGAAACTAGGGTCAGTGTTAGAATTAACCACATTTTTAGCGATATTGCAACAATAATAATAAAGTTCTGGGAACCAGGTTAGCTATACGCCGTAAGTGTTATTTTGCGATACATCATTTCAATTACCGTTAAATGCAGACAATCCAATACTGTCCACACTCACGCGTATGCAGGAAGCGATTTGATTATCGTTTCGTGGAAGCTAGCGCTATATACAGTTGAGGTTTACATTTGCCATGCCAGATTATTCAGAAACTGGAATAGCTAATTGATATGCAATCCTATAGTAGTACAAACACTAATTAATTATATTAAAGAAACCACAACAAAGCACTCGTTACATGGAGAGAAGAAAATTAAAAATACTTTAAATGAACCCTGTGATGAAATTTCACGAAATATGTGGTGAATAAACTTTATGTTTGTTCTTAATTGCCTGGACGAATTTACTAAATGCGCAGAGATCTATAACTATAACACACGCAATATAAGCAATGTATATATTCAAATATATATATATATATATGCTAAAAAGTTTAACAATGTCCACCTGTGGCTCAGGGAATGCGTCCGATCCTCTCAAGCAGCGGGCCCGGGTTCGATTCCTGGTCGGGACAAGTTACCTAGGTGGTTTTTTTTCTGGGGTTTTTCCTCACCTATGAGGCAAATGTCGGGATATCATCATTATCATCTTCATCCCATCCTCGCCTTGTCTCGGAGGTGGCCTCGGCATTGGGCTCATCACTCATCCGGGGAGGCCCTCCATGTCCTTGTCTGGTCAAAAAGTATGTATGTGATCCAAAGATAATCCCTTACCCGACAGGTCGCGGCCCTGTAAGGCCCGGGAGGCTTGGGTCGCTTAAATCCTAAAAGGGAGAGGTAAAACTCAGATAAAGAAAGAACAAAATTTAATAGTTATGAAAACGTTTCTTTGAATATGTATAATAGCCTACCTGTCAATATAAGACAAATGTATTGCTGTGCTTTGGGGGTGGGGGTTATGTCTGCTATCTTTCTTAGGTACGAGTATGTAGATAATTGTGTGTGTATATATATAGTTTTTTCTGTTGTGCATTTTTTGTCCATTAATTTAACTAAGTACTATGATGTATTATACGAGCACGGACCGTCTATACTGACCCTGCGCTGGTCAGTGTTAATAATATGGTCTGCATGTACAGAATTTATCAGAAATGAATACACGCTACTCATGTAAAGGTGCAAGGTGTCTTATTGGACTGCCACGTTCCCATAACACGATCTCGATTCATCTGTGAAAAACTGATGACATTCCGCCGCTGAACACACAGAGTCTGTCTTCTAGCCACTAACATACGTAAATAGGAACTGGCTTGCAAGCGACTGTTGGCATTTTCAACCTATTCATTTTTGCTGGTGTACGTATCCATGTAAACAACTCATCAGTGGCGGACGGAGGGGGATAGGGGGGATATATCCCCCCCGAAATTTTAAAAAAGGCTATATGTGCACTCTAAGTAGCCAGTTTTTTAAACTAATTATAAAAAGTAAAGTATTCCCTATTACAGGCCATGGAGGCCCAGAGGGTCCCAGGAGGTTGAGGCTCCCAGATTTTTAGACATCGGCACATGAAGGTGGTAAGGTTGTCAACCTTACGCACCGGCCGCCTTTACCCCCAGGATTGCTCCTGGTACTCATTTCTGTTAGAGGCTGAGTCTACCCCAGGGCCATAGTGCCACCAGAAGGATTAGGCCAATTGAAAAACTCCAACGACCACATCGGGAATCGAACCCGCGACCTTCCGGTTTGTAGCGCAGCGCCTCAACCACTACGCTACGGCGTACCCCCAAACTAATTATATATTATGTAAATTAATTAATTTTGTTTAGTATTCTTTCTACCTATTCAAATCCCCCCCCTCCGAAAAAATTTTGCGTCCGCCACTGCAACTCATAATTTAATGTATGTGTGCACACGACCACGGCGGTCGTTGGGTCTCCACTGTGGTGCACAAGTATCCTGCCAATGATCGTTGAAATCAAACATAGGCCTACAAGGTCTGGTTCATGCTCCTACTAGAATTCCCACACATTATTAAAAACCAAGACACCGAAAGTGTCGTAAATATTAAAACCCTTCTGTCTGGCTGAGATAAATCTAACACAGGCTACACTTAGCTTAAGAATTGCTTAAGAAGCTAATGTGTAGACCTGGGATTTTAAGGCAAATGCCTATTTTGTTCCTTATGAAATAACATGAAAAATTCTAAATATGTTGACACTTCATGATAAATCACTTATATTTACAGAGTTTTATAGTGCCCTAAAATGCCTATTTGGACCTTTGGAGCCTATTTTTACAATTTTAGTGCATAAAATGCCTATTTTGTACATTTAAAATAAAATTAAACTCTGTAACTTTTACACTAATGTAATGGGCATTCCTGAATGAAGAGCAGAACAGCAGAGGGTGGGATTTTCACAGAGACTTGATTTTCCCAAACAATTGTCGCCAAAGGAATGCTGACTGACGGGGGAGGATTCGCTCAAAACAACAAGTAGCAGGTATATATAGTAAGAAGGGACATACTGTGACAATTTTTCATATAATCCAAAACTGTTTTTGATAAAGTATTTTTAATTCTGTCTTAATTTTTCAATTATTTCGATTAAGAATAGGTATACCACGTTTTATACGGTAAGAAAAGATCACGTTAAAGTTGAAGAGCATATTGTAGTATTTTAAAGTCTATTCTCTGTCTATTTACACATTTTTACAGCATATTTTAAGTGCCTCTTTTCTCTTTTAAAAGCCTATTTACTTGTTTTAAAAGCCTATTTTAGGTGCCTAAAACTAATTTTTTT
Organism: Ectobius pallidus; assembly: GCA_964059195.1. Classification (NCBI taxonomy): domain Eukaryota; kingdom Metazoa; phylum Arthropoda; class Insecta; order Blattodea; family Ectobiidae; genus Ectobius; species Ectobius pallidus. The sequence goes on from CAXKWD010000011.1 coordinate 32,539,731, forward strand.
AGAACCTAAAATCCCAGGTCCACTAATGTGAATAGGAAACTGGAGAACGTACTTGTACTTCCGATGAAGAGAATCCCACAAGGGATGGAAGAAAAGTGTTGCAAGCAAATGAGAAAATGCTGCAACCACATCATTGTATACCGCCAACTGCAGATGTTCGAATCCAGAAAGCATACGGTGTCTCCAACATGAGATTACCTAGTCACTATTTCTATGTGAGTAAGAATAATTCGAACTAATTGCTAACTAATTTTGTAAACGGCTTGAGCCTCATTTCTTCCTTTCTCTCAGTTTTACCTCGTCGTTGGAGGAACGACAATGTGGTCACACCGGTCGGATCTTACAGAACCGCGACTTGTCGGGGAAGGAATTTCCTGTGGATCACAGATATACTTTTTTGACCGCACAAGGGCTAGAAGGGCCTACCCGGACGCGTGATCATTGATCAGCCCAATGCCGAGGCCATCTCAGGTATAACATAAAGACGTAGAAAGAGACACACCAGTCGCATCCTCATTCCGAACAAGGCGCGGATGGGATGAAGGTAGTAATGACGGTCACACGGGCTACAAAGGTCCTAAAATTTCCCAGGAATCGAACCCCGACCCCCTGCTGCTGCTACTGCTGCTACTACTACTATACTAAAACTAATAATAATAATAATAATCAGATAGAATCGTCGAATTGTATTATGTGGCATCACACTAAAAATAAACCTGGAGATAAATTAATCTATTGTCAAAAACCTTTTCTCAGAAAGTCATGAGAAACAAAAATAATGAATTTCTTTATGCAGCGTTTTCCCAGGAACAGTCGTTCCACTGTCTCATTTTTACGACGCCATGTATTTTTAATTCACCTATCTGATCTCTCTCTCTCTCTCTCTCTCTCTCTCTCTCTCTCTCTCTCTCTCTCTCTCATCCTATGCCCCCATATTGGGGCGAAGGGCTTCCAAGTGGAGGTTTCTGTTTACCGATGTGAATTTTATTACGCTTATTTTCCTAGAGAGGGCAGAGGGATAGGTGGTAAGCCCATTGCCCCTTAACCCCCCTCCGGAAACTAAGGTATTACTTGGACGTGAAAGGGCCGAGAAATTTTGTCCAGAGGCTCTAATTTAGGCTTTGAGTTCTCTTACGTGCCGTAAATGTACGACACGGGCCCCCCAGCTTAAAGTCCCTCCCTGAGGACTTCGTTCCCCAGGATTTTTTACGTCCTGAAAAACCCATTGACTGCGGCCGGGTTTGATCCCGCGACCTTCGGATCTAGAGGCGGGCACGCTAACCTATCTGATCAAGTTGTCCTAAATCCTGAATCAATACGATCAGAATGGACGTTCTCGCCGAGTATAAGAACATGAGCTTCACCCAGAAAACCATTTAGCTAAAGTGAGGGAATCTCCATAAAATATTCACTCAGTGTTTGTATTTGCAAGTTACGTAAGATTCATAATACACTCCCCATAATAGCATGAAGTGTTTGTTTCTTCTCGCATTCAATGGGGAAAGAAGTATATATTTTCTGCGTACAGTCTTAGAACAAAATCTGGTGCACGTTATTGAGTCCTGTGTTTTTATATTAGGGTTGAATCATCTTCACCAAGTGATAGGTTCTACAGAACTGATGCAAGCAATTATTATTTCATTCTTTATTTTTCCTAGTTAAACCTCTCCCATTGTAGGGATGTTTACGGGAGAGGAATTGCCTTTGAATCACATACATACATTTTTGTCCAGACAAGGACATGGAGGTCCCTCCGGATGGGTGATGAGCTCAATTCCGGGGCCACCTCCGAGTCAATACAAACACATAGGACGAGACACACCAGTCGCACTCATGCCGAACAAGGGAGGAAGATGATAATAAGAGATATCCGGAAGGGCCTAAGTTTCCCCACATTCGTCTCAAGGTGAAGGAACACCCCGAAAACCCCCACATAGGTAAATGTCTCGACCAAGAATCAAACCCGGGCTCGCTGCGTGAGAGGAGCTAACGCATCCTCTGCGCGAGAGCGGTGGACGTAAGTAATGATATGATCACATTAATTAATTATATAATATGTTTTCAAACCAAATGGGCTTGCGGAATTTTTAACGGCATTGAGGATATTGTCTTACAGCGGTTAATTTATTTCGTCGATATAAAAATACTCAATAAGGGCAAAATCTATGATAAGACATATTCATGCTCATTAAAAAGCTTACGGGAGATCATGTTTCTTTTGATTGTTTTGCACAATTTAGCTATTTTAATTCAAATTAATTTATTACATAATAAAAATTCGTATTTTAAAAAAGGATTTCAATAAATAATGACAAAGCACAATAAATTAATATAATTAATAACTTGTAATAGTAAATATTATTAGTAAATATTAACATATGTGAGGCAACCTCATGTTCGGAGGCACGTAAAAAATATTTTTGAAAATTTGCTCACAAAAACAATTTATATTAATGGATCAAAGTATTTTTAGGCTTAATATCAGATGCCAAAATTATACTTAACGTACTATTTAAAAATCTAATAATTGCACATACCAATCGCATATATATATCGTCTTATAGGTAATGAAACAAGACAGCAATGGGCTGGTTATGTTATAAAATATTTCCTAAAACTGCTGTTGACACCTTTTCACTCTTGTCCTTAGTGTTTTGAGTGGGTTATCTTCAAATTCGATGACAACCTAATGCCCCTGGGAACATCCTTGCTAAGTAATAGTGTAGTGTACGCTTGCGGTCAAGCAGTGAACAGATACTCTATCCAACTTGTTCTTTTCATGCTTACAGTATAAAGCCAGCAATTGTGTGAAGCCGACAACTATTCTATTTATTGCTTTTTGAGAGACAATACGTTTGTTGATAAGTTAAAGGCTGCATTTATTCTGTTCACTCGTATCAGTTAATTTCGCCACATCAGCCGCTGATCATGGGAGTGTGTTCAAGATGAATTATTTATTTTTATTACTCTGCAATATGATTTATTAACAGGGGTTTGTTTAGTCAGCGCGCAAGAGTTTTAGAAAGTGGGATGGGTATATACTGTCCACTCTAGAACCAACCCTGAAGTAAATCAATATGTCTGTCTCACTCAAGCCTATTACTCATATTTAGCTGAGAGTGAGACAGACATATTTGTTTACTTATGGCTGGTTCTAGACTGGACTATACTTACACATTCCACTGTCTATAACATTTGTGCGCGCCTACTATAACGAACTACATAGCTATATACAGACGGTCCCGTGTATTTGCGAGAAGATGGCGAAGAAATTGTAGGTTGTGGGTAAAATAATATACGTAGAGGTTTTTGCCGTGATATATAAGCTGGCTTCGTTTTACAGCCTTTCAAGTTGAACTCTTTGCCCTATTAAAAGCAGTAGAGTGGTGTATACAAAGGGAATCAACCTCTTGCACTTATTGATGTTCTCAAGCCGCATTATGCTCAATAAATGATAAATACAATTTGCATCCTGCAGCCGCAATATAGGACATAAACCTTTGAAATATAAAAGACACGTGTGCCTTTCATAGGTAAAAGGGCATGATTATTATTATTATTATTTATTCATTTGTACTGGTGAAGTTAAGGCCATAAAACCTTTTCTTCCAATGCACCAGTAAAACTATAATACATGTTACAAATAATACAAGATTTGATCGATTAGAAATTAAAACTAAACATGCTACAGATAATAAAAATTACAAGGATTTAAATACAAGTTCGATAAACTAAACTAAAAAAAAATCGGGAGCGAGGAACGCCACGCGACAGGAGTGAAACTTCTTTGTCAACCTTGAGAGTGAAATAGAGGAATACATATAATTATATCGAACGGAAGAAGGAAATCATCGTAATAAAATAAGAAATTAACTTTTTCGGCATTTTAAATCGAATACCTATAAAACAATAACACAGATGTGATGAACTAATGCCCAAACTGCCACTGATCGTAGCCATTGTGTTTGTTTACATGAACGAGACGTTTTGGTTAAGTTTCCGAGAACGTTAGCGACGTGTAAACGATGCTCACGCAACGAGTAGAGCCATCGATAATGGTGAAGGGCTCACCACGCCACTAGCTCGAAGCAGTAACAGCCCCCCACTCAATGCCTGATACCTTTCCCCGCGCGCTCCCGTGGCCCCACTCTTTCGATAACAACTCTATCCTTGTTACTTACCCCCACTACTTTCGTGACGATTTTGTTCGTAACGCTAGAGCGTAGCGCAACTTTGGGTTAGCTCTCGATTTACTCCTAGCGCGCCTAAAGAAGTTTCACTTTAAAAAAAATTAAAGACTAATAACATGGCTGAAATAACCACATGATGGTATTATTGGTAAAGAAAGAGCTGATGAACTAACAAAACGAGCAGCTGCAAGTAAAGATGTTATTGCATTCACTTTGTGCCCTTTATTAAGAGCAAAATCTGACTACAAAGTTCATGTTAAACAGAACATGGAACTTAAATGGATAAGGAGTGGAAATAGCTCTATCACAAAATGACTTTTATTTCCTGATATTTCTAGTCGTATGAAGATAAAAATATTCAGCCGGATTATATGTTAACAAAATTTGTTTCTGGCCAAAGCAAATTCGATCGCAATTCAGACGATTTCATGTCAATGCAGATAATAGACTGAAGTGTGTATATGGAAATGAGGAAACTGTTGAACCCTTATTATTTGAATATATACATATAGAATTCTTTGAATTACACCTTAGTCATTGTAGCATTAGCTATGAAAAACTCCTTTGTAATATCTTTCAGAAAATCTGTTGTCACAAATTCTTCATCCATTTCATAAACTACCAATTAATTATACAAAACACTCTAATTAAACATTATAAAAATCTGCATTAAGTTAAAAATCTATAATCCTAATATACTTAGGTAAAATACGGTTTACTTTACTTTGAGAAAAATCATATTAACAGTAATATTATCCAAATTTTAAATAATTACATAATTAATTAAATAATGCCAGCTTAAATGAGACACGATTAATTTATTGCTTGTGGACAAAAATGAGGTAACAAAAGGGACATTTGAGCTTTAATTATTTATAATTTTAATTAAAGCATATGTCCCTGTCTATAAAGAAGTGTATTTTATTGGCTGTTTTTTTATGAGATAATCGACAATTATTGTGCATGAGTCTTTATCAAATGAATGAAAATACTTATAATATTTCAGTAATATATGTCCCACGTTGAATGAATAATTCTTGTGTGTATTGACACCACTCATAACGTTAATGTTATTGGCCCTGAGAGAATTATAAAAAATAAATAAATAAAAAAAGTAAAAGTAAAGTTAAAAAAAAAATAGGCGCAAATTGAAATATTTCAAATTGTCAGTTGGCGATAAGTAGATTAAAAATGCCTGCACCTTGTTCGAGACATTAGTGATACAGTATAAAATTAATTCAGATGTGAATTAAAAAGTGGACTCTAGACACTCCAGAAATTCTAATACGAAGTGTGTAACTACTTCTTAAATACCTTGTAATGCTACTGCCGTATTCTATGTTCGAGTAAATATTAACACGTGGTTGGGGGCTTCGGAACAATATTACTTTGCTGCCTGTGAACATTCAATGCTCTGAAGTGGAAAGGGGTTGAAGAGCGACAGAGATAGACAAACTACAGTCTGATAAAGGAAGTTCTGCATTTTACAGAACCACATTAACCGACCGTGCATGGGCGTCGGCATGGGGGGGGGGAACTGTCCCCTTTGGAATGCCTTATGGATTCACTTATTTTTCGCACTCTTTGTCAACCTGCAGTTATCGCATGGGGAATAAATAAAAAAAAATTTAAAAAACTTGATAATGAATTTAGCAAGTATTAATTGATTATAAATATAATATGTATTTATAATAAATAAGTCACTAAGGCCGTTGTTCAAAAGAGCGTAATCTGGAAATTTAAAAACTTTGAAGCCTCGTCAAATTCAGCTGGGGTTCAAAAGTACGGTTTGCTTAACTAAGTGAATATTAATGTGTTTAGCCTAATCATTTGAAATTGAGATCCGAAATTGATTTTCGGTCGATCATAATAAAATATAATTTGTATCATTTGAGTGTGGATTAACTTCAATCAAGATTTAGTTCACAGTACACTTATTTAAATTATTGTCGTAATACCACTAATTGTTCATTATAGTGAATTAATACTTATTATTATAGAGAAATGTATAATTTAGCCTAAGAAATACGGATCAATGTGTCTGAACAAGGTGAGGATGGGATGAAGATGATAATGACGGCCAGATGATATCCGGGGACCACAAGGGCATAACGTTACCTGACATTTGTCTCACATATGAGGAAAAACCCCCCCGGAAAAACCCCACTGAGGTAACTAAGTGACCGGTCAGGATTAAAACATTTAAATATTAAAGTTCATATATGTTTTTGAATATATTAATAATTTGGACACAAGTTTCCTGGTTGTGCCACCAGGAGTGCTGCAAAATCAGTCCCCCATTGTTCCATTGTCAAAGCAGTAAGTGTCTAATATTACTCTCTATTGTATTTGCCATGGGTGGTATTTCATAAAGAGTATTCCATGTAGTCTATTCCTTGTGTGAAATAATTGAAGCGTCTCATACTGATTTCATGGAAAGAATCTGCAGATCAGTGTACAGTAAACTTACAAGTCATATGAACGCATCCTTAGAATCCCTACACTGGGTTCATTTGCTTAAACTTAATTTTTTAACTAGAGGTGACAGGTTTTAATGCTTTCTGAGTCGATCCGCAAATACCGCATCCTAGAGTGAGAACCCGGAAATTGTTGCTACAATTGCATTGATTAATTCTCCTCTTCACACGTCTCATTTAAATCTCCACTCCACGGGAATCATTCAGGAATCCAGAATTTCATTAGCTCATGGTTATAATGTATGGGATCCAAATAGAGTCTGTCCATACCAATTCGTAAGGGGTCTAATTTTAGTATTTCTTAATTAAAATCTAGGTAACAATGTACACCGCATATACAATAGAATGGAATTTATTAGAGGACGGATTTTATGCTCATTTCTTATTGAACTAAACTCCTGTTCATGGTTCGCAAAAAACTGTCAACTGGAATCCTTACTTATTGTTGGCTATCAAATAGAGTCCGTCCATACCAATTCGTAAGGGGTCTAATTTCAGTATTTCTTAATTAAAATCTAGGTAACAATGTACACCGCATATACAATAGAATGGAATTTAGTAGAGGAGGGATTTTATGCTCATTTCTTATTGAACTAAACTCCTGTTCATGGTTCGCAAAATAACTGTCAACTGGAATCCTTACTTGATGTAGGTTATCTTCTCTCGCTTTTAATAAAATAATTTTTAAAAGCTGTGATAAATAAAACAATGATCATAACGTTATTAGTCTGAATAACAATAATAATAATAATAATAATAATAATAATAATAATAATAATAATAATAATAATAATAATAATAATAATAATAGCTACATAGTCTGGAGTAAAAACGAAAATTAATTTGAAGTCGAAAGGAGAAGAAAGGCGTAAACATTTCTAAAACATTCCACGTGAATAAAGAATTTAAACTTAATAATTTACAAACTTGAAAAATAATAAACCTAATTCAAAAGAAATTATTCCCTCCAAATAAGGAATAATTATTCAAATAATCAATGTAGCCTATTAACATTTTATTAAGAAATAGTGAAGAGTTAGTGTTAGATATTTTTTTTTCAAAGATGAAAGGAATGGATGTTTGTAACACATGATACTGATCCATGATATATTATACCAGACCTACATCTACGCCTATACGTAGAGATATACGCAGAAATTTTTTTTAACTTCATTTGAATAACTGTAAGCGATGAAATACATTTACTACGTCTTTAATTTTGTAGCAATTGTCACAAATTCTCAGTATTTAAGGATGACAAGAATCATAAGTCTCTTACCATTTTAAGAATAAAATGTGCGATAGCTTTATTTAATTTGCATAAAATAAATACTGTAAAGACACAAATCGTTCCTTGTTGGATTGTATGTTGATATCTGTTGAAATTAGAACTGTGAATCAGAACTTAACCGTTAACCATTGTAAAAATAATGTGTGTTACTCAGAATCCGACTGACAGAATCGTACAACATGATCAATACCTCCTTCGGGTTTTATTTAACTTCGATCCTGTTTTATTTTATAGTTGGCAAGGGACGGATCAAACCTTTACAAAAGTGAAAAATTCAGTGGGCCCTAAAATATGCTTTTCTATAACATTATCCATTTGGCCTTGTGTATAATAAAATAATAATTACAGTATTAAAATACGCTCCATGTCGTTTTCTTTATTTGAATCTTTATGATATATATATTTTTTCCTCCAAAAATATTATATTATTATTTATATTATTATTTGTTTTTCATATTATGTTCCCTTGTGTAATTGTCATATTGATTGTGTTTCTGTTTTTCTTTTCTGTGTTTTTTTTATAGTTATAGTATTAGTTTAATCATTATGAATATCATTTTAAATATTTAATATTAGAATCTGGTGTATTAATATAAGCGAGAATATTGTAATTGGCCATTAGCCTGTAATATTCTTAGTAAAAGTAAAGTGTTCCCTATTACAGGCCATGGAGGCCCAGAGGGTTCCAGGAGGTTGAGGCTCCCAGATTTTTAGACATCGGCACATGAAGGTGGTAAGGTTGTCAGCCTTACGCACCGGCCGCCTTTACCCCCAAGATTGCTCCTGGTACTCATTTCTGTTGGGGGCTGAGTCGACCCCAGGGCCATAGTGCCACCAGAAGGATTAGGCCAATTGAAAAACTACAACGACCTCATCGGGGATCGAACCCGCGACCTTCCGGTTTCTAGCGAATATTCTTAGTACAGTAAATAAATAAATAACGCACTTTTAACGAAGGGGGAAAAACGAGGGACCAAGCTTATTACAGCTGTAGAAAGGGCGTAGTACGTGGGTGTGTGTCTTCAGAATTTTAAAAAGCCAGTGTGCGAGTGGACGTTTGACTTCTCTGCCTGAATACTTTGTTGTGAATCACCCTGTGACTCCTACTCGTCTGGTTGTAGCGTTGCGAATTATGTGTTTAGCGTTTGGCTCAGCTCACAGCTATCAAGTCCGCTTGACATTTGTTGCCCGTTCCATTATCTTTACGTGTTTCTAATCATCCGTGCTTCCTAAACGACTCGTAACGTATAACATCTATATTACAAAACATGATTAGGTAACCTATCTCCTGACATTACCCGTAATTATGACTGTCTGCAAGACTGCTAAATGTGGTAACATATGCATTGTCCACATTTTTTTAGATATACCGTACTGAATTTCAGGGACACATTTTGCTTTTCGCATGCATTTAATTGTCACATTGGTCAGTTCAATAAGTCCCATAAATGGTATATTTTATTCAAAATACTACCCCTCCTCTAAGCAGGTCAAAGCTTGGCAATACTGAAACACTTCGGAATAGTGAAAAATGTTTCTTTCTTAAATAAATTTAAAAATTTTTGTTTACTATTTTTGACATTATGTTATGATTCAGTGTTGTGTAGTTAGAGTAGTTAGTTTATTATTAAGTTATCAATGTTTTTGTTTTTCTTCTTAATTTTTAAACTTTTTCTCTCTCTATTTCTTTCTTTCTTTATATATATATATATGAGAGAGAGAGAGAGAGAGAGAGAGAGAGAGAGAGAGAGAGAGAAAAGTTTAACAAATTAAGAAGGAAAACAAAAACATTGATAACTTAAAAATAAACTAACTATACTAACTACATTACACTCGCAAATAACATGATGTACTATAATACAATAATAATACCGTAATACCATTATAGCTTTGAATGTAAAATGTACGTAGGCCTAATCTGTTTGATTAGGTTTCACTTGGTTTTTATCTTCTGTCTAACCAAATCTGATAAAAACTAAAAATGAAGGCTACGCTTCTATGTAATTCTCACAATCTACACCTCTGTCGTATTTCAAATATTGTATTAATCGCTAATATGTAAACTATGTTGTTATATATTTCATTTTCTTCTATTAGTGAGCGAATTGTTTGTAAATTAAGCTCTTTTCCTCACCACAAATATTGATGCGGTTCATATAGCTCCATTATATGTACAGTAAATATTGTCTAATAAGCAACTAATACCTTTGTGCAGCATTTGTCGGATATTAGAGAGAATGTGTGTTCGGCCAGTCAATTTATCAGATATTTGATTAATTTCTCTTTTCAAAGAGTCTGAAATATATTTTGGCTCACCAAACAGTATTTATATAACTTTTAGGAATTTGCATATGAAAAGTGGAGCTGGAACTGAAAGATAGGATGCGGTTGTGGATATTGCATTATTTGAATTATGTTATATTTGACAGTAATTTCAAACTAATAATATTCCTCTGAGCTTTCTAGGATGTCATCACATTTTATGTGTCAACTTTTTTCTTTAGGACCAAATAATTATGTTAATGTTATTGTTAATTATCTGTTTACATCTTGAAACCTAAGGGGGGAGGTCATCGTTTTATTTTGGCAATACTGCTTTATTGTTCATGGTAAAGTTAACATGTGATAATACAAGATTTCTTTGTTGGCAGGGTAATAGTTAAATCAGATTGTTCTACACACAAACTTCCCACGAGTTTCACAGTGTTCCCACAAATTTCACATAATTTAAAGAATCTCACGCGAGTATTCTGCGTATCTTCAATTATATCATTTTAGAGCCCTTAAAGGAAATATATTATAATTATTTCAACATATCGTTGTTTTAAATATAAAAAGAAATTAATATCCCCTCTTTTCTGTAATACAATACATCGTCAATAAAATATATGAAAGGATACACTAAAAAATGTTTTATTTATTACTTCAACTGGTCGCAATGTACTATCCAACAAATTTTAATCATTTCGACATATAATTGTTTGAAATACGAAACAATATCATCCTCCCTGATTTATATTCGTCTTACTTGGGTAGAAGGAAGATTGGAGGGTACAACTAGACTTGGAAGAAGAAGAATTCAGCTGTTGGACGATTTAAGGGAAAAGCGGAAATATTGGATGCTGAAGGAGGAAGCAGAGGATAGACAGTTTTGGAAAACAAAATTCGCGTACCAAGTTTGAAAACCTGCCGGAAGGCAGAATACTTACTACTACTACTACTACTACTACTACTTACTTGGGTAACCTGTTTCTTGTCAATACAATGGGTCTTTAATATTACGAAAAGTTTCACTCATATTATTTTTATTTATTTAAAACTTTAATACTTATTAGTTCCTGTCCTGGATTCCTATCAGAGGCCTCTATTTATATGCACTATACAATCTGCAACTTATTAATTTATAATTACATCTGTTATCTAATTAATAAGTTGCAAATTGTACAGTGCATACAGATAGAGGCCTCTGATAGAAATCCAGGACAGGGACCAATAAGTATTAAAGTATTAAATAAATAAAAATAATATGAGTGAAACTTTTCAGAATATTAAAAACCCATTGTATTGACAAGAAACAGGTTACCCAAGTAAGCTGAATATAAGTCAGAGAGGATGATAATGTTTCGTATTTCAAACAATTATATGTCGAAATGATTAAAATTTCTTGGATAGTATATTACGATCAGTTGAAGTAATAAATGCACATAATAAATAAAACATTTTTGAGTGTATTTTTTCATATATTTTATTGACGATGTATCCTATTACAGAAAAGAGGGGATATTAATTTCTTTTATATCTCAAAGAACGATATGTTGAAATAATTATAATATATTTAATTTTAGGGCTGTAAAATGATGTAATTGAAGATACGCAGAATACTCGCGTGAGATTTTTTGAAGTATGTGAAATTTGCGCCAACACTGTGAAACTCGTGGGAAGTTTGCGTGTAGAACAATCTGATTGAACTATTACCCTGTCTTTAAAGTAATGTTGTATTACCACACGTTAACTTTACCATGAACAATAAAGCAGTATCGCCCAAATTTAAAGATGATCTCCCACCTTAAGTTTCAAGATGTAAACAGATAATTAATAATAACATTAACATAATTATTTGGTCCTACAGAAAAAAAAGTTGTCACAAAAAATGTGATGATATCCTAGAAAGCTCAGAGGAATATTATTAGTTTGAAATTACTGTCAAATATAACAGAATTCAAATACTGTAATGCAATATCCACAACCGCACCCTATCTTTCAGTTCTAGCTCCACTTTTCATATGCAAATTCCTAAAAGTTATATAATGCTGTTTGTTGAGCCAAAATATATTTCAGACTCTTTGTAAAGAGAAATTAATCAAATATCTGATAAATTGAATGGCCGACCACACATTCTCTCTAATATCTGACAAATACTGTTTATTAGACAATGTCTATTGTATATATAATGAAGCTATATGAACCGCATCAATATTTGTGGTGAGGAAAAGAGTTAAATTTACAAACAAAGCCCTCACTAATAGCGATTAATACCATATATGCAATTAGACAGAGGTGTAGATTGTGAGAATTACATATAAACGTATCCTTCATTTTTAGTTTTTATCAGATTTGTTTAGACAGAAGACAAAAACCAAGTGAAACCTGATCAAACAGCTAACGTACATTTTACATTCAAAGTTCGATTTTAAAGCAAAAAATAAAAAATAAAATAAAATAAAAATCAGTGAAATTTCGGCTTCCGCATTTTCAATACAATAAAAAACAAACATTTTGCTATAAAAACAATACCTGTACCAACTCAATCTATTAATTATTATGGCTTTGTTAAAACAGACTTTCTGGCTAGCATCGCCCTGAAATTCAAGTAGTTGGTCTACCCAACGTTCTCCAACGGAATGCCCTGTGACGTCAAAGCCCGGACTAGGGCAATGTGTGTAAGCGCGGAGTGGGTCAATAACTAGAGAGTATTGGATATGCATCCTCATTCAGCGCTACTTGTCATTTACTGTGTGCCTATGTAGATGAAGAAGCGGTTTCATGGTATGGCTAATCCCGAATGGAATGTAGCACCAAGGAATTTAGTTATAGTTTAGTATTTTACATTTAAAAAATCAGAATGTATTTTATTATTATATAGTCTATAGCTGTCTTTAATCTATCTATTTTTTGTAGAATGAAGTCTTAAGATAAAGTGATTTCAAAAACCGGGTGTTAAAATAATATTATGTAATCGTAATACTGTGAAAAAAAAAATCCTGAAAAATTTAGCTCCAACGACTCAGTAATAAGTGGAGAAAAAGATATAGTGTGATCGGTATAAAACTAAACCCTTTTAAAAACTTATAACTTCTAAACTAATAATAGCAGGCACGTTCTACCGTGCTGAATTTCATAGTACCTTTGGGAAATGCCTCAGAATATATGTTCTTTTATCCATGCGCTACAATCACTCTGTACGCTCTTAAGTCTACTTTCTTTGCAGCTCTTTGACATGTGCCATGGTAGGGGTACCAACTTTAATACCAATGTAGATTCTCCCAAAGCCAATGAGATCATAAAACCAAATTTAAATTTTTATTACTTTCCAGAGGGAAATTATAATTGTTTAAAAGTGTTCAGCTTTATATGGATCATACATAAATACTCAATGGCAATAGACAATTCCTAAACAAGCGAAAGGAATATTATCTACTTTATGGACACGAAGGTTCATTGCCGTGCTTACCTGAACCCGCCATTCAACCCTATTCTGTGCTATTTCCATCCAACCATCCCTCTCAAATCCTACTTCTCTTAAATATATCCTAATATTATCCTCCCACCTGCGTCTAGGTCTTCCAAGTGTCTTCGGATCTCCCAGTCATTATTTGTGAGATATGTCTTTCCTCCCCCATGCGATCAACATGTCCAGTCCATTTTATCCTCCATGATTTAATTACACTTACTATATCCGGTGACGAGTACAGGTTATGAAGCTCGTCGTTATGCAGTTTTCTCCAGTCCCCATTTTCATCTCTCTTAGGCCCAAATATTTTCCTAAGCACCCTGTTTTCGAATAATCTCAGATTATGTTCTTTCCGAAGAGTAAGCGACCATGTCTCACAGTCATATAATACAACCGGCAGGATAACTGTCTTATACATTTTTATTTGTAGACTTCAGGTCAGAAGAGAGAAGATAAGAGTTTCTGAACTGCATAAAAGTAGGCATTTCCTGATTTCAGTCTATACTTTCCTTCTGCCTTAATATTATTTGTGTCTGTAATTATTGCTCCCAGATATATGAATTTCTCTACTTGTTCGAACGATTTATTGGCTATCCTAATATTTTGTAGCGCATTATTTTGACGTTTTTATATGGACCATACTGTACTTATTACGAGAAATTTAAAATCATGGGAAATACTCATGAAGTTTTATTTCAAGTCATCTCTGTGATGTCCTACTAACAGAAATGAGTACTAACTTGGCCCAAAGGCTGTAACGTGTTCATAATGTATGCATATTCTTCATTTATAATGTAGGTCTTTTTTATCATATGTCGCGGTCCTTCGAAATGTTTACATGGTTCCGTTTGAATGATCGCAGAAGTATTCATTGTCTTGACGTCCTTTTCAAAATTCTTCACACGTCTTCACCATCATACCTATTATGTCGCTTCACACTCTTGCCCACCCATCATAACCTAAACACTTTACACCGATCATCATCCTATTAATCATCTTTCACCGAATCTGTTACCCGCATCTGGCATTCCATCTCACGAAATGTCAGAGGCTTTCAAACGCTAGGAAAATTTAATAGAATAATCAATAAATAAATCACGGATAATGTAATTTAGATGTTTGTTTTTGTTCTATAACTCAGTTGCTAATGTTTCCTTAGTATGTAATTTATAAAACTATCAGTATAATTTAAATTTTAAAGAAATTATATTTGTTTTGTGTTGAATACAATCTAATTACAATTAATTTAATTGAGTTTACTGAACTTATGTAAGTTATCAAAACTGTTTAGTCCTAATTCAAATTGTAATTTTAACTGTAATTGTTTGACTGGTAGAGCGAAAGAGAAGGACAAATGGCCTTATCTCTCCCAGGACAAATAAATAAATAAAATCTCGTAGTAGCTTTACTAGCAATTGTTTCCTTTAGTATGTTTTATAAAAAAATGTTTTAAGGCACTTAGGGTTCTCGCATTTAAATTATTTTATATCGTTTAAAATAAAATACTCTTTTCTTAACCAAAATAAGTTGAAATGCAATATTTTCTTTAAAATGACATAAAACCATTATACTTCGACAACTCTAAGCGTCTTAAAAAAATTAAAAAAACTATCTATAACAGGTATATATAGCAAGATTCTCTAGATTTGATGAAAAGCTAGTGTTAGTTTTATTAGCTCTTGAAATCCACGCAAATTCACGTAAGTACACTGCACGTGTAGAGAAGGACTGAACGCTACGCAAGCTACCAAAGATCCCATAACAGTGGGCATAAGAGAAATCTGAAGCTGCATTTAAACACACAGATACAGCTGGATGTAGTCCAAGTTATCACCGCTTAAAATTCCGATGTCTCGTCATAACATAACTTCGTAAGACTATCTTGACATGGATGCGAAGCCTTGAAATCAACTTACAACGTACAGTAGAACATTGCTTATCCGACCTAAAGAGGGTGATCCCGTTTCTTAGGCCTACAATATCTGAATATTATAGGAGAAAAATTCCTCCGACACTGGGACATGAACCCAGGACCTTTGGCTATTCGCACCAATGCTCTACCAACTGAGCCAAGCCGGAGTTCAATTCACAGCGTCAGTGAACTCCGGCTTAGCACAGTTGGTACAGCAATGGCGCGAATAGCCAAAGGTCCTGGGTTCAAGTCCCAGTGTCGGAGGAATTTTTCTCCTATAATATTCTCTTGTAATGTCCAACAGAGACAATGATCTGTGGTTCATGAATGCTTATATATCTATAACATGTATTTTTCAGTTTATTCATGGGAATCACTTTTGGAAGTGAACGAAAGAAATTGATACCGTATACAGAATGGGGGATCTGGGAAACCATTTTTCGAAACAATTATCATTATTCGCTGATAATCCAATTCAGATCCTCGGATATTGCTCCCAGGATAAATAAATAAATAAAATCTCGTAGTAGCTTTAGTAGCAATTGTTCCTGTAGTTTGTTTTATAAAAAAAGTTTTAAGGCACTTAGAATTATTGCATTGAAATTATTTTATGTCGTTTAAAATAAAATACTCTTTTTATAACGAAAAAAGTTCAAGTACAGTATTTCTTTAAAATGACAGAAAACCATTACACTGTGACAACTCTAAGCGTCTTAAAACATTTTATAAAACAATCAATAACAGATAAATAACAAGCTTCTTTAGATTTGATAAAAAGTTAGGGTTAATTTCATTAGCTCCTGAAATCCACACAAATTCATGTAAGTGCACTGCACGCGTTGAGAAGGACTGAACTTCTTATGGGGATACGTCAAAGATTGTGTGTTTGTACTACCTTCACCACAAAATCTAGAAGAAACGAAGCGTACAATTGAAAAAGTTACCACTACAGTTAAAGGTTTATTTATATAGGCACGTGAAGGGAACGTGCCGACCCCGTAACGAGTCGTTGGAAACTATTCTACCCTGCTTTTCAATAGAAGTGATTTAAGGGGGCTCATACACCAAGAGCAGGCATTGCAGTATAAGTTCAATATCTCCAATACTATTTGCAATAACAAAATTAAATTCTGGACATTAGAAGTATACACTTGGGGCTTGAAATATGCATACAAATTATTATAATGTCACAAATATGAAGGTTGATATTAGAATATTTTTTTTCAGCATGCGATGAGGCCTAAGAAACATAATTTCTTGCAAAGGGCCAATCTGATTGGTGTAATCTTTTTTTATTCACAGCTGACACTATAATCTAGAGGATAACCCATCAATGTATACTGTGGTATGCCTGATATATTTTTCTGAGATTTTAAAATTTCAATATCAAATTATTACTAATTTGTTCACATCATGTTCACAAGTGAAATAATCTTGTGTTGCAAATACATCAGATTATTTAGGTTGGTCCTCTAGAACACACAAAACTATGTGTGTGCAAAATTTCATGCAATTTGGACCATTACTTTAAGAGTTTTTTTTTTGTGTGTTGAAAATACAAAGTTACGGGAAAATGGCTTTGAAAATTCAACATGCACACCCACTTGACGCACATACTGGCATTTAAACTTGTATATCTCCAGTAAATGACCGAATTTAAATATAAAAATTATAGGGTATGTTCAGAAAGGTGTGTTCTTTAATATGAGAGTAAAAAAAAAAATTGAAAATGTTGACACTTCTTGGTGTATGATCCCCCTTAATCAAAGACGAGGCACGTGCTATGCCCGGAAGATCCCCACTCAGTTATCGTTTCCAACGATTCGGCTGAGGTTGTCGCTCAGTACTCGTCACTGTTTCGTCGATACAAGATAACATTTTTCAACCAAAATTCATTATTTTTCTGTAGTTGTGTATTGCTTTTCGATGAGCGGCTTGATTTTGTTGAGACGCAATTCAAATGATGAGCTGCTCATCGTGAAATATTCAATAAAACTTGCAGATCGTGTGAAATGAATTGTTTGAAGATTTCAAATTCGCCATGTATTCTGTAGAGTATCCATGCTGGGTGGACACTCCACATTCTCTTCCTTTTCTTCGTAGGAGTCTGTTCCTCCTCCTCCAACAAAACTGCTATAGTAGCCAAATTTTCAATTGAAAAATGGAACTGCGACTTGCTTGCAACAGTGCAACTTGATCAAAACTGATCCATTGTGGAAATTCTCGTCACGGTCACTTTACGTAGGCCTACATATATAACTACAAGCACCCAAAACACAGATTCGGCTCTTTGTCTTCACGTTCCCTTCAAGTGCCTATATAATGAAATCTTAATGAGGATAAAGAGTATGGCACAAATTAGATTTCCGTGTAGACATATGCCGAGTTACTTATGGTTCCCTTATCGAGTCATTGTGAAACAAACATTGAAAACATAACCATTTAACTTCCTCTTTAGTGTAACACATATAGCCCAGACAAATGTTACACAAAAAATACGTGAACATACATTAGATGGAGTAATAATAATTTTTGGAGAGGTGTTTTGGACCATTACTGGGACTACAAATCCAGATTTGCAACCCTCAGAAACCTGTGCTCGCTGAATGGCGGTCGAAAAACTGCGGTTTTTAGGACATTTTTTCGGTTTTTTGCCAATATCTCCTAAACTATGCGTTTGTTGGGAAAAAATCTTTCCTAGCTTTTTAAAGTAAATTAAATTTTATAAAAAAATGAGATCAAAATCCTTTTTGTTAGTTGTACAGTTACCGAGATACTGCTTTTCAAAGATTGGCCCCTTTTTCCAAAAAGTGAATTTTTTTAAGTTTTCTTCATGTTTCGAGTTGGATACTGGAAAAATGACATGGCCTACAGAAAAGTCGAGAGCATAAAAGTTGTAGGGAATTTCATAAGCTTTAATTTGAGCTGAAGATGATTCTTCCACCTTAAATACTCTTGTCAGAAATGACAAAAACCGAACGGATGATTTTTTTTAGTTGAATGTTGAGTAATATCGTTTCTTCCACCAACACTTTAATTAATGTTTGTTTTTTTCATAGCGTGTTGGCGGACATTAGGGTTAGGGTGTATTATTATCATACATTATCTTTTAATAAGGAATTTGTATAAATTTCAATTTGTTTTAGCACTAAAATGTGTTTTGCAACATGATATAATGTAAGCTTACTCGTATTTGTCATTTTGAATATTAAACAGCAGTGAAAGTCATGCAGAATTGCCAACATCAAGTTATGTCCAGGTCATGTGGGGTATTTTAAGATTATTACGACTCTACAAAGCTAAAAACAAACTAAAGCACATGTGAGTTTTCTCTCTGCATAGATGGGTCTAGGCGTACTTAATAAATTCCTACAAAAAAAAGTGATTTTGCCCGAAAACTGGACATGTGGGGTTTCTCAACTTCGTGATTTTTTTATGCCATGCAAAATTTGAGGTCGGTGCTGGGGAATGAGTACACAGTCATTTGATACCATGTCTAATTTTACGATTAGGTGTTTTGCGAAGTGAAGGCCACTGCTAAGTGCAATGCTTCGTTGTGGATGAGGTCAGAATGTTACGTAATTTCGTCGCAATATCGTTGTTGCATAATACACTAATAATCTGGTTTGAATGAAACATGTGAATACGGTATTAGGCTACAGTAAGAACAAAATTTAATGGAACATTTATTACAGTTGATCATCGTTGAGTCGGCCTAGGTGGCGCAGTTAGTATCGCGGTGGCTTTCTGTGCCCAAGGTTGGGGCTTCGAACCCGGCCCAGGTCGATGACATTTATGTGTGCATAAATGTGACAGGCCCATGTCAGTAGATTTACTGGCATGTAAAAGAACTCCTGCGGGACAAAATTCTGGCACACCGGTCACAGGCCTAAGTTGCAGTACAAAGCCTTCGATAAATAACCATATACCAACCAATCGACGTTTATCTGGACGTGAATCACCAATTAAGAATCTTTGTTAATTAACAGCTTGCAAACGGCGCACTAATTTCGACATTTATGAAATGGGTCGCGGCCCTGTAAGGCCCGGGTCGCTTAAATGTCCCTAAAAAGTGAGAGGTGAAACTCAGGTTAAGAAGATTTATGAAATGGGGGAAGGAATTTCTTTTCAGGAAAACCAGGCGCTGTTTCCTGCTGCGTTGAATAGCGAAGTACTTCATACTATGCGAGTCAGAATAATGTGACGACAGATACACAATAGATGTGCTGTGACCCAGTGGTGCGTGGAATTTCAGGTGAAGTGTATGTTGGTAATACTTGTATGTTGGTAATACTATATACCAGGGGTGGCCACTAACCTCAACTTTGGGAGCCGCAAATTTATGAAGCTGTTCTGGCTGATAATTGGTAAGCGCAGTTCGCACGAGTTCACTTAAATTTTCATCAATTAGTTCAGATCGATATTTAGATTTAATGAACTTAAGCATTCAGTACAGACATTCACACACATAAGTAGTCCCAAATATCGAGATAAGTCTCTTAGCACACTCTTTTGTTAGTAGGTATTTTTCTTCTGGAACTTTCTTCCAAAACTCTATGGCCGAAATACCATTTCGATTAAGTTCTTTCAGTCCTTCGTCCTCTTGCAGTTCTAGTGCTCCAACTCTATTCCAACTGTATCCTTTGTAATTGATGATGAAACAGGACAGCCACCGCCCAAAGCTTCAACAGCAAAAGGATTTTCAAGGAATGAAAATGTATGTTTAAGTGTTCTCAAATCTTAAATCTGCCATTGATTTCTTTAGCAAGACCAGACATTTTATACAAATAATCTTCTGTTTCTTCTGAATTTTACTAGCGATCTCTTGTAGCTTTATAGTATAGGGCCCTGAAGATCAGGAATGCTTTCAGTAATTTTCTTCAAACATTTGAATTGAGTCTCAAGGTCTTTCCGAAAGAGTCTTAATTTGCTCTCAAAACTAAATACATTCTGCGCTAACTTATAAACAAGTTTTTCACTTCCTCGTAATATGTTTTCATTACGTTATATTAACTATATATCTTTTAAAATCTGAATCATATTTATTCTTAGCTTGGTTTCAAGAGCCGCACGAGATTGGCTCAAGAGTCGCATGCGGCTCGCGAGCCTCGTTGTGGTTACCCCTGTTATATACAGACTACCAAAGATAACACTGGTCTATAGTGAAATTGATACTGAACAAAAACAAATGTACCAACCCTAAGCCAAGTGTGCTGATTACAGATCCGAAGTCCGTTTTTCTTCTAGCACGTCACAATTTTAAAAGTATGACATTTTTAATTTTTACGCTTTTATTACATTTAGATACGTTTTCTTTATTTTATTATTGTATCTCTAGATAAATAAGATCATATATGTTGAGGTCATGACCTCTTGATGATTTCATTATTAAATTGTGTTAACATTTTAGCATATACTCACCAGGGGTATAATTTTTCCCTCCAGAATTGCTTATTTTTACTAAAAGTGAGTGCTAGTATGTGATTCCATATAAAAAGAGAAGTAACATTAGCTGCTTTGTGTTCATCATAGTTCTGTAATGTAAGTATACTCTAAATAACCCATTTAGACTTTTCTGTTAATCGTTTAATATTGTTGCATAGCAAATGCAATTTTCATTGGGCCAGAGATCCGACAGTTGATGTGTGACACGACGTTCAGGATAAAACTAACTGTTGTTGAACTCGAAGTGCGGGATTTGTACTCGTGGCAACTAGGTTTTTTAAGAAATTATCGAGCTGATTATTATGCTGAGCTAGTGATTAACCTGCTTAGAGCATTTCAGAATCTAGGTTTTCGCATTTCACTAAGAATGGACTTTCTACAATCTCACCTTGACTTTTTTCCATCAAATCTCGGTTCTGTAAGTGATGAACATGGTGAGAGATTCCATCAGGACATATGACCGATGGAATCGAGGTACAAGGGTAAATACGGTTCGAGTATGGTGGGTTTCTAAAGCGATCACCTACATTCCAACATAAGTAGAAATGCAAAAAAGGTCTCAACCACTTTTAACAGAGGTTTTAGTGCTTACTGCATATTGTAAGTGTATATCTTCTTGTAACTTAATTTAAAATAATACAATCTAACAATTTGCAAAGGGTAGTGACTGCAGTCTGTACATAGTATGTATAAGGTTGTACGGAAAGTACGTACAAAGTTCCATATATTCAAAGATACAAACCTCAAGTTAAACAGTAAAGGTTTCGTTTTCAACTAGTTCTGACTGTACAAAATTTTAGCTTCGTACCACACGTATTTTCAGTTTTATTGAAACATTTGTTTATTTATTTATCGTTTTGTATAAAATACTCCTTGCTAAGGAAATTTCATTTCTGATTATTGGTATTCTGTTTAAAGAAAATTATTCGCAAACATACTGATAAAGAGTGATGTGTGTTTTACAGATTATTTAAAGATATTGCCTTCGGATAATAAAACAATAATTTTACTATTTGACGAACAATCAATTCCATGCAACAAATACTACAATGACATCCAAACGAATTAACACCTATGTAACAGCTTATAGGCAAAATTCCAAGACAAACTGGCAAAAACTACATCGCAAGGGACATTTTATATGAAAAAAAATGCAACTGTGAGAAAATGTAAGAAAGCGGCCGTGTGCCACTCACGTTTACGAGTTTACATATAGATTCACGAGAATTAAGTTGGAGTGATTTATCTACAGAAACTCGTAATCTCGATGGGGATTTATTAAGACTATTCCATGAATAAAATGTAACGGATTTCAAAAATATTAATTACTTTCTTATTTATATCGATGAATCGAAGGAGTAACCAGTTTCTAATAAATACTAACAGTAGTGCGTATGGAAATAGTTAACCAAAGTCAGAAAAGCTTACATCTGAACTGAATTAAACACGAACTGGATTGCACTGAATCAAAATTGGGTTTTTAATAAACGAAAATTGAAAATGTCTCAACTTCCAAATAAGTTATGTCGTATAAAATGTGTTTTTATTCTGTTCACTGGCAGCATGCGACGTATTAATCACTGCATGTGATATCTGAATTTCCAGTAACGAACTGACGTTTTATCAGATAAAACCGCATCCTCATGTTCCTAGCAAGCATATTGTAAGATGAACGGCTATCGTTAGTTGATATCCGAGGCATTGCTAAATGTTATCTGTCAGTATAAAATACGCGTCGAATGAATGGAATAGTCTTCTTAATTATATCTTTCTATTATTACTGTGACTTTTCTTAATAAAATTAATAAGAATTGTTTCCTGAACATTCTGTCAGTGACATAGTTTAAATAATATGAAAACTGTTTCCTGAATATTCTATCAGTGGTCACAATTTAAATAATAACGGAAAACCTACTATCTTTAGCCATTATTACGAGGGTCATAATTAAAGAGACAAATTGGTCTGGGGAAAAGACGGTTGGTAGTACAAGTTTGATACATTTAGGATTGTAAGTTGGCATCACTGGGATGAGTTCTAATCAGCTGATGGATCAACATTGCTCTGTTTATAAACTCAAAATTAAGTTTAACGATGTCGGGTCTAGTTGAAAATTCCGCATTGGTTGAACAACGTTCTGTGATTCGTTTTTTGATTGCTGAAGGTGAAAAACCAGCTAATATATACTCCAGAATGACTAAAGTGTAGGGTGAAAGTTGTATGAACCTTGGAAATTTTTACAAGTGGGTAGAACAGTTCAAGTGGGACAAGTGTATAAATGTTGATGGGGATTATGTTGAAAAGTAGGAAAAGTCTTGTTTTGTAAAAATAAACGGTGTTTTCTCCAGGTCAGTTTGTCTCTTTAATTACTGAATGACCCTTGTATGTAGACAAATTATTAATAGTTACTTTCATTGGGCATATACCCTGTAGAACGTTTGTTTCTGCATATTTTGGTATAGGATTTCGTTATATCATTAATTTGAACTAGTTATTGTTATATGATAGTGGAAGTAACACCTCTACAAAAATCCAAAATAACACTGAATTACACTTACACGCACAGATACATAAAAGACCACGACATCTATTACCAAACAACAATGTGATAAAATGAAGCTGCTTTCGGGAAACGTAAAGCATGTTGAATTCCTACCTTTTCTTCTGGAGTTCAGATCAGCGTAGTCTGCTACGAGATGACACACTGTGCCTACACAGTTTATACCAGAACAAATTATACGACAAATACGAAACAATGAATTAAATTTTAATTTACGACATCTAGGGGTACGACACCCAAATGCAAGTCACAGTACGATGATATCAAGCCGGTTTCCCATCTTGTAAAAAGCTGAGTGAATCCCTACCTTTTCTTCTTGTATTCTGTTCTGTCTTAGGCCGTGAACAAAACAGGAAGATGGACGTCTGGTCCGGAGTGGCTGCTTCGTTGCATGGACCTGGTCTGGCTTCAATCTGCTCCATATCGATGCAGATATCATCGTATGTCGTTGATCTTGGGTCTTGCCGGGATGATGGACCCGCCTCCGGAGAGGAGAGTACCCTGGCTGAAGTGTCCATAGTTCCTTGCCGGTATGATGGAGTCTCCTCCGGAGAGGAGTGTACCAAGGCTGAAATGACCATAGTGCCTGGCCGGGATGACGTACCCGCCTCCGGCGAGGAGAATACCACGGCTGAAGTGTCCATAGTGCCTTGCCGGGATGAGGTACCCGCCTCCGGAGAGGAGAGTACCCCGGCTGAAGTATCCATAGTTCAGGAACTATGGAGTAGATTGTGAATGCTGAAGCATAGACGACTTGTAAAACAGCAGAGATGGCATACCTCCGCCACTTTGGGATACTAATCTTTGTATATAGTTCATGGCTAAGTGGAGTTCATACTGTGTTAGTGGCAAACCATCGTTATGTCGATGACTTCATTGACACACTATATTCGGAATGTTCATGAGTAAACAGTGAAATAAAATATTCTGAAAATAGTGAACAATGTCCGACAACTGCATGCTCGTGCGTCCGTCACACAGAGGTCTCTTGTGCAGAGATAACGGTTCTTCAGTTGTAGAGAAAAAGAACGATGTCCAACATCTGCCATGATCGTGTAACCGTCTCACAAAGGGCTTCTGTACAGAGTTAACGGTTCTCGGTATTGGAATAGAGCAACAATGTTCAACTGCAATAATGTTGCATCCGAGGGAAAGAATATTTAAACACATTTCACTGTTCAAAAATTACAGAAAAACGACATCGACATCGACATAACTTTCATCGAGGGTTTTACAGACTGGCACATGGAATTGATAAGTTATAGAGACTATGTGCTGAATTTCTTTCACATAAAAGCCAAATTGTAAGAGAACACTGTAGAAAGTTCACATTTAATTGATACATAGCGTCCAGAAAACAACGATCACGCCGATGGCACAAGTTCCAAGTTTGATGTTTACGTTTAAAGAAATATTCTGTATGAACCATTACAGCTGAATTGTCAGAACTGCTTTGGATGTTGAACATCGTTACAGCGATAGCCCCTGTGTAGAAAACTTCTAGTAAAGAGTTCATTACTAGGACTTTAAAAATATGCTTTAACATCATCATGGTTTCAATAGTCTTTGGTACACTCGAAATATATAGAAGAGTAAATTACGTACAGAGTTCCATTTATTAGAAAATCAGTTCGTGTTAAACTTGAACCTATACATTAACAACATCGATGAAAAGTAACAATGCACTTTTTTCACTTTTGAAAACACCTATACAAGTATATTTGTTAACAGTTACGAAACACAGAAGACGCTTGTGATTTATTAATTTAAAAGTGTTCAAATGTCCTTAACTTCAAAAGCCCGTTACACAGTTTTTCCTTTAGACATTCCATTAGTTTTTAGTGAAGGTATATATAAAACAAATGATCTGATTCAGCCAATGGGTAACACGAAAATTGTCTTCTGAGGATACAACAGAATCACACTCATCCACACCAATAGAGGTCTGTCTAGCTGATGTAGTTGAAAAAAGTTCCATGTGGACTTTTCTATTTTCCTTCAATGCAGTAGAACTTGGAAACACTTTTATTTACATGTGCAGAGTAAAGTAATCATTATTACCGTTATAGTACACAGTAGGTTTTTGAATTTCACAGGAGTATGATATTGTCTTTAGACCAATTGAATCTGCGAAAAGTGTGATTACATTGTTAGTAAAATAAATTAAAATTTAATTCATGAGATTACATTCATATTTTGGCCAAGGATAGGATATAACATGAGGAAAATTAAGCAAAGGAAAATGAAGTGACTTTCGGACAGTTTATGACTTCACAATTCCTACACTGGAAACAAACTTAAGGGGAAAACTAACAGAATAGTGAAAAATTGGACAATGAATGGAAATTTTGATCTTTTATAGGTAAAAAGTTATTTTAGCAAAGTAATTTATTTCATTGCTAAGGCTGAACGGCTGATAGTCAATTTAAAATAGCACTACCACTGAAAAATTAACTCACGGCTAAATTTCTTTATCCGTTTGCCGTAAAGGACTAGTCTTCAAGGTGAAATACCTGTGACAATACTGAAAATAATTATTGTATGAAATTTGTGATCTTCATGAAGTTCTAACGAAGATTTATAGTATAAAAGATTTTTTTTTTTTACATTTACGTTGCTTTACAAAATGTGAATTTTTAGTGCATATCGTAGATTTTTAATAAAACTAAAGAGACGAAATTATAAATATAAAAACAATCTAAATAAATATATCAAAATTCTATCTGTTAGATTTGTTTAAAAGTTTGTTTCTTTTGTTAGATATTAAGCAGAAATCTCTATGTGAAGCATATTGAACTTTCTCATTGTCTATTTGCATCTACTTTTTTCTCTGATTTGGATGGTAGTTCTGACACTGAAATCGATAGATTAATGTAGATTTTCTTTTATTTGAACACGATAATGTTTTAAAATATCTGCTGTACAGAAGAAATCATGAATTTCATAGGTCTCTCCCTTAAAGAAGAAATACGAATAGCCTGATTTAAACTCATAACTAATTAGACACAGAGGGGGAAAGGTTAAAAAAAAATCAGTTAGTTTGTGCTGCTGCGGTCGAGTGATAAAGAGTAACAAAAGTCTGCTCAGTAAACATAGCTGTAGTGATACATATGTTTCGCCCACACATGAACTGTACAGGCTAGCGCCGGCGACAGCATCATTCTCTTTCTTCTTCTATCTCGACAGCCCTGTGTGTGTATGTATGTATGTATGTGACTGCGCATATATAAGGGTGCGTATACATTTGCGCTCTGTACGCGTGTCGACACGCGTACAGAGCGCAGATTGGGACGGCATTTGAGGTGTTCGTGTGACGACACGCGTGTCGACACGCAGACAGTTCGCCGCGATCCGTCTCCTGTCGGTTTTTTCGGCGAACACAAAGGATTTCCGTTTTCATATTGGGACGTGTTGCGCTCTGTCCGTGTGTCGACACGCGTGTCATTTTCCTCCTGCGCTCCGCTCAAGCATACATTTGTTAATCACAAGGTTCAATAATAATAATCAGGGCCCGGATTCTGATGACCTAATATTGTTTTAAAAATGACCTATAAAATGACCCTAAATTTTAAAGAAAATGATTTAATAATTATAAAAAAATGACCTAAAACTGATATTTTATTTATAAAAAATTATTATTGTACACACAAAGTTTTAGACTAATGTTTACATAATTGTAAAAACTGTAAATAACTATAATGGTGTGAATGTTCTTTTCTCACGGAAATTTATAGTGGCACTCAGGCAGTTTTACTGGCCAGTCAAACTTCGACATTTCCTTTTGCGGTCTGCCGGATTATATTACTGTTTATTGAGGGTAAACAGTAGTGTTTACTCTCAAATCCAAGTAGAGCCAAGTCAAAACATTAGTAATATAATACAAAATTTTGGCGTTCTTTGATTCTCATTTCCGACTGAGACATGACAACACTTTTCCTTCTTGCATTAAACAAACAATACTTCAAAGAGAGAATCGCTAGCGACGAAAAAAGTGAATACACTAAATGTAAATGCATGAAAATGACTAAATAAGGAAGCAAATGACACGAAAATGACAAAATAATAACTTAAAATTGAAATAAATGCCATAAAAATATAAAATTGCATAAAATGACAAAAAATGACCTAATAAAAATGTATTTCTATAATCTAGAGTCCATGATTAGCATTTATCTACAAGTTGGCAATGCCTATGCAGCATCAATAAAAAGATATGTCATTAGAATCCGGGCCCTGATAATAATAATCTTTCTTACTTACTTACTTACTTACTTACTTACTTACTCACTCACTCAATGACAATAGACAATTCCTCAGCAAGCTAATGGAATATTATCTATCTTATGGAACCCGATGGTTCATTGCCCCGCTTGCCTGAGTCCGCCATTCAACCCTATTCTGTGCTAACCCTTCTTCCCTTAAATCCATTTTAAGATTGTCCTCCCACTTATGTCTAGGCCTTCTGCGTGGTCTTTTCTCTTCGGGTCTCCCAGTCAATACTTTTGAGATATGTAATAATAATAATAATAATAATAATAATAATAATAATAATATCAACAATAATAACAATAGTAATATCATTATTATTATTGTTATTAATTTCATTATTATTATTATTGAGTTAAATTTTAATATAAAGATGTTGTGGGCCCTATTACTATATTAGGGTAATTGTCATGTTGATGGGCTGTGATATGATTTGATATATGAAGACATGATTGCTAGTATATGCGTGGTGGGTGAAAAATCACTGCTGGTGGTTCGCGGTATGTTCGTCGCTTTCCTATGGATAATTTTAACGAACTGTTCGCGTATCGACACGCGTGTCGATACGCGTGTCGACACGCGGACAGAGCGGAACGCGAGAGGAGCGCAAATGTATACGCAGCTTAAAGGTGCGTATACATTTGCGCTCTGTACGCGTACTGTACGCGTACAGAGCGCAGATTGGGACGGCATTTGAGGTGTTCGTGTGACGACACGCGTACAGAGCGCAGACAGTACGCCGCGATCCGTCTCCTGTCGGTTTTTTCGACGGACACAAAGGATTTCTGATTTCATATTGGGACGTGTTTTTGGTAGTTGCGCTCCGTCCGCGTGTCATTTTCCTCCTTGCTCTCTCTCTGCTCAAGCATGTTGTTTTGATTTTGAACACCAGCAACAATAACATCCGGCAGCTGTGCACACAATGTTTATACAAAGTTCAATATTAATATCATTAGTGCACGGATTTTTATGTGCTTAAAAACTTACAAATATTTATTTTTTATGTGCTAAAAATGTTACAAATATATGGTAAAATTTTAAAAATATGAGCTAAAACTATATATTTTTTTTCTGAAAAAGGAATAAAAACACCAGAATGTTCGTAACTTACTAGAACAAATTATACTGAAAATCACCAATTGCAGCTAAATATCATATGTAAAATGCTGACTGGAGTTGCAGTGCACAACAAATGTCATCTCCAGATTATGGATCACAAATCCTTGCCTATTATACAAGAATAATGCCTTTGAGAAAAGGAACGTTCTACATCACACGATGTTAACCTTGTATATTTCAAGAGGTGTACTGTATATCACTAACACACACACACGATCAAGTTCACTTATGATTTGACCTTCCAAAACTTGAGCGACTTTGCAGAGGGTTTGGTAGCCACCATTTTTCTCAAACATACCTTTAAATTTTGTTCTTAGAACTTTTATTTTCAAACCTGAGATAGTGTTAAGTTGCCTTTCAACATATTGTATTTCTTTAACTGAATTACGCAATGTTGAGATTGAGTTCTGTTCTTCCCCGACAAGCAAGTGCAAGTGAATCACTTTCACCTCATTGCAATTTCTGTTGAATTCTTTCGAGATAGATATTTGTGTTGTAAAATGTTAAAAGAGATTGAGGAAAAGTACTAAAATATTTATTTGTGGAGAATATAGCGAAAATATTTATTCACATAACTTTTTTTTGTAAATCGTGTGTTTTTATGTAAAATAAAATAGGAATTTGCGGTTGTCGGACCTTGACAAGAGCATCAGAAAAAAAAATTACATAAAAATCCGAAAAAGTAGGCTACTAAAATATATATTTATGGAGAAAATATCGAAAATATTTATTCACATAACTTTTTTTGTAAAATATGTGTTTTTATGCGAAATAAAATTTGTAATTTGCGTTTGTCGGACCTCGATTTGGATATTGAACTTTGTTTTAGGAATGTACGCATCAGGAAAAAAAAACCTTTTATTACATACAAATCCGAGCCCTAATCATTATTATTATTGTTATTAATTTCATTATTATTATTAAGTTAAATCCCTATAATATAAAGCCACATGGCTGGCTGACTCACTCACTCACTCACTCACTGACATTAATGTTTGCCCACTTCCAGATGAGCTAGAAACTTGAAATTTGGTATACATATAGCTTTTAGGCTGTAAACTGCAGAAAAATTCCAAAAAGTTTATTTTTTTTATTTTTAGCCCTAAAAACCCCCGAAAAAGGGCTCACTCACCGACATTAATGTTTTCCCACTTCCAGATGAGCTAGAAACTTGAAATTTGGTACACATATAGCTTTTAGGCTGTAAACCACAGGAAAATTCCAAAAAAGTTTTTTTTTTATTTTTAGCCCTAAAACTCCCGAAAAAGGGATTGGTTTCCATGGGAACGGTTTTATCAAACTGTGTTCACGTAGGGCTCTGACAGATTAAATACACGCACTCTATCTCCCATAGATCTTTTAAAAAACCTCTCCCGAGAACCTCAGTGGAGGTTTGGGGGCTCCGCCCCCCAGCGAAGCTAGTTTTAATATAAAGATGTTGTGGGCCCTATATTAGGGTTATTGGGCTGTGATATGATTTTTATCACAATAATAATAATAATAATAATAATAATAATTATTATTATTATTATTATTATTATTATTATTATTATTATTATTATTATTATTATTATTATTATTATTATTACAAAATGTTCTAGTTATTACAAATCACAAAAATACAAATTATTACAAATACAAATATAAATAACACAATAATAATAATGATGCTGGTGGTTCGCAATATGTTCGTCGCTTTCCTATGGATAATTTCAACGTACTGTTCGCGTACTGTACGCGTACTGTACGCGGACAGAGCGGAACGCGAGAGGAGCGCAAATGTATACGCAGCTTAAGCTGAGTATACCTGCTGTTGATAACGAGATCATCAATGCCTGCGTTTAGTTTGAGAATTAGAACTCTGATGTAACCGTAATCGAGTTCTCGGTACGCAAAGGACAGTCATAACTAGGGTTCAGATGTTTATTACCCAAAAAAGTGGAAAAAATGACTGCAAATATGACCTTAAAAATGACTAAATATGACCCAAAAATCCTAATTATGACCTCATAAAGGAACGTATTTTTTAAAAATAAATGTTCCAATTTCAAACTTTTAATGACACCAAATTATTACATCACATTAATTCAATTAGATAATCACTCTTTAACAATTTTAAGGGTTATTTGCAGTTTTACTTGTAAAGAACTTCTAATCTATTAATGTTTCTAGATATCATTGCAAATGTGAGCTGAAAATATTTTTAAAACATGTAGCCTATATTGGAAGTTGTTAACAGGAGGAAGAAGTAATTATGCTATTACTTGTTATTATCCCTTCACGCTTCAGTTACATTCAAACCAAAATATTCGTGACTTTCTCGGAAATAAATTACGTCGGCAATTTAGTACTCTTTTATCGAATTTACATTGAAATATGACAATAAATTACAAACATGACCGAAATATGACCAATACCATGAAAATGACCAAAATATGACTTTATATGTAAAACGGTCTGATTAGCATAACAAACGTGCAATTCATGTTTAATTTGTGTTTGCAGCGAGATTGGAGGTCAGGATAAAAATATGACATGTCATAAACTTCCGAACCCTTGTCATAACAAAACAATCTACTCGTGTTTCATTCACTATTGTATTGTTCGGCAACTTATTAATCTATCCTGCACACCCTATTTCAAGGATACTGATTTACTGCAGCAAAAGGAAACGAATAAATATAATATAATGATACAAAGTATAAATTACAGAAATACCACTATTATCTGCAGGCATAATAATTGATACACTTCTGAGTGAAACATATGTTACATTCACAGCATGCACTTGAATTATTTCAAAACAGATGACATTTGTCGTTATATAACTATGCTGTACGTTTTACAACATCTTTATCCATCTGAGACACAGAGCAGTGTTAATATAACACACACACTATAAAAGTTAGCTTATTAGATAGGGATTAAGGACCATGCAATCAGGAAATTATGTCAGAAATTCTCCATTCCCATAAAGATTGGAATGCCTTCAATACCAAACAACGTTTGCACAATCGCTGAAACAGCGTGAACCGTAAGTACGTAAACCCAAATTGTTCAATAATTTGTTAAGTTAGAGGTATATGTACACTTTCAGGTATGAAAATTTAGTTTTAAACATTAGAATTCTCAGCTTTTTTATATTATACAGCTGTATATTAAGACATTTCACAAGAAAAATGTTTTGTAAATGTTTATAATTTGTTTATAAAAATTGTTGTCTTGAAAATTTTGACTATAAACTTGCAACATGATTACCGTACTTCAAAACTATGAAAGATAAAAAAGAAATACAAATTTTGACAATTTTGTACACAGAATAATTCTCTAGTACCTGACATTTAGTTTTATTTGGATACTAAAGATTTTAAATTGTTACAGACAATTATATAAACTGAAAATATTTTTTCTTGTTCACATCATTATAAACAAAAATCTACATAGAACACAGTAGAATATTCATATATCAGAAATTTCTCCACGTAAAGCACTAGAGAATATTTCAAGCTTCAAAATTACACCAAAGTTACCTGATGTGTTACCTGATTTGAAATAATTGAATATCAAGCGATTTCCTACTTACGGGAAATTGAGATGTAAGCAAAACTTGTATCAAAACGCAAGGAAAACATATGTAGGGATAAACGATAAAACAGGAAGCTCAAACACTTCATACTTACTCAACACATGATTTCACTTACCTACTAGTGTATTAGTCACAATTAATAGACAATATTAGAAGTCTAGCAGAGAGGGAAGAATAAAAATCTGACATTTTATAGCAAAATGAAGCTTTTTAGATAAAGGGCTCTATCTAAGGAATTAGCAGCCATAATTTAAAATTAATATATGAAATTAAAGAGAAAAGAATTGTTTATCTAAATGCGTCATTTTAAAAAAATACAATTTTTCAACAAAAAGTTTGGTTTCTTGGGTGTTCATATAGTACCTTAACACTGATATCACTACGTAGGGTGTTTTGGTTAACTTACCCCAGGCAATTATTTTGTATATAAAAATGTATGTTACAACTGTCATTTTCGGCTTCATGACTTAACGAATCTTACTGCCGGTATTGTAAAAAAGAAGTCAGGTTCATGTAGTCAAATTACTGCAGTTAGTATCCTATGATAAATTTCCTTAATTTTCAAATGAGGTATTATTTTCGTTCACTCGGTATAGTAAAATCACAACAATTGACGTTTTCAAGTAAATCGATAACCATTAAAATATGTGAGGTATACTGACTACCCTACTGAGTAAAACAAAGATACTGAATATCTGGACGTGATGCGATGGTTAGAAATCTTTACAGTGTTTCGATTTGTATCGAAAATAAAATGTACTGTGAGAAAATATAAATATATCTCCATACTGTTTGAGAAATAGAGGATGTAATATCGGGAAATTTACAGAGGAGAGTATGGGAGTACGAAATCTAACCGCTTATTAATGATAGATGGAGACGAAAGCACAATTCACTTTCAGACACAAATAGTGATTTCCTTTTATATATTCCGTAGTTATTTAGTTTGGTATAATAATTCTGGAATTTGTCTTAGTGTTAGTTATAAGACTATGCGTGATTTCTATTACAACGTTTGATTTTTCACTTTCCTGTAATATTGCTTACCTAAATCAGGTTTCTCTAAACTGAGGAAAACAATTCCATTTTTATATAATGACTTTGGAGTTTTTCCTCCTGTTAGTTATAATAATGGGCATGTTTTTCTTACAACATTTAATTAACTAATGATCTTTCTCTGAAGTGGACAAGCACAAGCCAATGTTTCACAATAGATGTAATGTAAGAGTTCTACTTCATTTCAGTGTTTTCTACTGCAATTGATTTGCTACACTTCACAAGTTGTTATAGCAAACACAAATGACTCTAACGTAGCGTAAAGTGCTGGATTGTGCAAAGCCCAGATGGACATAAGGCTCATAAAAACAATTTTTTAAAGTGATTAATAGCATGGCTATATTCTGTACAGAAAACAGTCGTAGTTCATTGCACATATTAAGAACTCGTACCGGTTCGTAAAGTGGTAGAAATTTTTATGCCAATTTTTACAGGACACTGACTACACGCATGAATAGATTTGAGAGAATTTTAACTTACCAGATCTGATATTTATTCGATTTTCCACATATTTTATTTCAAACGTGCTCCATATGTCGTATATGTCGCATTATTATGAATTAGAAAGCAGCTTCTCTAGATTTCTTCTTTATGCACCATGTATGCCTCTTGTTTATGAACCAGTCACTTCTACGATGCATATTTATGAATAGATTTGAGAGAATTTTAACTTACCAGATCTGATAATTATTTGCGCACAAAAAAATCACCCGTGTGTATAGATGGCACACTTCTTGGTTGTGGCTAGG
This sequence comes from Ectobius pallidus, assembly GCA_964059195.1. Taxonomy (NCBI): domain Eukaryota; kingdom Metazoa; phylum Arthropoda; class Insecta; order Blattodea; family Ectobiidae; genus Ectobius; species Ectobius pallidus. The sequence continues at coordinate 32,574,111 of CAXKWD010000011.1, forward strand.
TGAAATGAATCACTCCTTTTTTTTTAGCATGAACATTTTCCATTAGGTTGTAAACTATTAAAAATATATAATCTCAATATTGTGTCGTTTAATTTTTTGACCTATACTTTGCATTAATTTCTATAATAATAATAATAATAATGACCTCTGGTCTACGCAGTGACTGTCATGCACTTAACGCTTCACCATATTTGAATAAGAAATTTACGATTAATTCACTGATAAAGTTGAACTGTTCATTCTGAATTCTGATAGAAAAATATTTTTTTTTAATCATATTATTAGGTAGGCCGAATGAGTTTTCTAATGTTATCATTTCCACTGTTCTATATAGACGACTGTCTTTTTCAAAGATAAGAATACCGTGTACAACATAATATTACATCATTCAATGTGTTTTAAATAATACAACGTATTACGGTAAATATACAAAATATCATCCCTACACATTTATGCGTATGCACAATTTACCTTTGATTATATAATACATGAAATTACAGTAAAATTACTAAATAAAGCCAAATTACCTTACTAAACTTCGATAATAAATCTTTTTTAAAATTCAGATGCGCAAAATGGTTCTACTAGTGATTGTTATTTCGAAATGTCGTCTTCCATTTCAATTCTGTGATCAAATATAACATATTGGCTTTTTCAGCAACATAATACTTATTTTGACAACTTGAAACAATTATTAAAATGTATTCTTTACTTTTCCCTAGAGTTTATCGTTTTTCATTTCTCAATTGTAAAAGTAAACTCTCTCTTTCTGTATATTTTCAACTACACTATCTTCCAGATAATTCAATATTCTACTTTCAGCTCATTTTCAGTGTATGAAGTTTCGTTTTCATTACTGCTATTGCATATATTCATTCACACGAAATCAACAGATTTTCCACATATTTTATTTCAATCGTGCTCCATAAGTCGTATGTCGCGTTCTTATGAAGTAGTAAGTAGCTTCTCTAGATTTCTTCTTTATGCACCATGTGTGCCTCTTGTTTATGAACCAGTAACTTCTACGATGCACATTTATCATATACTGTTCACTTGTGAATTCAAGGACTGTGTTCTGTTAGCATTCAATGATCCCAGGTTTTTTCTTTATAATTTGGAGTCAGTACTTGGCGACAAATCAGAGTACATTTTGACAGAAACCTTCAATTTATTTTGATTTAGTTATGTATTATAATACCTTAAATATTCCGTGCCAAAGTATAAATAAAAAATATATTATACACTGCTCAATTCATTTCAGTAGGTTTTTGCTTTTGTCTTTCATCAGTTTCCATAAACTTAATATGGAATTTAGGCCTAAGCAAGATTAATCGAAGTTTCTTTTTTTTAAATTTACCAATTCTACATATGTAATACAATGTCATAATTTGCTTTGTTAATTTTCTTTTATATTTTGCTCAGCTCCCTTGAGTGTGAGCTTAGTCTTTCTGAGGTGTTATAGAATAACATTTACTAGTTTATATTAACTCGTAACTTTTAATGATTATAAATCAATTATCTTCGTGAACCGTGCGTGTTACTTTGGCAGTGTAATTCGAATCATTCATTTCAGCCAGCAATAGGACAGTAACTATTTTAAGAATGTCTCCCACCATTAGTACTGACTATAATGGTTTCTGTTTCACATTAGTATTGTTGATGGAATTTGTCGTTGCAAAAGTAACACACTTATATCGTGGAAACTTTCTTGTGCACATCTAAGTATATTTTCTGAAAGCGAAAAGTATTGCAAAAAATAGCATTTTTCTATGTTAATAAGTGCTTATTGGCCCAGGGTTTCAAGGTGTCAACTTAATAGACCGGTAACAGATCTGTATTTTCTTTTGTTTATTTTATTTTGCAGCCTTTTCATTACCTCGTCAAATACCATTTCAGCGGTCAGATCATTTGTAAACACGAATTTGTAAGAAAAACTTCCTAAAAGTTTTCAAATTTGTCTCCAAATAAACACTTTATTGCTTCAGGCTGACTTTCTGTTTAGTAATATCTAGTTTTATTCCCCATTGAGGTATTACATTGACTCACATAAATTTTTAAATGTTTATACGTCAGAAAAAAGAGGTGAGTCAAAGTAACCGCATGTGCTAGGTAACTTTAGCCAACAGTTATGAAATAAGATTTCTCAGTCTAATTATTATCTGCGATTATTATCATTGTAGATGCATTTTCTGTAAAGGTTCCCCACATTCGTATATGAAATTTGGAATTTTCTGTCCCAAATTTTCATAAGAAACCAACAAAAAGCTTTAAAAATGTATTTTAATGGGTCAAAGTAATCCCGATATACGGCATTTGTTTTTGTCTAACCTATTAGCAATTACGTTGTTACTGTCTTATAGAATATTGGAAACTAATTGGACTTCAAGATTACAAATCTCATAGAATGATATTTCGATGTAAGAGACGCAGTTTAAGCTTTATCAATTATTGCCTTATCAACCACTGATATTTAAAAGACAAATATCGGTATGATTGTATTAAAGGTATTTTGCATTTTGCTGTTGTTCTTCTCTCTCAAAGCAATACAATTACTAAATTACAACAATTACTAACTGAACTTCAAGATTTAAAATCTCATGGATCATAAATTATTTTCTTATCAACCATTGGTATTTTAAAGACAAATGTTGGTACTATTGTATTAAATTTTTCATTTTGCGGATACTCTCCTCTCAAAGCAATATTATAACAATTACTATTACACCTGATGAAGGAGGCAGCGCTCTGCACCCGCCAATATCATAGCCTACCTGTACGTGGTCGACATTAAATAATGAACTAAGGGACAAGTCATATTAGATATAATTAACCATAACGATGTGCAAACGTTGATTTTAAATTGTACCGCCATCTATAGTCAGGATGATGAACATGCTAAGGGCCGGGCTGATTCCCCGGGCCTAGCAAAATCATCATCCGGGTTTAACAGCCGCAGAACACTGACATAATTTCCCTTGCAGTCTGAGGAAGAGAGAGAGAGGGGGAAGAGAGAGAGGGGGAAGAGAGAGAGGGGGAAGAGAGAGAGGGGGAAGAGAGAGAGGGGGAAGAGAGAGAGGGGGGAGAGAGAGAGAGAGAGGGGGGGGGAAGAGAGAGTGAAAGAGAAAGGCAGAAAGAGGGAGAGGGGTTCAAAATAGAAGAGCAGACAATCTGTATAAAAATATTCAAAATATGTTTAACTCTCTCCTTTCCAGCATCATTGTGAATTAGATGGACCATACCTACTGCATTATTCCTTTATTGTCAGGTTCGAAACCATTCGAGCTCTTTGTATGGAACCTGTTTTAATTGGCCTATATTAATACTGGTTCCTTACTTTACCTGTAGTCTAAAATGGTGTAATCTTTACTACTTATATTGGTGTGCTTTATAACATCTTACTTCCAACTTTGAGTAATAATGCCTTCAGAAAATCTCCTTCTCTTTGCTAACTGAATGAAATATGATAGCGTTTCTTCCTCTGGTATAGACAAACATTCCACCTCGTACAGATCTTCTTACGTACACTCTTCATCAAATAGTGTTTTCTCATAGATGTATTGACCAAATTTAAATCAACTTATTGAATTCTACAAATATACTGTCAGTACCAAACATCTGTCCATTCTCGTTGTCTGAAATAAGTATTTTAATTATTTTGTTTGTTCTTTAAACCTCTTTTATACACATTGACTTTTCCAATATTCATATCGATCAAAATATATTAGTGAATAAATAAAATATATTCACAGCTGTAATTTAAACTAAAACAGAAGATTTTTTACGAAAACACAAAGTGCTGTGCTTTGCCTTCAGAAATACGGAACTAAGCTACTCTTAAGAGACCTCAGACAGAGACCTCTGGCCTCAAAAATTGTCAATTAGGTTGCCAATTGGATCTTTAGAATTGGAAGATTAAACTTAATCATATTCTTTTCACTTACATTAACTCGGCTTCCATCGGTGTTGTAATAGAGGTTCCAAGCAGATACTTGATATAGGTGTTTTTTATTACAGCAGAACATCTTATTGTCCTCTTTCACTTGAAAGCTGTTCCAAAACTATTTTCTTTACACCATCTAAATTAGCTGTAATCCTCTTCCGTCCGGAGCATGTAATAAAGAGTTCTCGGCTTCCATCGGTGTTGTAATAGAGGTTCCAAGCAGATACTTGATATAGGTGTTTTTTTTATTACAGCAGAACATCTTACTGTCCTCTTCCACTTGAAAGCTGTTCCAAAACTATTTTCTTTACACCATCTAAATTAGCTGTAATCCTCTTCCGTCCGGAGCATGTAATAAAGAGTTGTTTTAATCCTCTTGCAACCACTGTATGTAGAATAACGCGATTTCTTTCTGAAGCCGAAGCCTGCACCAATTCTTTCTGCCTAGTTCAAGGCCGACTCAAGCTGTAAATTCCTACTTTCATCTCACAAAACTGGCCTGACAGTACCAGATTTCATCCAAGAAATCACACTCTTATCTTCCAGTGCTCGTTACCTTTGACTGAAGGTTTTCTTAATTTGAATCCATGTATCTCTGTCATCCAGGATGTGTCTAGGATTCATCTCTTTTCACGCACTCTTCTTAGGACCTCTTTATTGTCCCCATCACCGTCCATTTTAGTTTTTCCATTCTTCTCGAGCACCAAATTTTAAAATCTCCCAGGAATTCCTTATCTTTTTTCTTCTTTGTCTGATCCACAGAGAGAAGTTCTCGAAATGTAACATTTTTAACAGTTTCTTACGCAATTAAAATCTAAACGTATCTGCCCTTGGTGGATGCTACCTTAACCACTATAATTAATTAGTAGCCTACTTGGTTTAGATGGTACAGGAGAAATCCTTCGTCAGCAACCTTCCTAAGCATTTGATCAGGTCAGCTAGTTTCCTAAGTACTTGAACTGGCAAAATTAATCATAGAGGCTTTTCACTCCTTAATATCCGCTGATAGAACTTTATTCTGATCTATCTTCATATAACTTCTACTAACCAAATTTATATATTGAAAAACTTCCTTCCGTTTGCCTTTTTTTGATTAGTTATGGTTATTTGACGATGGTCACATATATCCCTCGTCTATTCTGTCTGTTTCGTAACTAGTTAATTAGTTCTAAAATTCTTAGCATTCTTATCGAACTTCTTGGAAGTAACATGTTCCACTTCCCTTACTGTTTCATTGTACAGGTCAAACGCTGTTAGTCGTAGGCCTGTATTGTCCAGCTGCAGACAACAGAAATCTCGAAGTCTATGCAAGTACTTATAACTTTGCTTAACAATATGGTACTTAGTTCAAATCTCAGTTTCTACATACTGTCAATTTGAGCCTGATTCCATCCAGTCCTTCAAGTGGAATCTAATTCTGTTCTTGTAACCAAGAAAAAAAATGTCAAACCTATTATCCAGCATCAGTCTGCTACCATGGCACAATTTGATATAAATCCACTTCCATTGCAAAGAACCGATAGAATCTGTCTTCACGTGAATCTCTGCCTCCATCTTTTTCGCCCAGGAGAAATTTCCTTCAGTCGTGACACATACTAAAAATATCATGTCACTTACACATTTGTACCTACACTATTGTACCTACACTATTCAGAAGAGGTTCTATTCAATCCATTCCATCCAGTAGAAGCCTTCCCAAGCAGATTTTTATCTACATCCCTCATAAATAAACCGTCCTGGGTGGTGCAGTCAGTATGGCACTAGCTATTTTCATCCCGGCACAGTTCGCAGACATTTTATATCTGTATATTTAGAGTAGGAATACCTCCACAACGTCTCTGGGTTTTTACGTATATACCTTAGGAGCGAGTCTCACCGCTCGTAGAGTTCCTGGCTAGGGGAGGTAGCTGCACCCTGATTGGCTCAGCTCTCCTATCCCACTCCACGTGTTGTCTGTCTCTCTCGCAGCGGCATTATCCCTCCACTCAACTATTATAGTATTTTCTACGACTGGCGACATGCTGCATGATGTTCACTCTCTGCCCAGCGGTAGCTTACTGATCTTACGCGCACCGAATTCGCGCATCTTGGTAACGAGACGTAACGAGAAGCTCGCTGGCTGGGTTTGTCTTCAAGGCCAGAGACTTTGTGGGAATAATCCAACTCTACAAGCATGTAAAAGCACTCCTGGTTCTTGTAGTTGTTATTTCAGTTTAATTATGTCCATGTTACATGAAGTTGTACATCTGGCAGAAGTTTACTATCACAGAAGCCATATCATACAGCAGAAATAACCTACTATTTATAAGGTAGGCCTATTAAAATACATGTTATAGATCAGTGATCGCCAAACCGTAGATCGCGAGCGCTACTAGTAGCTCGCAGGGACATTTTCGGTAGATCGCGTCAAGAGTTCTCTACTTGTGTCATGGAGAATTTTGATTTTGAAGAAGACAGTGCTGCAGTGGAGTTGGAATGCATTGATTTTCAAAATGATTTATCTGTAAAATCGCTTTCTTCAAGCCCTAAAAATAGTTGGCCTCTTGTTCTTAAAGAAAAATATCCAATTTTGGTCCAGATTGCTCTCAAAGTGAAGGCAATGTTCAGCTCTACATATCTGTATGAGGTTTCTTTTTCCAATATGAAATTTATTAAAAATAAGTACAGAAACAGACTTATTGATGAACACTTGGACAACTTTATTCGGATGGCAGCCACTACTACTTCTCTTCCAACATTAAAAAACTTGTTGATGACAAAAAAGAGTTCCATCCTTCTCATTGAAGTTAATAAGTGTAATAAAAATAATTCTGCCTGTATATTTGATATTTATTACTAACTACACTTCAGTTTCTTTCTATGTACAATTCCATTTCATTTTTTTTTGTTATATACAGTTTAATTAAAATTTATTTCATATTTAGGCAATAAACAAATGTAAGATTTATTTTAAGTTGGTAGTTCTTTTGGCTGGTAGCTCACAGTAGGATTTTAAAACGGGACGGTAGCTCAGAAGCTTAATAAGTTTGGCGACCACTGTTATAGACCGTTGAGCTCGCTCAATAAAATAAAAATAGACTTCATACCAGCAACTCAATATTTTATTTTAATGTTTTCCTAGGCCTTTCTGCGTATTTCCGCTGTCTTCAGGGCATCTTCCTTAGCTGGTTTGGATGCCTCAATAACTAAAACCAAAACTGCATTGTCTTACTTCTTGTCAAATTTATAAAATCAAAATGTCTAGAAGCTTTATAAAAACACGATCACTGAATTGTCCTCAGCCAAATACTCCTCCTATGGCCTCTTTGTTGTGTGTCTATTTATAAATCTAGTCAATTTTTTGCTTCCATGTCATCTACTAAAAATCATATCACATGATGAAATATATTATTCAATTTATACTTCTACTAGTAGTTTACTTTTATTCATATCACACATTTGACATTGGTAACCCTCTTTTCACACTTCTGGTAGAAATTATCTCTACGTATGGTCAGAAGAAATTGATACATGTAGTGGAAAACTATTTATGTCCACGTCATACAATAAAAATATACTTTTACTTAAATACTTAGAAGACATTTCCTTGAAGCTGTAGAATCTAGTAGATGACTGTTACTGTTAATATCACATTGTATAAATAGTATTACATTAATACATCTAATGAAAGTCTACTTCAATCAATCATTGTAAAAATCTACTGTTTATATCTTCTAATAGAAATTTATTTTCATCTGCACCTTAGTCGAATTTACTTCCATCTATCTCACTTTGTATATCTTTCAATCTCTACCATCTTGCAGAAACATTGTTTCAATCCGTAATATTTACCGAAGTCATCTTCTATCCTTACCATAATATAGGAATATACATAGGCAGGTATAACTTTCATCGTTTAAAATCATGTAATTTTTTAGTCAGTTATTTATGAATTTATGAAGTTATTTATTTATGAATCTGCTTCTATACATTTGGATAATCACATTCTAATCATCTCTATTCTAAACGATGCCTCATCTCTATGTTGCAAATAGCCTAACAGAAATCCGTTGCCAGATATGTGATTAGGATGATCGGGAAGTATTATGCTTTGGTAAGTGCCATGTAGCTGAAATCTGTTTACATCCGCAGTGTCTTATTAAGAACTGTGCGTCTTAACCATCTTCCCTAATTTACTCTCAGGCTCAAATCAACTCTATTTCACATTATATGCATGAAATTTCAGTCACTTCGTACTGCATATTTCTAATATTGGCTGTGTCTGCACCCTGTAAAGCAAGCAACCGACCAGTTTAACAACTCATAGGTATCAATTCTTCAGTTGTCGTTGTCATACTGTACCACCTTGTATTCTTGTTAAAAATTTAACTCTCCGTCCCGTCTAGTAAGACAGGACAAGAAAAAAAAAAGTGTATTGTAACTTTATAATTGTTTGGCGTTCTGGTTATGTGCGTAATAGTTTTGAACAGTACTCACTTATATTCCTAATTTGTATATATTTGTGTTCTAGTTTTATTTTTTCTTGTTTCATAAGTTTTCTTGATATAGGCCTAAGTAGTTAATGTGAGTTTTTCTTAATGTTTATTGTAAATGCTTGTAAACACATCTTTGTGGTGTAAATTATATTTTTTATATTATGCTTTGTCTTAGGGCAACCCTTAACTGAGGGAAGCTGAATGTAAATAAATAACATTAAAATATATATTTAGAAATGAAATACATGCTTACAAATCCAGATTTAACAGTAATTTAGGTATGCCAAAGTTCAGACTAGCAAAGACTATGCAAGCTCAATAATTTTGAGAAGGTTTATTTGTGGTTACTCAAATAATCCACTTTTATAATAGGCTATAGGTGAATTCTATAATGTCAAACTTCAAACTTCAGTTTTCTGAACAGAATTTGTCTGTGACTGTTATGTGACAAACGACGGAATAATAAACTGATAAATACACAAATACACGAACATCTAAGTTATATTTTAATTACCATCGAAGCTAAAATAGTAAACATTAAATGGAACGCTGTCAACTCGAATTTTAATCCTATGGATGTTACTTCTTTGAATTCACTTTGAATTTGTTGCAGAATTGTCGTACTTTCGCGTTTTATTACATTTCAAATTGAGAAAACTTGCTAAAATAATACGTTATAAACCAAAAACGATCAGGCTTATGATGTGTTTTGTACATGTGCACAATGCACTATAACTTCCACATACAGTACTCCATAACCTCAATAAATGGATAATATTTCCATTGCTTATACAGTTAATACATACGGTGCAACCGAATGCAATTTTTTTAAGCATTATTACTTCAACACAATGAACAAAAACCAATATTCCTAATGTAAACAGTCAGCCTGGGTGACGCAGTTAGTATCGCGCTGGCATTCTATTTCGAAGGTTGCGGGTTCATTCCCGGCCCAGGTCGATGGCATTTATATGTACATATATGTGACAAGCCCATGTCTGTAGATTTACAGGCATGTAAAAGAACTCCTGCGGGACAAAATTCCGGCATCCCGGCGACGGTCACAGGCCTAAATAGCAGTACTTCCCCGTCGTTAAATAACCATAACCATCCAACCTAATCTAAATATGAGAACATTTAATAATGTGGTGTTCAACCACTTGCTTATTGGAAAATACTGGCCGGCAAGGCTGTTTTCACTAAAGGCGAAAAAGTTATTTAGACTGTACTATAATAGTCCTTCGTGAAGAAAGTTAACCGCTTAAGTTTCGTCCGTTTTTCAAGGGGTTGTAAACCTCTCCTATAGATTATTTAAAAATAGTCTGTTTTCAACATGAGGTAGGCTTTACTAAGAACTTCAGAGACAGCTTTCTTTTACACGAATAGTGAAAATCTAAAAATGTAGATAACAAAATACTGTCTACAATCTAACGTTGTTCCTGCTCTTGTACATAACATGTTAAACATGAATAATAAACATGAAGGAAAACCAAAGAAAATCTCTGAAACGTAGACACGATTAACTGCAGGTTACTCTTAGTTAAGGTATATCATTTCAGTAGACTACACAGGCCTAATTGTTCTATATTTCTGGTCAAGGTTTGATGAATTTACACAAAAATTTATATATATAATACCCTATTTCTTTTTGTAAAATTGGATATAATTACATTGCAATTGCATTGCGATAAAAGTATGCGCAATGGTGTTGTCCTACTCTCAGACAGTGCGTTACTTTTAGCATTGTATTTAGTCTGATTAATTAAAATTTGTCCGTATTTATGAAACTATTTCAAACAAAGAGTTTGAATTTTAGCATAATTTTTTATTTTATTTTCTGTATTTGATGGTAATATGAACTTACGCTGAATGATATGTTGTGAATAAATCATTTTATAACTATGTGACATCTTGAAAGTAGAGTTAATTCAGACTCCGTTTTTAATAAGTTAGTAAAATGTGTCCTAGGAAAGTTATACTTCCACAAATTTACGTCATGATTAGAGACCGGATTTTAAAGGGAATTCCTTTTTTTATATTTCATCACATAACGTGATAAAATTGAACAGGACATTACTGAGTAAGTTTCAACTGCAAATGGCCTGGTTTTAACGTCCCTTTTTTCCCCTTTTTTAGGCTCATCTCCCTTTTTTTTAGGAACTTTCCTTTTCCGGTACCCTTTTTGCTAATTTATTTTGAAAAATTCGTAAATTACCCAGTATTTGGTAATATGAAAACATTATAAATTGTTTTCACTGATTCACCATTGAAAAAACAATTCCTCCCAGCAGAATAAAGCGTTTCAGGGAAATCACAGGCTTGCCATTGACTAAGTTTCCCATTATAACAAGGTGGGGGACATGGATTTCGTGTGCTATTTTCCTCTGCGAGAATTTCAACAAGATCAAAAAATTTCTGCAGTCATTAGATGTTACAGAATCAGCAGCTGTAGAGCAAGAAAAGGCTTTACATAAAACAAACATGTATCTCTTTGTTGAATTGTTACACTATCTTACTTTTATATCCCTTTTTTCCCCACATTTTTTTGTCAATAATTTTCCCTTTTTTTTTTTTTTGCAATAATTTTCCCTTTTTTCGTCCTTTCTTGAGTGAAAATTTTCCCTTTAAAATCCGGTCTCTAGTCATGATATCTCTCCAATATATTAAGAATGATTAGGACATAAAATATAATATAACATTGGATGTTGTAATTTTGAAAAAAGACTTACTTACAAATCATATTATACTATTACATATTATTACTGTAAGTTAAACGTAATAAATTAAGATCAAAGAATAACATACAAGTTGAAAATTGATCAATGGAAGAAAAGAAAATAACGTATTACAGAGATCGTTGTTGTTCCTCTCCAAATGACAATCCAGTGTATCACTATTAATAGCAGTGTCAACTGTAGTGACAGCTTCGCAGAAATATCTGCACTCTGGATGTACGAATGAAAGAAGACTAAATGCTAAATCTTCCTTGTTTTGTGCCTGGCAGGCGCCGAGAAAGTAACATGAGGTAAATACAACAGGATGATACACGTGTCAAAACACATTATGACCTCTCATTACAAAATACCCTTCGGAGATATAACAGAAAGCGTAATTTCATATTGCACCGTTATTAATGACAATAGTCATAATATTTTCTGCCAGAATATAGACACTGCACGGAGTTACGTTTATGAAACCTATCAATTTCTCAATGTCTGAAATATTTTTATAGGCTCTATCTACCCCAAGATACACAAATATAACGAACTAGACAGACGATGGAGAAGGAAGCCATGGTCTTAATTGGAAACATGTACCTAGTTACCTATGTTCTCTGGGCATGATCCCTAGAGGGATGTATGTTAACGGTTAATCCCGACTTTTAAATGGAGTAAAAGTAAGATATATAGAGTGCGGCACAGCGATTTGTAAACAACGCCACGGAGATCTGTACACTGTAATAGGTAGGCCTACGATAAACAAAATCGAGGGAGTACCGGTGTTGAATACATCTATTCTTCTCCCATAATTTCCCTTTTCTTGTATGTACTTCTCCAATTCCAAACAAGTAACTAACCAACTAACTAACTAACTCCGTGGCGCTACACCCCTGAAGGGACAAGGACTACCACCCGACCGCTGCGTCATCTACCATAGGCAGACGGCAAGATTGGGGGCATGTGGTCAGCATGCCGACACCCATGGCCGTTAATGGTGGTTTCCATGACCGGAGCCGCTACTTCTCTATCAAGTAGCTCCTCAATTTGAATCACAAGGCTGAGTGCACCACTACCAGACCTCCCTACCTGAGAAAAGTCCGAGGAGGTACCGGGGATCGACGGATCTGTAGTCAGCGACGCTAACCACAAGACCACGCCGGCGGCCATTCCAAACAAGTGCATACATAAAAATAAGAAGAATTCAACAAGGAATACCCGTAAGAAGAGCAGCTAAGATAAATGACAAATATTCTCACCTATGCAAGTGGAACCATCAATACATAAACAATGAAATGTCCAGTCTTGATTTTACTAAGAAGACGTCATACGAAAACAAAGTGACGATCAAAAAGAAATAACTGTAACATTTTAAAATATTTCATGAGTGATAAAGTGACATAGTTACTAAGCCTGACATTTTTAACCACACCTAAGTAATTTAGTAGCCAGTTCTAAGTCTGAGAAAGTCGGAAGGTAAATGTTACGGTGCAGCATTTTACATATGTCGGTACCAGGTATAAATGACGCACTTTGCATATATCGGTGGCACAACGTACACCGTGTGGGCTGGGGAAAAGATAGAAATGGTGCTGATTTCCAAAACCGCTACAACTTAACTAAAATTAACAACTAAAGTAATCACAAAAAGCAAAATAGGTTTTATATTGGCTTTAATGCATTTACAGTCACCTTGAATCTTCTTAGTAATACTACTTCCACCCAGGTTCGAATTAACCACTTTTCTCTCTTTACACACTGTTGTACGTGTAGGCGGGGGACTTGTGGCACTTCCTGCAAACTTCCAACAAGACCTCTTTAATCTGAGTAGTTCCATAGTTCCTTTGTTTCTTCAAAAATCGTATTTTTTTTTTAATTACAGAATTATTATTTCTCCTACTTTGGATTGATTACAGAGAATGATATTAAGGGTACCAATGACAATGATTGTTGAATTGAATACCAAATAAATGCATTTTATTCATTAATCATATGTTTACAATTTCAATCTCTAATCCTACATTACTTTATTATTTCTCCTCCACTATTTAAACAGCTTGTCTGTGGAATTCCTTACCTCCGGTTATAAAAGTTTATCGAACAAGCAGAACGTTCAAGATCAGATTTGCTTATTAACCGATATTGGCATATACTCCCTACGTTTGTCGTCTTTTTTAGTCGTTTTTCGTAATTTCAGTCAACTCGTCTTTCTTTTTTCCTTCTTATAGGCCTGCTATTATTTATTATATTCACATTCAGCTTAGGGCTAATTATTTAAGGGTAACCCATTTTGAATGAGCGAAGAAAATGTCTCAACGGGTCACTACATGTAACTATTTATAGTATCCGTTTATGTTTCCTTGTGTCATCATTTTTTCGTTCTTTGTTTTAATTTCGTATTTTGTCTGACCGACAACGCAATAAGGATTGAGAAGGATTAAATTGTTGTTAAGGTGGAGGCGATATGAGATCAGCAATAAAGTAGACCTAAATGCAATTTTAATTTATCATAGCAAAAAATTATTTAAAAAATACATATTCAACTGCTAAAAGCCACATCGTAATAGGACACAGAACAGCTGACTGGCAGAAAATTTAAAATAGTCGTGCATATGGAAAATTATGTCACAGCTCAGTTTCTTCCTTCATTTCTCGTAAATGAAAATTTTAACTTTTTTATTTTTCAAGGTGAAATAACTCAAACGCTATGGAATATTTTACAAGGCACCTCTAAGATGTTTTACTGAATAATTATTGCAGATGTTTTTATCAAAGTTATGTTACTTTAGAAAAATATTAGCTTTTAAGTATTATATAAGAACATGTAGTCCACCGCTCCTCTCACGCAGCGGGCTCGGGTTAGATTCCTGGTCGGGACAAGTTACCCAGGTGAGATTTTCTCCATAAGTAAGACGAATGTCATGCACTTTAGGGTGTCCGTGGATATCATCTGGCCGACATTATCATCTTCGTCATACTCTCGCCTTGTTCAGAGTGTGTTAGCGAATGGTGTGTATCGTCCGATGAGTTCGCGTTGTTTCGGAGGTGGCCCCATCACTGGACATTGTTCACTCAACAGGGTGGCCCTCCATGCCCTTGTCTGGTCAGAAAGTACGTGTGTTATCCAAACATAAACCCTTCCGACAGATAGCGGTCCGGTAAAGGCCGCATAAACGTCCCTACAACGGGAGAGGTTAAACGAAGGGAAAGAAGAATAATATAAGTAAAATTTTAATTAAAATTAAACAAGGAAATCATAGTTTAAAACAAGAATTACAATATCTAAATTTTGTCTTTTATAATTGTTGTAGAGTTTATAAGCATTTATTGAAAACTTACAAGACTCTATGTGAAATTATATTTAAGTTAATTCATTTCGAATCGGCACCTATTTTTCAATTGTGTGCAGGGGCGTAGTTAGAAGCGCCCCTAGGCAGAGAAAAATATTTTTGCCCCCTCATTTCCACATGAATGTACCACAAAGTAACCCACAATGAGCATTATTGTAACTGAAATAGTAGGCTAATAATAATAGTAATAATAATAAGTATGAATTAGCACTGATGAGTATTGAATTGCTGATTCTGGCTAGTCTTATAACAGTGATAGCGGCGTCTCATAACGAAGACCGCCTTGAAATCAGAATATAAGAGTTTAATCAAAGGCGGTTAAATGGAAACAGAGTTCCAATTTCATTGACAGGAACAATGGAACTGATAATTGCTTTTAGCGAAGGAGGTTACTCGTTGGTAGATCGTTGATTAAATTTGACCGTATTGTTGTCAATGTTATTCATTTCTATTTCATTGTGCGTTACATTAGTTTACTATTTTGAAGAGTTATGTATAAGAGTATATTTAAAAAAAACAGTACAGCTTAAAAGCCGCCCCTTCAAATCTGCCGCCCTAAGCAGCTGCCTAGTCTGCCTAGGCTTAAATACGGCACTGTGTGTTCTTTATGCGTGTGATGAACTAGTAGCCTGGTTACTTACATTACTTCATAAATTCCGATTTGTATGCTTTTTGTGAACATGATCATGTATTTAAACATCTCCTAGGCTTAAAAAGAAGAACAGGATTCTCACAGGTATGAATATCATTATGTTAATCCTCAGATTGCTGGTGCGATGCAGGGCAATGAGTTTTTTTTTTTTAATTTTTGTTATTATTATTATAAAATCTGTTTGCAACCACACTTTATATTCATACAAAACTCTGCCTCTGATTAAAAAGGATTCGAACTGAATTCGCGGCGATAGAAAACGAGAGCATTAAATTACAAGATTATGGGCGTTGACGTACGTCGTTCTTCAGAGATGGAAATAGGTATGAATTACAGCCAACGGCAACAGAGAGTGCTGTTAAAATGATTTCTACACTCATATTCTTTTCCACTCTATATAAAACCTAAGAGGATGTCTCCAGTTCACTTCAGGAATAGCATTAATTTTACGAGTGCAACGGCGAATGTTTGCTTTATAGCTTTACAACGCAAATCAAGGGATCGTGTCTTTTCTCTCCAGCTGCTCTTTAAAGCGATGGCTCTATCCTTTTCCAGAAGAGACAGTCTTGAATAAGGGGGAAGAAGCCCTACGGCAGCTGACCTACCTCAAACTTCCACCTGTGTCAAACGAAACTTTCTAAAGGGTACAGTACAATGACCTATATCCTTCCGCTCCATCATTTCTGTTGCCATGGTGACGTCACATATTTACGTGTTTTTAAATGTACGCTTCACGATACGGGTCTATATTTAGCGTGCTTGGCGCACATGATATTACGCCGGTGTTGTGGAACAAGGGGGTACGCCGTAGCGTAGTAGTTAAGGTGCTGCGTGGTCGCGGTTTGATTCCCAATGAGGTCGTTGGAGTTTTTCAACTGGCCTAATCCTTCTGGTGGCACTATGGTCCTGGGGTCCACTCAGCCCCTAACAGAAATGAGTACCAGGAGCAATCCTGGGAGTAAAGGCGGCCGGTGAGTAAGGCTGATAACCTTACCACCTTCACGTGCCTAATGTCTAAAATCTGGGAGCCTCAACTTCCTGGAACCCTCTGGGCCTCCTGTATAGGGAGCACTTTACTTTTGTGGAACAAGGAGCTGGCAATCCTTATCAGTTAATTTATTTGTATTACTTATTTGTATTATTTGTGTATTTATTTTTTGAAGGCCCTCAATGGTCCTGATAATTTGCGGGCTGCACATGTAGAAATCAGATATGAAGATACACAGAATCAACTGCTAAGAATTACAATATATAAATTTTGCCTTTTATAATTGTTGTAGAGTTTATGAACATTTATTGACATTTGTTTATTCATAATCTGTGTGAATATTTCCACAGAGGGACTGACTTAACAAAGCATAATTTAAAGTACAATTCATAACGGAAATCAAAACAAAAACAGCCGAAATTGGGGACAGTTCTTTTTTTTTTTTAATTCTAAGAATTATAGAAGAGTGCTGTACGATTTCGTAATAATATTTACATTTTACATCAAACTGCAAAGTAAGATTTTACATCATCTGATAGAGTATTTCTAGATTAAGTTAAAGTCAAACTTTTTTTTTTAAATACACGATTGATTCTTCAATTCTGTGTGCTGCTTCCATTCTGTGCAGATCATTAACCTAACTACGAAATAAAGCATAGACTTAATCACAAAACGAAAAATAGGTTTTACGTATTTTCAATGTTACTTACTGCCTCTCTTATTCTGCACAGACCTGTTGCATGTATTCAAGCAGCCCTTTCATCCAAGTTTTAACTAAATGACTAGGATAACAATATCAGAATTAAACTTCCAATAGGAAAGAGTTAAGACAAATAACATTCGGGTTCCGGATTCAGCTACAGCTACAGTTGCATACATCTTATTGAACAGATACTTGAAGACTAATTTATATCCGATAAATGTAATGCTTTAAAGCCCCAATATCTTTAGTGCAAAATACCAAACTTTTCCTACGTTTTAATCTTCATAAACTTGCATGTAGAATTTCATTTCATTTTTGCTTTTGGCTTCGAATGTTAATATTAACCTTTCTATGTTGTTTTCTGTGTATTACCTAATCCCATATAACTGAAGGGACTTTTAAATACCAGACGATTTTAGTCGTTAGGGTGAAATGTTTAGGCCTAGGAAAGTAAAAAATATTATTCAATGATGAAAACATTTATTGTTACCGCACATTTAAAGTGGAAATAAGTAAAACGTTTTTTAAGATACTTAAATAAGTTCAGTGAATACAGGCTTAAAAGTAACTTTCCAGCAAACCTGCAAGGAAAAATATCTATAATTATAGTTTTGCTTCAATTAAATTCAGCTGAATTTAAACTCAGTTCATGAAAGCTTGATTAGCAGTTACACTAAATCCTACGCAGTAGGGCTTTCCAACTTGAGGTTAGGTAAGGGCTTCATTCTATACTTCTAGAAAATTTGCAAGCTGCACATGTGGAAATCAGATAATTAGATACACAAAACGAACGGTCTAAAAAAGTTACTCATTTTACTAACACAACTTTTTTAGATGGATACACAACTTTTCTAATCTAATTCGTATTGATAATTCATATCGCTTATATGTTCTAAGTCACACGTGAAAATATATGTGCGTATGAGCAGTGATTATTATAGAATCAACCACTCGATATTCTTAATGGATAGCCTACTATGAAGAAAGAACATTTCTTGGTTGTTTCTAACGAAGAAAAGCTGTTAAAATCTGGATAGTTATAATAATTCCACTCTGTGTGTGTGCATATATATATAATCTAGCGCATTTCGCACTGAAAAACATGATACAGTTGGCCCCCAGTTGGATAGGCTTGCTATATATGCGGGTTCGAGTAACATCAGAAACATTGGAAAATAAAAGTCCGTCAGTTGAACGACATCCCCTTACATCGAGCTCTCGGCAATTCACAATACAGGCACGTCAGACAAGTAGTCTATCTGCAAGGGATTACAAGGACGCGGGCAAAGAACTAGAAATCTCATGAAGAGGGAACAGTTGTTATTGTCTTTTTGACAAGTTAAATCTAATAAAGCTTTACAATGGCTTCCCCATTCCTGGATAATGTTTACTGAAATTCCATAAATTATTTGCAATATTAATGTGTTTATTTAGTTCCACTTACTAGTGTTAATAGCTGTTTTTGTTATGGAATTAGACAAAATACCACACAAGTAATCAGCGTGGAAATGTTCTTCTAAGGGCTGATTGTACGAGTATAAACAGTTTGATCTCGGATCAAAGACTAAACTAATCTCAGTTCACGCTGAACCCGGAAATTTCTGTTGTATAAACTCTAATCTGAGATCAATTCGCACTGAACTAGGATCAATTTTGACTGGAAAAATTTGTCCGATCAAACTCGTTGATCTCAGTTCAAGGGGCTGTTTTGTTATTTTAGACACAATATCAGCTCATTATAAACATAATATTACGTGTGTGGTTACAATAAACATCAAGAAAATACACAAAATACAAGGTCTACATACATTTCTAGCTATACCGTACTTGTGAGTGTACAGGCTATGTCTCATAATGCAGTGTAACATAACTCTACAACATAACCTCTATGAATTTCTTACGTTATTATTATCACCTCATTCCAAATTTCAGATATCTCGTGATGATAAAAATTATTAATTTCGTCGGGCTCCCTGTGTGTTTTTCTTTGTCTAGAGTAAATAATGTTTGCTTCGTTCTCTTTGTTATGTAACCTATTAACTCTTTCAGAGCTGAGATTTTACATTGTAATAAGGCAGTCATCAGGTAAAAACTTCAGTGGACTTTTAAGCTTGAAATCGATAGGGAAAATTTTAGTATAAAACCTGGTTTCCATGAATAATAAAAATACCGTAATACATGAACAAAAATCCTCACGTTTTACATAAAGCATTACTCTATTAATTTTACATCTCCGCTTTTATAAAATTCTTGAGACGAAGCATTTATACGTCAGTACCAGTGCAAATTTTAAGACAATTTATATTGCCAGAAATGAAATTACCAGAACATTTTCCAACGCATTTTGCTCTTGTCCGGATGTTATCGCATCCGTCTTTTGTGATTCTATAATGTCTTTCCATTTTTCCAAGACAAATTCAATCAGGACATCCTTGTCCTCCTTGGAAAAAATAAGGGAACGATCCATTTTCTGCTTAATTTCAATAATATTTTCCCTTCCTTTCGCACAACACACAGTCTGAATACGAAGGAAAACAGAGGTACGATGTTCTCGTTTCGCGATACTCAACTACTTCTGAGATGTTGCCAAGCGCTCATGTACGAACTGGGATCGAAATTGAAATGCGATTGGTTGATCTCAGATCAGTGTTATACAATACGACTCGAGTATGAACTCATATCATAAGTGATCTCCAGATGTTTACACAATCGACCCTAAGAGCTCTCAAGATCGTAAGAAATAAGACAGAATAAAAAGAATATATATATATATTTTTTCCATTTTCCATGGAAGCATTTAGTTGTGTTGGTGTTGACTACATCTTTTGGTCCTGCAGATGTAATGAAATTGTAGAAAAAGGAATACAATACTGTATATATTTTTTACGAAATAAATTAGTTTTTAGTGGGATAGAAAGAATGTCGGTTTGGAAAGTATGAAGTAGAGCATTTCTAATTACCTTGGTACGCACACCGATTCAGTCTTGCACCATACAACTCTGTGTTCCATGATTGTATGGAAGATCACCTAAAGATAAGTTCTGTCGTTGAAGTAAATGCGAAAGTACGTACATCAACTCAAACTGAAGTTGAATGTAAGTTGAGAGAAGCTTAACACGCCAGTATGAAGAGAAAACAGTGTACCAATACTGCATAATTCTTTTATTTTATAGCAATTGCTATATAACAATATTATTATATTTTACTCTTTTTGAGTGGTCATTTAAAATGTCTCTTGTTGTTTCTTTAAGCCACATCTCTCTTCGCAAAAATATAAATTAATTAGAAGAACTGTGTTTTGATCCGGGAACTAGGCTGCCGCAAAGGACCGAGAGGATGGTCATACATTGTGACAACCTTCTTGACACTTTTTAATTTCTCGAGAGTTTTACCTGAGTCATACTTTAAACTTGTAATTGGAAAATAATTCGATTTACATTCGTTTTTATATAGTAGACTCCCGCTAATTTGGATTAGATGGGAGCGGACCCCGCCGATGTGATTAATCCCCAGGGCCCTGTTTCATAGAACTTTTACACTCATATTATTAGCAAATACATAATAGTATTAGTTATTATTATTGGTCATCTGTTTCATAAGAATATTTTCTAATAAAATTAGTTATGAGTTCATGGCTCTAAATTATTAGCAAATATTTCTAAATTATTAGTAAACTGTTTCAAAGACTGCAGAACTAATAAAATATAATGATAATATCATGATGATTTCAATAACAGAAGAACCACTTAGGTGTTTGATAGAGAACAGAGTGCTAGATAATGTGTCTCAATTCCGTTATTTAGGAAGCATGATCACCAGAGATGCCCAATGCACCAAAGAAATCAGAGAAAGGATTGCTATGGCTAAAATAGCCTTCAACAAAAATAGAAATTTACTCACAAGAAAACTAAATTTGCAGCTAAGAAAAAAACTGATGAGATGCTACGTTTGGAGTGTAGCTTTGTATGGAGCCGAAACACGGACACTCAGGAAAAGAGAAAAGAAATATCTGGAGAGCTTCGAGATGTGGTGTTGGAGGAGGATGGAGAGGATTCGATGGACGGATAGAATCACAAATGAAGAAGTTTTAAGAAGAGTGGAAGAAAAGAGACACATTTTGCAAGATGTAAGAGTGAGAAAAGCCAACTGGATGGGACACATTATGAGAAGAAGAGGACTCTTGCTAGATGCCATAGAAGGAAAAATATAAGGAAAGAGAAGAATAGGAAGAAGAAGAATTGAGATACTGGATGACATCAAGAAGAAAATAAATTATGGAGAGTTAAAGGATGCAGCAGAAAATAGAAGGAGCTGGAAAGTGGAATTTTACATGGGACCTGCCGTAAGGCAGAAGTAGGCCTACCATGAATGAATGAATATCAGGTGTTTTTCTATAAGTGTATTTGGACCAATAACTTATTCTGAAACCCGTGTAATTCAGAGTCCGTGATTTTAAATTTGTGGAAAATGAATCACTCTGATGTAATTATCAATTTAGAAAAAACATACGTACGCTATGAAAGGAACTTTTGTCATAAGTTTTTAGGATTTGAGGTTAGATTTTAGTACATAAGCCCACTGCTATCTTGAAGAAGTGCCTGGCCGATTTATTCATTTCTTAGAGCTAGTTATTATTTGTTACAATTAATAAAGGAGTTAGACAAGGTTGTCCACTTTCTCCTACTCTATTCAATGCGTATATAGACGATATCATTCATAAATCGTTGATTGCTTTGAATGAGACAATAAGTAGTGATAATTTTAATTTTATGACGCTTTTATTTGCTGATGACCAGCTTATAATAAGAAAATCAGAAGACGAAGTCCAACTTGCAGTACATAAGTTGAGCCAAATTGCTATTAGCTATGGAATGAGAATATCGAAAGATAAGACGAAAGTGATGGCATTTCAAGGTTTGGAACCTATAAGAGCCAAAATCGTTATAGATGGTCAAACAATTGAAAAAGTAAGAGAATTTAAATATTTGGGGTATAATTTTAATATTTATAAAACAAATTATATAGAGCAAAAATTGGCTAGATTCAGACATTTCCTTGGAACCTTACAACGAATATTAAAACATAAGGTGAGAAAAGACACATTGATTAAATTTTATCAAGTTACAGCCTTACCTATGCTGCTTTATGGCAGTGAATGCTGGACCTTAACTTCAAACCTACTAAGACAAATTGAATCATCAGAGATGAAGTTCCGCCGCTTTGTTGCAGGATATTCAGTATTGGATCATAAAAAACGTGCGGACATTAGACAAGAATTGAATGTTGAATCCATTACAACGTTCTAATATTATTAGCAAGTTCTATGAAACAGGGCCCTGGTAGAGAATGTTGCATTCTGTTACAGTAGAGAAAGTTGGTGCATCACATCAGATTTTTCTCATAGGCTACAAGCAGTAAGAATAACTTCTCCAACTGGATGCAGGAGTTGCTGGCATGGGTTTAATGGGATGATAAAGGGAAAGTTGTTAGCATCTCTTGCAGTGACATGCGGGCTGGACTGAAAGGGTTGAGGCAGGTGATAGACTATTCAAACTAATGAACTAATGGTATTAGTGAAGAGATTTTATGTGTAGTGTTCATATCTCTATGACAAAAAATTCTGATAACTAATAAATGACATTATGAGTTCTAATATTATTAACTAATATTGCTAGCAAGTTCTATGAGATAGGGTCCAGTGGTTCAAGCGATTATAAAAGCTTTCTTCTTTAATCTGATCATCGATGTTCGATCATGTTGAAAAATTTCATAGAGCTCGCTTTCCTCTCGGAGTGGAAGTGCACTTATCGACACTAACTTAATACTAGCTTCTTTTGTGTTACTACAGCCACTTATACACGATGCGAAGCTTAATGAAATTTCCCAGATACTATGCATACATGTAACGTTCTTTATAGCATTTATTCCTCTTCGATATATTGCAGAAACAAAAAAATAAATGGCTTATAATTTTAATTGGGTTCGGGTAGCTTTAATGCAAGCCAAGTGCCCCTTGTGTGTTTCCATAATCTTTTTCGGGTTCACTAATCCATTGACGCAGAACAACGACATGAGAAGCGGCTAATAATTCGATCAAAACAGCATTCAGTTGTTACAAGAATATGCTATTGGATAAAAGCTTTGTAATATAATCATTACATAGGGTGCTGAATGTTGCTTGGGCTTCCACAAGTCCATCGCATAAATGTAGGCTTACAAAGTATCCTGTAGTTTTAAAAATATTATAACTTGAAAACAATCTGATGTTAAACTCACATAACTTATTCTGCCTAATATTAAAGTTTGCCTCTTAGTATAAATTATTATGTATGAAATTTTCTTCATGTAAAAGTGAAGAGAATGTTACCACATCGTAACGCATCCCCGTAACATTCTTTACTCTAAGCATGGCCAATACGTCTTTCTCACTCCAGATTCTGATATAGAATAAGAGGCCAGATCGCAAAGAGCGCAATTCAGTTGTTCGAACGTGATGCAAAGCTTTATTGTTCACCAGGCAAGACCTAGTTTCTACAGATAGTTTCTACAGATAGATATTTTTGAAAAAAAAAAATCAAATAAAAGATTTAGCTCTTAGTACTGTATTAGCCTCCCGCGTGCAAAACAAAATAGTTTTACTAGAAGAAACCCTAATATGATACCACTAAACAATAAATTGTTTAAAAAAAGAGTACTCGATTTGATTAAATCTAACTTGTAATTGTACTTTTACCACTTTTTTATGTTAATCATTCTCAACTGTAAATTTTTAATTTTTAACATTGGGTATTTTGTTTGTAACTCTGTTATGTTACTGTAATTTATTTTTTCGTATCTTTGTCCATGCATTTATTTCATATAAGCAATCTTATTTATTTTTATTCTTATTTTTACCTAAAACTATAATATGTATGTTCTTTTTAATATAATTTTCAAAATATAATTTTAGTATGACTGAACTGACCCCGAACACGAGCTATGCTCATGCGGGGCAAATAATACTCTTTTCAAATTGTACAAATTGTGTGTATATTATTTGTATTTGTAATAATTTTGTATCAATTTGTATTTTTAATTTGTAATAAACTTAATTTGTAAAAAAAAAAAAGTTAAAGCTGTTTTCGAGAGAATTGCGATAAACGAAATTTTCTTCATGTAAAGTCCCTTAAAAATAAGAGAAAGTCGTCGCCTATTTTCATGTCTCATCCTCAGAAGGTACCTAACCCAAATACAAAATTGAGTTTTTATACGATTTTCCATTCTGGAGCTAGGCTGTTCACAGACACAAACACAGATACATTTTCCGAAAATAGTATTCTTAAATTCAGGAACCTCAAAACGTGAATTTAAGACTTTATTAAAAATTCATCGTCGAATTTGGGGGAACGAACTCAATACTTCCCCTACCTATAGTAGCTGTAAGTACGGGCTGAGGAAGTAAACATATGTTATTACCTGTGTTATCTTCTTGATGTGTTCAAAGTAACATGAACAGCAGTTTATAATCTCACACGTCATAAGCTATAAATTACATCAATTAGAAATAATAAGACGGTAGTTCTTCATAAATATTTCTCGGGAACAGTAATATACTAAAAATGAATAGTGCGGATTTCTATGACATGTCATATTTTTCCCCTTTGCATTATTTCAGGTTTCCGACTAATTTAAACCCGATTCCAAGCATCCTGGTGAAAATGGAACGGCTTTTATTGTGCATATAACTGCATATTTAGGAAATTTTCAACTATTGTAGCATATTTAGTATGAATATGCATATTTAGGTCATATTTTTGGAATATTTGTGTGCATATTAAAGAAATTTTGAAGTTCCATATCATATTTTGTAAATTTTGCATAATAATGATAATTTTTGAGAATTTACAGATGTTTTAAATAATTAACACTATATTTTAATAAAATGTACTGTAATGAAACGTTAAAAAATTTACACAATGTGTAAGTGGTAAAGTCATATTTTAAATTTTATTGGTCATATTTTAATGTTTTTTAGGTCATAAATGCATGCATATATCCTATTTTTAGGTCATAGAAATCCGCCCCCTAGTGATGATTCTACTGACGGCGGTGTGTACGTGGAAGGTGGCAGACGACAAAATAAGGGCATTGAGCGAATCAATGAATCGGAAAGTCTCTCGTCGAAAAACTGTGGCATAGAACTAACATTACGTTATAATCATCATGGCCAGACAATGCTCTATTTTCTTTTCGTTGTCAATGAAATATTCCCATGGATCTAATGGGAATAAATAATGTTATAGCCAGAGTATTTAATTACGTACACTTAAATGCTTTAATGAAAATATTCAGAAGATTTAACGAAAAAGTTCAGATTTCATCCTATTAAAAAAAATTGAAGATTATACATTGCAACGAGCACGTGTCATTTAATATGATTTGTACACTGTGCACTTCATGGGGCCAGCTAATCAGTTTGTTATAAACAGAATTGTTGCCCTTCAGGAGCAAATAAAACGCAAAATTGTTAAAACCATTCCTCTGTATTCCTGCATACCTTTATTAAAAGAGAACAAGTTGTTCCATTTCCCTTCCATAATCATTTTCCTAAGTGCACTTTTTACCTATTCTCATTAAAAAGAATACTTTTACATTTTAATCCTGATCAACATTCCTGTAACACGCGAAACAGAAGCAGCAAAGCCCTTTTTATGTATAATTCTCTATTATTTGAATCGTCTTCCTATTACCTCTACTATAAAATATCTATCTCACTCCCATCAGACAATCCCTTTTTAAAACTCCTCTAATTGTCTCTGTCTGTATAGCATAGAAAGTTTTTATTGTATTTATTAGTGTACAATAAATTACCTTAAACCGATGATTTTTTTACATTTTTGAGCTATGTTTATACTATTTACGTCATTAAATTTCTTGTTGTGTTCATGCGTGAGTGTGTATTAAGTTAAATTTTGTATGTCTCAGCCTAAACCTCCTGGAACCACAAGGGTTTTTGCGGCCTACAAAGGAACCACTTTACTTTACTTACGGAGAAAACCGACTGAAATTGACAGATTTCACTGAAGTAATAAGTTACTTAAGTAATGTGGTTCTCTAACATAGAAAGAATGTAGACCTACGTCTACATGCTTTAACAGGCAAGCGTATTCCCGGCAATGTTTGCTGAATTCTACCAGGCGTATAAAAGGAATAATTTGAGAGAAAAATTAACTTGAAGTTCCATCGTCATAGAATTAATTATCCCACATTTACTTGAGGAACGAACTTGTTCATATTTGCAGAATATGTTCAACATGAAGTACCAAATATTCATAAATTTGTGAGTAGGGAACATCATGAATCAACACTACTTATTAAGTTTAAAAAATATATGAACTAATATTTTAATGGGTGGAGTGAATAAAAGTTGAGTAGTTACTACTAGTAATAAGTACTAGTAGTAGTAATTACTTTCAGTAGTTACTTACAAGTACCAGCTTTTGCTTAATTTTGAGTGAATAACCTTATACTATTACTTATAAGTTAATACTGGATGAACAGTAGTAGTTACTACCTGCTTAGCTATGCAAACTACATATAGTGGACTGTGATTAATTAAAGTAGGCCATGATATCTACATAATAAGAGGAGGTGTTTGTCTTTCTGTCTGTCTGTTTGAGTGCGATACCCAGCCAAATCTAGGGCATGCAAAGATTTTAAATTTTTAACATAGATGGACTAAAGGATGTCTGTATTCACCTTAAAGCCGGATTTTCAATTTTTTGCTTTTGTTCGCGAATTATGAGCTCCCCTCCCAAAAAAACTGTCAAAAAACATATTTTTTTCCACTATTGCAGCATCAGATTTTAGTAATAGGCTACTGTTCAATTGTAAAATTAATAAGTACTCTTCAGCCTTTTTTTTAATGATTTATTTTTTGTCGCTGTGATTCATGGGAGTCTAATCGCGACTGTACATATAATAACGTCACATAGTACATTACATATAATAGCCAGTAATAAATATCAGAACAATGATAATGTCATAGTTTTACAAAAGAAGATATAACATTTAAATTTTACTATAAACATGGATATCTTTTAAATATAATATAACGTTTTTGAACATTTTTACATTATTGAGAACTTGTAAGTTGTCTGGTATCTTGTAATTTTTCCTGATGTGATCAAAACGGCGGCATTCTGTGAGCATATGTGACACTGACAGTGGAGAATTACAAGTAGTACATTGTGGTTCATTATATCTTGTAATTAGGTAGGAGTGGGTCATTTCGTGTGTCCAATTCCCAGACGGGTTATTAGGACTTGGTGTCTACGGTTTAGGCCTTTAAAGCAGCAAGCAGCAGTGGAGGATCTTCTGAGTGAAGCTTGGTTCCTTGTCGTTGCCATAGCAACTGGGGAAGAAGAGCATTGCGGAAAATAGTTTCTTCAACATAACGTATGGAGATGTCGATTGATTTGATTTTGTTAGCCTGCTCTACTTCGATTTATTGGTTTATAACATTACAGCACGAAGGGATGTGACATTTTTAACATAGGTGGACGGAAGAGAGATAATGGATGTAGGTCTGAATGGGAAACATTGCTCGATTTGGACGAAACTCACTGCGCAGGGGAGGGGGTTGAGCCTGGAACTGGAATCTGAGATAATTTCTTTCCCTACGGTGTACTCTACTTGGATTTATTGGTTTATAACATTACAGCACGAAGGGATGTGACATTTTTAACATAGGTGGACGGAAGAGAGATAATGGATGTAGGTCTGAATGGGAAACATTGCTCGATTTGGACGAAACTCACTGCGCGGGGGAGGGGGTTGAGCCTGGAACTGGAATCTGAGATCATTTCTTTCCCTACGGTGTACTCTAATCGTAGAATGCACCCCAAAGCTGTACGTTTTTAAAATTATTAATATTTTAATTGTTTATGAATTATTTACATTTAAGCGGAAGGTTCATAATTCTATGGTTCGTTTTAATCATTTCACTTTCAATCTGTATGCCCACATGGCAGCACATGATTCATTTACTAGTTTTAATTTTTTATTTACTACATCTGAAAATACAATTACAATAAAATTAGGTAATTAATACAACTTATTTAAAAACGGTGTAAGTTTTAATGAATGAAGTTTTAATTTTTTTTCCTATTAAGTGTAGGCCTATTATTAAAAATCGAGCGATTATATTAATAAATATGGGCGAAGTCACAGACACCTGCTAGTTTAAAATAAAACAAAATAAAATATATAGGCTAACCTCAATACTACATAACCTCAATACTACGTAAGATTGGCCATGCTGCTTAAATAAAAATAACAAAAGAAAATTGTGAAATTGTTTAGGTAATAATACTCAGAAAAAAAAATTCAATCGTAATTAAGTGCTATGAATTCTGACTCTAATAGCCTGGATCACTTAAAAATGAAAAATTTATAACTTCTGCCTGTTTACTATGTGTTATAATATTTTCGTCCATGAAATGTGAAATGTGCCACCTCATATTTTCCATTCTGAATCTAAATAAATTGTGATAATCATCTTCTTGAGCCTCCATTTGCTCTCTGTGCACTTTTTGCTGTATAATTATTGTAAAAACAAGCATTTCAGATAAGGCATTGCCATCTTAAGCAAGGTCTGTACCACACTTGAAAATTTCACAGTATTTACTGATATTGATAAGTAAATACTTGTTATTATTCACATATTTTGCAGTAGGTACTACTA
Source organism: Ectobius pallidus (assembly GCA_964059195.1). Taxonomy (NCBI): domain Eukaryota; kingdom Metazoa; phylum Arthropoda; class Insecta; order Blattodea; family Ectobiidae; genus Ectobius; species Ectobius pallidus. Next base: position 32,602,661 of record CAXKWD010000011.1, read on the forward strand.
GACCTAGTATGTACTGATTACTAATAAGCAACAGTATTTACTGAAATATTTTATTCACTAAAATGCTAGTATTTACTTAAATTTTTTCAGTAAAAGCAATTACTGACTTTTATTCACTCCACCCAATATTTAATTAGACTTTTATTTGAATACAAACTTTTATAAATTAAAAATTTTCTATTCGAGTCAATGCTTTTAGTGTGTGTTCTATGTTATGAGGACAACAATTCTAAGTAATGTATCTGGTATGTAGTGTAAACTACAAGAGAAAATACGACGATTTAGCAAAGTAATACTTTAATATTATATTATCATTAAACAAGGTCAATAATTGGAAAACGTAATAATGGTAAAAAAATGAATGCCTAAAATGAACTTTTGAAAAAAAAACATGATAAAATTAAGAAACATCTACTCTCAATAATACCGTACAACGATTTAATAAATCCACAATTCAAGTAACTTGCATTTACAAGAAAATATCTTAGTAACCTCATAAGTTACTTCAAGCCTTATGGATGCAACAATAGGCCAAAAAAAAAAATCCGGAAAATGAATTTTCCCTCCAATTTGTCAGTCGAGTATTTCAGAAAATAGGTGCAATTCATAATTTACTCTGTCCGGGCAGGAATTGGCCTACAACCCCTACCAGTTAAGAATAGTTAGTGTATTAAAAACAGTTTTAGGTGGTCGTTCTGGGCTATTCTTTAAAATAGGATGAATAAACAAGACAAGTTTAACTTATGGCTAGATTGATTTTATTATTATTTAACGAGAGAGGTGTACTGTTACTTAGGTCTGCGACCACTAATACGGTGAGCTGGAATTTTGTCTCGCTGAAGTTCATTTGCATGTCTATTAAACTGCAGACATGGAACTGACACACGTTTGCTCCTACGACTTTGGGCCCCCCGTGCCCACACCTACAACTATTAGTACACCTTTCGTCGTGTGATTTCGGAATCAAAGTGTGATTTGTACATGTTCGTAACAACGGAAATAGTCATTGATTTTTAGAGACGTCGTCGGGTCGTGAACTAGGAGGAAATCCTTATAATGAACACGGAATGAACTGAGAGATGTGAATAAAAAGTGTATAAATATTCGTGCGGGCCGCGCCAGGCCTGTGATTAGAGATAAGACACGATCCTGGGAAACCATCCTCTTAACAGAGGCATTGCATGTCACGGAAATCTACGGAGCAATAAGAAATGATTTGACAGTGTGTCATTCCTTAAAACATTGATGTGATAACGTTTAAATGATCGGATGCAAGAAAAATTTCTTCATGTATGGTCCGCCGTTCCGCAGTTGGATGGCTCACTGCGCTACAAACTAAGAGTTCGCGGGTTCGATCCCCGTTGAGGTACTTTGGATTTTTCAATTGTTCTAATCTTATGTTGGCACTATGGTCGACTGAGCCTCTAACAGAAACGAGTACCAAAAGCAATCCAGGGGCAACGGCGGCCGATGAGTAAGGCTGACAACCTTCAGGGCCCGAATTTCTAAACATCTGGAAGCCTTAACTCCCTGGAAGCCCTTTTCCTCCTAGCGATAAGTGGTTTGATGAACTATTGTTTGGTGAGACAGTACCGAGGGTATAATTATTTCAGAAATTATTCTTCAAGTATGCACGCAATACTATGACTCTTATTAATATTTTGTTCAGTGCTTTGAGAATAATTCAGGAACACTAAAATTACTTAGTGAAAAGAGGTCTGAAGTAGCATAGTCCTACTCAGTTACGTTAAAATATTAATGAATTTAATGTCGCTTTGATTTCTTAAGATCTACTTTGCTAGGCTTATCTAGATCTTCTAGAAAGGTTCCTTCTTAGAGTAATATATAGGCTATCAGTAGAATTCATTCCTTTTGTGGGGATATCTTTACGGATCTACATAGTACAACACAAGAATACTTTTTTTTTTAATTCAGATTTATTCAAGAAAATATAATGTTCTATATTTAAATCTATTTTCTTTACATGTAATATCATTATTATGATTATCATTATTATTACTGCTGATACTTAGCTTATACAGCATGCTTTATCTGCATAACTTTCATCATAACTGCATATCTTTGTATATACCAGTAGGCTCTTGTAATAATTAATTTGTGTGCATCTATTTCTATTGTTTGGCTATTTTTTCAAAATCTAAATTTTGAAAATAAGTTTTCATGAGAAGTACCCTTAATATTATAGAAACCAAATTCTAGGAGGTCCAATAAAATTAAAAAAAGTCCACAATTAAATTTAAAAAGTAGTCTAAATACAATGAACCGTTTACCCGCTACGGATGTCCACAGAAAGACAAACACTTTTTTCGGTGAAACATGTTAGCTCGGTTTTTATTTTTTGTTATCACATTAGTTTCTTAATACTATGTATAAGCGAAAAAGTGAAGCATTAAAGAAGAATATAATATATCTCCAGAACTAGAAAAGGCTCCTAAGCTTACTTGTGAAGTGTACGGCCATTCGAAACAAATATGCAAGTAAAACGTGTGGAAATTAGCAATACTGAGACGTACGAAAGACTTAAATACTTGAATTCTAAGCCTCTTATATGGAAAATGCTACCGGAGTGCCGAGGTTGATAGTGTAATACTAGAGCGAGCTATGATTTAATTAAAAACAAATCCCGCTAAGTGCAGATGGCCACTACAAAAGAGGAAAAATGAGGTTAGCTCTTCAGGAAGTGCGCTTGGTTAATTACCTATGGCTGCACTCGAATAGAATTACTGAGGAAATATTTTCCTCGTTATTATACGTGAAACTAAAAATATTTAAAACAAATTCTATGAAATGCAGAAACAAAAAATCTCTCTTTTATATTATATTACAACAGACATACGTTCACAAGAGAAAAAAAAATCCAGTATACCTGCACTACATTGACTTCACGTGTGTGGGCATTATTATATTTCATTATCAAAGATTGAAACCACTCGAGAAAATACTGCGAGTTATGTAACGTGATCCTCTTCGTATGTTTTAAGGAAATAAGAACATTACGGAAAAAATCCAGTATGCCTGCACTACATTGACTTCACGTGTGTGGGTATTATTATATTTCATTATCAAAGATTGAAACCACTGGAGAAAATACTGCGAGTTTTGTAAAGTGATTAAATATCTCCTCTTCGTATGTTTTAAGAAAATAAGAACATTACAACAGACATACATTCACGAGAGAAAAAATCCAGTATTTCTGCAATACATTGACTTCATAATTATGTTTGGGTATTATTATATTTCATTATCAAAGATTGAAACCACTCGAGAAAATACTACGAGTAATGTAACGTCATTAAATATCTCCTCTTCATATGTTTCAAGAAAATAAGAACATTAGGACGGCTAAGCATGTAAATGGGGTTTCTCTCTGTTAATTAAAAATGTTTATTATATGACCTCTTGCTTTTCTGGAGAAGAATGATCAGCAGGGCCCGGATTCTAATGACATGTCATCTTTTTATTGATGTTGCATAGACATTGCCAACTTGTAGATAAATCCTAATCAAGGCCTCTAGATTATAGAAATATCATTTTTATTAGGTAATTTTTTGTCATTTTATGCAATTTTATATTTTTAGGGCATTATTTTGTATTTTCGTGTCATTTGCTTCCTTATTTTGTCATTTTCATGCATTTACATTGAGTGTATTAACTTTTTTTCGTCGCTAGCGGTTTTCTCTTTGAAGTGTTGTTTGTTTAATGCAAGAAGGAAAAGTGTTGTCATGTCTCAGTCGGAAATGAGAATGAAAGAAACACCAAAAATTTGTATTACATTACTACTGTTGTTAGATTGACTTGGCACCTGCTTGGATTTGAGAGTGGGAACTACTGTTTACCCTCAATAAACAACAATAGCCTATAATCCGGCAGACCACAAAAGGGAATGCCGAATTTTCACTCACCAGTGCCTCAGTGCCAGTATAAATATCCGTCTGAAAAGAACATTCACAGCATTACAGTTATTTACAGTTTTTACAATTATGTACAAACTATAACTTTGTGTGTACAATAATATTATTTTTATAAATAAAATATCAGTTTTTAGGTCATTTTTTTATAATTATTAAGTCATTTTCTTTAAAATTCAGGGTCATTTTACAGGTCATTTTTAAAACAATTTTAGGTCATCAGAATCCGGGCCCTGATGATCAGACAGGTGTTAAAAGAAAGTACTAGATGTCTGTTTTCATAGCATTTCTCATTTAGGAACACGGTCAACGTTATCTGTTATATACAATACAGGCCTATTTTTATTCCCAATTTGACTAGAAATTATAACAAACAAATAAAACATATCCTGAATGATCCAAAACAGATGTGGTTGCCAGAGGCGGTAACATACCCGATTCAAATTCCGGAGGTCGCAAGTTCAATCCCATAGTTGGCCAATCTAATTGGGGTTTCTGGGGATTTTCTCGCACACAGATGAGAATGACTGACTGACTGTCTGACTCTGACCTATATCCCCAGTGTCGGGGCGAAGGGCCTCCAAGTGAAGGTTTCTGATACCTGTGTAAATTTTGTTAGGCTTATTTACAGAGGAGAATACTGGATATAAATTAATTTAACTTTGATTTTACAAGAGTTATCATGAAAGTAAAAAAAAAAAAAAAAAAGATTTGGCATACCTAAAAAATAACGAAATATATCAACACAAAACTTTATTTACAAAGAAACAGTACCTTACTCTATTTCTCAACGTAATCGCCATTGCTGTCAAGGCACTTATTGTAAAGTGGTACCAGTTTTTCAATGCTGATGTTATACAATTAAACAGTTTCCAATTTCTGTAACTTACGGGGAGTGGTTCCCGACGGTGGCAATAACGTAAAAGTCTCAATTTTGCATCCAAAAAAATTTATATTACACTACTTTAACCACACTATTTACTTCAACATTCTTAACAGACAATAACTGTCTGTATGTTATGAGACGGTCACACTGGTTTTCACGCAAGAATGAAATTAGAAGTGAGACTTTCGGAATGAATAATGAAATGTTTACAACTAACAAGAAGGAGAAGAGAACTGCCAAACGACTTAGTTGGAAGCGAAAGGAACAGATGTGAAATCCAGAAATTTAGTACATGACTAATGGATGAACAGACATGAATTCACTGTGGCTATGGCGTCAGCTGCTATAATGCGGATTCTTAATTATTACTACTATTATTAAACTAACTTATTACTTCTAGTTTCTCTCAGTTTCCCTCACCCGTTGTAGGAACAGCTTATGAGCCCACGACACCCAGGCTTTACAGAACCGACCTGCCGGCAGGGTGACTAGCCTTTAGATAACATACATACTTTTTTCTTACCAGAGAAGGACAAGGACGGCCTCCCCGGATGAGTGATCAGTGCTACGCCGGGGCCACCGCCGAAACAACACGAAAACATAGGACGAGACACACCAGTCACACACCTTCTGAACTAGGAGGATATGATAAGAACAAAGCCGCCCACAGGGGGAATCATGGTGCAGGGGAAAATTCTGGGGGAATCCAAAATTTGGGGCGATTTAAAACATACTGAAGTTTGGTAAAATAAAAACTCATTGCGAGTTTCGAAATATTTGAGTTTTTAAAGGAAGAGTATATTGTATAATAAAAGCTAAAATTTGCAGAGAATGCCCTTAACTATGCTGGTGTTTTCAGGTTGCGCTAATATGCTATGTGGGGTCTTATATACCCCAAATAAAAAAATAAAAATAAAAAGGTAAAATAAAACAAATATTATTTATAAACAATAATATTATGAAAAACATACAGAACTGCTAATAGTTAAAGAAGGTTGTTAGCAATTTTCACATCCAAAATGGGCAAATAGGCTAGAAATAGAAATAACACCCATTTTCACACCAATTTTTAGTTTTTCTGTCTCTCTTTATACAAATGCAACATGCTCGTGGGGTCCAAACGGTTAAAAACTGTGATATTTTACTTTTGAGCGCCAATAATGCACACCACTTCCAGCAACGGTCAAATAACAATATATACTAAGATTACAAAAAGCCTCAACGACATCTCATGTTTAACTCGTGCAATATTACAAAACAAAAGAGTGGAGGGGTTTCACAGACCCCACATGCACAGTTAAGGGTTACGGAGACATTACTTTTTCAGGCCCATCGGACGTAATTATTTTGACTCAAATCTGATGTGAAAGGATAAATTTTAGGATCAATGGGTTAAAAAGGTGTTTACAGGTGTTTAACAAATATGCCTGGCTTCCCACACCTAATACCCATATAAAAAATTCGCACAATCAACCTTTCTTTCCCCTTCACAAATGATTTAGTCTTTTCTCAACTAATACAAAGCCTACAGCAATGAAAAGGGTTCAGTGGAAAGGATTTTTTGCCGACATCTGGTATAGCATACTCAGATTAAGTTAAAACACATTATTTGTTTAAAATTGCCATGTACTGTATATAATTAATTTTGCCAACATCCCTTTTTCGTAACTTATTCAAAGCCGTCCGCGACAAATAAAGTGTCAGGCTATATATTATATGGGTGATTCTTCAAATACGGGAAAATTTGGAGTGTGTAAAATCCAAATTTTTTACTTTGTTTAAAAAATCTCAAAAAAATTACTAAAATACTTCAGGGGTTACTTGATTATAATATGACACCAGCAGAGCTTAAATGTTTATATTTTTATTTATTTTTATTTCTTTATTTTTTTAAAAGCCATGTTAATGACATCCATGTACATGTGGATGGCAGAAGGCCACATTAATGACTAACTTTGGCAACAATCTGCTTTTCTTTATGTGATTTCATATTTTTCTCAGCATACTTCAGTTGATTTTGCACCAAATTTTCAAATTTGTGTGCATACTCCGGAATTAATGTAATTTTAACGAGACTGTGTTTTTATGGTTTTGGGGGAGGGGGGAATCAAGCAGAAATTCATTTAAGCAGTTTTGAGATCTTAAGTACAGGTCACAGAGACTGCAAACACAATAGTATCCTACATTTATCATCTACATGACTTCAGAGTCATCCACATACCCCTTCATGAGACATGTGGATGACACAAAAATCAGGCATGTGGATGACAAAAAAGGAGTTTAAGTGGTCTCAGCAAGCCATTCCTAAACCTCTGTAAGCTCAACTTCAGTCAAGTACTTTGAATTGGAAGGTTTATCATAGTGCATAATCAAAATTAATTAATATTCACTTTCTGCCTACTTTCTAGAAGCCATGTTAATGACGGGGAATAAAAACGCTTTCCTTGAAAATGATGCAAAGTTCTTTGTTAATCCCAAACTGTTTGTAAGCAAGCAAAATTCAACCTTACAATTCAACCACAAGCTGCCCTGTTGGCTTTCTAACACTGTTGCCAGTTATACAAATTTCTCATTTCTGCAGAAAAAATTCCATTCTTTTCAGCCATGTGGATGACCAAAAACCCTTGGGACATTCTTTATGTTCATTAGGTGGGGTGACAGTTTTATTTCATTTTATTTTTTAGGGGTTAATATTCTTCACACGTTCATACTCATTGACAGGAAAAAAGTTGAAAAGGAAATAACATTTTGTTTTGTGGTAAAATGCATTAGAATATACAAAACCGAGGTTTGGGACAGGGCATGTGGATGACATTTCATTGAATTAAATTTGATTTTGGAATATCAGAATTTAAAGTTAGTGACATTTCAAAGTGATAGTTGTAGTATGGGAGTAGTAGAAACAAACTTTTATTTTAATTTTCTTTTAAAGTTGAATTTGAAGGGAAATATCACTCCGGAACACAAATTTTCCCGTATTTGAAGAATCACCCATATATACATATATATTGAACAAGAATATAAGAATTCGTTGTGTAATTTGCAGCCCAAATTCTGTAGGCGGGGTAGTTCATAAGGTTTTAAGTTTTAGCTACTGTCATTCTTCATGCAAGTACTTTCATCAGGTCAAATCTGACCTCAAAAACATTTTGTCACTTATTTTATTTTTTTTATTTTATGTATTGATGAAAGGTCATGTTCCCTTCTAGGATTAATTTTTTAAAATTCTTATTGAAATTGTCAAGTTTTCTAACACTATTACAAAGCCTAAAGTTAATAAAACTAGGCAAGTTTTCATAATAAATTTCCAGTTATTGGTGTATTAATATAAAACTTTTGCATTTATCAATAAATTGCTATTTATATACCAGTACTAAGTTACTATGACTAAAATATCAAACAACAATGCCAGCCAGGTAAATGGGGATTTCATTGTTCATTTATACTAACTACAGGCAATCGTTATAACAAAACCTACTATCTTCGTGTCTCCACTGAGCCCTCTTCCTTGTGAGCAAATCACAACTTGTTTCGATGACAATCAATGTCTACCTGATAGAGGGCACCGCCGTAGAGGAATACAGAAACCCACAAAAACTAACTATTCAAACTTGTAGAAAAACCTAAGAAATGAGAGTGATCGGGTCATCATAGAATCCACGATAGTAGTTATGGGTTAAGAATCTGTAATCATTTTATCTTATATAGAGGATGTAATGCTAACTCGATATTCGGTATACTTCATTTGCACGACACCTAGGCGGAAAGTGGAAACGGTTTTAAAGACCCGTAATAATTATATTATTATTTGTTTTTTGTTTATGCAATTATCGTTACTTCGAAATGATGTTTTTTCTTCTATTCGTAACAATGATGGGCATAAAAATTATTCACTTATGGCAATGAGAAATGTTTTCATATGCCTTTTGTCAGGAACTATTTATTATTATTATTATTATTATTATTATTATTATTATTATTATTAATATTATTATTTTCAAAACTGTCTCCCATCGGAGGTAGCCTCTGCTGACTCAGTATACTTACATCAACTTTTAAATCATAAACATAAAATATTAATTGATTCGTGTAAAGTAATACAATCAAATTACATGATTTGACATGATTTCTTTAAGACAATTGTTATTATGTCATCCTAAGACTAGCTGGAAGGCCATACTTCTTCCTGAAGTTCTTAAAGAAGCGAGGGATGGCAGCACGTGCTCCATAAGGAGATCCACTACTTCTATATTTTTTTATTATACTTTGTCTTGGAAGTAATGTATCGTGGGCTGTATTTTAACACTTGTATTTTCCAGAAAATATTAAACTGAGTTGTTGCCAGTTTTTCTACGTGAGAAAGATAATTTCAGCCAGAAGTTCGGGAACAGGCCATTTTCATCACACTATTCACGGGATTTCCATATACAGTTAAACTTCCCAATAGCGGACACCGCCGGGGAAAAAATAAATGTCCGTTATTAAGAAGTGTTCGCTATTTAGAAAATCGTTGTTACAAAAAAATCTTATTCAACACTGTAGTTTACAGTACAGTAGACGGTGAGATTGTGAGATTTTTGCGGTCAAGAAAATTTATACAAAAAAGTCTATGTATACAGAAGTATCAAAACTAAAGTTAAGTTGTAGAAAAAGTTTGTACAACAATACAGTACATGCATTTATGATTGCACTTCCGAACACTCAACTCCACAAACTAAGAATGTACGAAATGCTCATGTATCACAGCTAACAACTGTGCTGCTAAGAGATTAACTGAACTGAACGTAACAGTAAAAATGGCCGATAATGATTGTTGCAAAGAATTCCGTTAGAATTCAGTTTAATTTACAAGTCTCTTTCTTTCACGCTGTCCGTTATTTGGAAGTTTTCATTGTTGTTGGGGGATGCATTTCAGTGTCCGCGTCCGTTTTTGAGAATGTCCGCTATTTCGAAGAATTTTATCATAAGGGCCAATGTTATTTTGCAGTTGAATTTAAAAGTGTCCGCTATTGAGAGAAGTCCGCTATTGCGAAGTGTCCGTTAACGGAAGTTTCATTGTCTAGGGAATATTTTCTGGAAAATACAAGTGTTAAAATACAGCCCACGATACATTACTTCCAAGACAAGTATAATCTAAAAAATATAGAAGTAGCGTAAAAATCTTACTAAAATTGTTGTTTCGTTGTGATGATCTCCCATTGGAATTCTTTCTGGTTCAAATTCATAAAAATGCAACTATCACAACGGGCATTGAAGATCTCGTAACTCGAAGCAATTAAATAAACATTTCACCTCAAAATATGAGTAAAATTATTTCATTATAGCATTGGGATGACAATAAATACTATGTGAAATCTTCATAATAGGTATAGCTAAACACGTACAAACGTCAAAATGTATTATTGAGGTGCAATAAATAAAGTTTCTGTTTTGTATGAGTCCGAAACATCAATAGGTAACGGCAATGCTAGAGAGGTCCTAAATTTTTCGTCAGCAATAAAGAGTTGAACGGTACTCTTGTGATGTCTGTCTCTGCAACAATTCCATTTTGGATTATTACGACTGCTAAATATGTTTTGAAAATCTCATTTCTTGTTTTGAAGTGACGTCTTTCATTACTACACGCAATATTCTACAGTTTGTCTACCAAACCTACAAATCTTACTAAAATTATTATCTCGTTGTGAAGATTTCCCATTGCAAGCCTTTCTAGTTCGAATTCATAAAAATGCAACCATAACAACGGGCATTGAAGATCTCGTAACTCGAAACAATAAATAAACATTAAATTAACATCCCACACTAGTTTGCTCTGATGAAGCCGGAAAGCTATTAATGCGAGTTTCATGTAACCAATATCAAATTGCTCAATTCCATTGATTCCGTCAGCAAGTCCCAATCCATTATAAATAGAAATCATTTTCCGAGAAAAATAATTGAATGATCGCTTTACACAGTTGTAAATATAACAGGTATTTATATTTCAAACCTACAAATCTTACTAAAATTGTTATCTCGATGTGATGATCTCCCATTACAAACCATTCTAGTTCGAATTAATAAAAAATTCATCTATCACAACGGGCATTGAAGATTTCGTAACTCAAGCAATAAATAAACATTAATTTAACATCCAACACTAGTTTGCTTTGATGAAGCCGGAAAGCTATTTACGCGAGTTGCATTCAACCAATATCAAATTGCTCAGAAGACTTCCATTGATTCCGTCAGCAAGTTCCGATGATCCATTATAAATAGAAATCAGTTTCCGAGAAAATAATTGAAGGATCGCTTTACACAGTTGTAAATAAAACAGGTATTTCTATTCCAAACCTACAAGTCTTACTAAAATTCTTATCTCGATGTGATGATCTCCCATTACAAGCCATTCTGGTTGGAATTAATAAAAAATGCAACCATCACAACGGGTATTGAAGATTTGGTAACTCAAACAATAAATAAACATTAATTTAACATCCCACACTAGTTTGCTTTGATGAAGCCGGAAAGTTATTTACGCGAGTTGCATTCAACCAATATCATATTGCTCAGAATTTTTCCACTGATTCCGTCAGCAAATCCCGATCCATTGTAAATAAAAATACGTTTCCGAGAAAAATAATTGAAGGATAGCTTTACACAGGTATTTTTATTTCAAACCTACAAATCTTACTAAAATTGTTATCCCGATGTGATGATCTCCCATTGCATGCCTTTCTAGTTCGAATTCATAAAAATGCAACCATCACAACGGCCACTGGAGATTTTGTAACTCGAAGCAATAAATAAACATTAATTCAACATCCCACACTAGTTTGCTTTGATGAAGCCGGAAAGCTATTTACGCGAGTTGCATTTAACCAATATCAAATTGCTCAGAATACTTCCACTGATTCCATCAGCAAGTCCCGATCCATTATAAATTAAAATCTGTTTCCGAGAAAAATAAATTGAAGGATCGCTTTACACAGTTGTACATATACCAGGTATTTTTATCTCCTGCAGAAGATATTCCTAGCTGAATTAAATGAAATAATTGAATGGTACAAGGAAGTACGCAATTTATTTTCCCCTCATCATGTCCTCGAACTCACCTCAAAATATGAGTATCGTTATTTCATTTGAGCATTGGGAAGACAATAAAATGCTATGTGAAATCTTCATCATCGTTATAGCTAAACACGTACAAACGTCAAAATGTATTATTGAGGTGCAAAAAATGAAGTTTTTGTTTTGTATGAGTTCCGGAACATCAATAGGAAACGGCAATGCTAGAGAGGTTGTGACTTTATTTTAAATTTACAATCAACGCAGTTGCGAGCCAATTTGTTTAGGAAAATTTAAATCCTGGAGTTTTATTTAAAATTACTATTTCCCCGAATAGCGGGGAATAAATACTTGATTTTAAAGAAATTAAATAAATACACTGAATTTCTTACGTATTTTTTTTTTTTTACCATGTTCTCCATGTTTTCGTTTCAAATCAACTTCATCGTTTCTCTGTTCAGGCTAAATCGGGTGAATTACGCTTACCATCATAACCAGTTTTAATTGACGAAGCAAATTTAGGTCCTTTATTAACTCGACCATTCGGAATTATGTCTGTTTGTAAATTTGTGCGTTATGCAGTTAAGATCAAACGCGTTGTTCGATTTTCGTCAAATTTGGCATAAAAGTTCCCTGAACTCATTAAAAACTACGTATGTGTAAGGACTTTTGTTTTTTATTCCTTTCAAGATGGTGGACGTTTTAACTGACGAAGAGCAAATCTTAGACTTTTAGACCTGCTCACCTAGAAACAATGTTGTCTTCAAAATGATTTTTTTTTTTGCGTAACTATAATAGTTTACTGGCATTTTGTTTGTTTGTTTGTAAATATGATTGTTATGCAGATAGAAACTCACGCGGTGTTCAGTTTTCTTCCAACTCGGCATGAATATTCCTCAAAGTCATTAGAAACAACGTATATTTTTACTTGATTTCGCTTCAAGATGTGGCCGTTTTAACTGAGAAAGACCAGACCGTAGCCTTTTTTTTACGCGGGTTCCTCTGTTTACAGAACTACTCATTTACAGAACTATTAGTACTACCTAACAGAGAGAAATAAATGCCACGGGAGCGACAAAACATAAAACAATTGCTATGCAATTTATAAGACCAGACAAATATTACCAACGTGGTATTTTATCAAGGTTAAACATGATTAGCTGGGATTTTAAATTCCATTATACTTCACTGGTCTAAAGTGGAATCACGTCTTATGAATGAAATAGTTATCCAAAATATAAATCCTAAGGGAAACTTCATACCGAATGAATCACATGTGGCGAATTTAGTGGAATCCTGACAGATAAAGATTCATAAGTCAGTTTAATCAAAGAGAACAGACAAGATACTTTGGGATGAAAATATCGAGGGGAATGCGTAGTTGACCAAACATAGGTCTATATTCATTTAGGACATGTAAAGTACTGATTATTTACATTGGTCTTCCTCTAAACTAAATTCAAGACTACAGTGAAATAAGGAGGTAATATATATTGCAGCTTGTTTAGGCCTACGTATTACATGCAACTATGTTGACTAACCACATGGAGTGTGTAAATGGTTAGTATTTCTATATCATGTTGCATCATTTATTCGTGGAATTGTCTTAATAAATCCTACTCGAGATTACTAGTTTCATCGGATAAATATATCGATAAACTAGTAATCTCTCTTCTTGAGACCCTAGGAAGCACATTATAAGATAAAGGATCGGGATTGGTTGATATCCGAGGCAGTGCTAAACGTTATTGGTCAATATGAAACACGCACTTTATGAATTTAATAGTCGCCGTAAAATATCATTCCTACTCGTACAATCTAAAAGCAGAAAATTGAGGATAAACATTTAGTATAATTTTAAAATTTCCTTTAAATTTACTATTAGAAATTGATAAATTTCACGTTTGCCGCAGAGGGAGGATTATTTTACACAGTATTTGCCTCCTTATACCCTCTGATAATAAAAACACACAACACTCTGTAACACTGATATTTATGTGTAAAACATTAAAAGACCATTAAAATATATGTACAGATTAAAATTAATCACAAATTACACGCTGGTCAATGCTGCAAAAACACTAAAATGTGTACATAAAATGAATTTCCCTATTATTGGGAGTCTTTGCACCATACATATGATGGCAATGTCCAAATCTTCAGGATCGTAAAGTGTTCCTCTCTTGATTGTTTTGTGAAATTCTTGCAGGATTAAATGCCCAGTGTGTTGCAGTGTTGTTTTGATAATGAATATGCATTTCGGCGCAATATAGGTACGCCATCATCAGTTCCTTGTGTTGTAGAGTCGGAACTGATGATGGCGTAGCTATATTGCGCCGAAATGCAGTTCCTTGTGTTGTAGAGTCGGAACTGATGATGGCGTAGCTATATTGCGCCGAAATGCATATTCATTATCAAAACAACACTGCAACACACTGGGCATTTAATCCTGCAAGAACTTCACAAAACAATCAAGAGAGGAACACTTTACGATCCTGAAGATTTGGACATTACCATCATATGTATGGTGCAAAGACTCCCAATAATAGGGAAATTCATTTTATGTACACATTTTAGTGTTTCTGCAGCATTGACCAGTGTGTAATTTGTGATTAATTTTAATATGTACATATATTTTAATGGTCTTTTAATGTTTTACACATAAATATCAGTGTCACAGTGAGTTGTGTGTTTTTTTTTTTTATTATCAGAGCGTATAAGGAGGCAAATACTGTCTAAAATACTATTAGAAATACCTAGGAAGGAAGGTACTCCTCTGGGTCGCGAGCGACCCCTGGGGATCCCGTAAGGGGATATTCACAGCGGATTTGTTACCGGGGTGCGCCAGTCCCCTACCTACTTAAACCTAAGGACACATACACACACCCAGTCCTGAACCCGGGAAAGAAATTTTTCACTACTGAAAAATCCCCAACCCGGCCGGGAATCGAACCCGGGCCACCGGAGTGGAAGGTAGGAGCGCTACCGACTCACCCACGGCGGCGGACTAGAAATACCTACATAAACAAAAACATAAGTTAGGGAGGGCAGAAAAAATAGTGTAAATTGCAGAAGTGGGGTTATGGAGGATACCGAACAGTCTCTCATGTATGTAATTTATATCTTCGCACTTATCTTGTCTTATATCGTCGTGTCCGATCAAAATGATCGATTGGCCTTGCCAGTGTTAAGGATTATGAAGACGTTGAGACTGCTACAATTTGTTTTATTTAAAACTTAGCTGTAGGCTATAGGGCGAAGACTTAGATCGCTTAAACGAATATTAATTCTAAATAATATCGACTCTCGTAAGGAAATTGCACTTCGCACCACAACATGGCCGGCATGGATTTAAAACATTTATTTTTAGCTGTGTCAAGATCTGGCATGCGTTTATGTTTGTAAACAGTGATTATGGCTGAGCACGTTTATTTATAATTTTACTTGTAGGCCACTATTTTATTTGCCATAGTCTATCTGTTGGTTAAGTTTTCAAGGTAAAAAAAGTAAAGTGTTCCCTATTACAGGCCATGGAGGCCCAGAGGGTTCCACGAGGTTGAGGCTCCCGGATTTTTAGACAGTCGGAACATGAAGGTGGTAAGGTTGTCAGCTTTACGCACCGGCCGTCTTTACCCCCAGGATTGCTCCCGGTACTCATTTCTGTTAGAGGCTGAGTCGACCCCAGGGCCATAAGTTTTCAAGGTAGTAGCTTGTTATTTAAAAAGTGAAAGTTACATGTGAAATCATTTGATTTCGACTTCGTAGAGAAGTACAATGTACTTCCGTTTCATAATAAAGTGTACCAGGCATGGCAGTACAATGTTATTGTTATCCATGATGGAATGTAGCATGTGGCATGCGGATATAGAAGTAATCGGTAGTAGAAAGTTGTACGGATATTTATAGTTGTGTGTATTATAAAATTGCAATGGAGCTCGAAAGAAGTTTAGCTATGACTTTTTTTTATAACAGCCGTCTCCTTTGCCACGATAGTTGAGCCTTGGAGATGTGGTGAAAGAGGCAGCGGGTTCGAGACCCGCCCCGTTCATAGTAATCGTACACCGGAAAATCCAAAATATGAATAGCTATACCTACAGTAAAGTAGCTATAGTCCTGTAAAGCAAATGGAGAAGCCTGTGATGTATTCGATGATAAATGCATTAGTATTGGTGGCTGCAGGAACCAGGTGGGATGGCGCAGTTGATATAATACTGGGTATATGTGCTCAATATCGCGGGATCGATCACGGCCCAGGTCGATGGCATTTATGTATGGTTAACCGAGACAGCTCATGTCGACAGATTTACAGGCATGTAAAAGAACTCATCTGGGACAAAATACTGTCTCACCGGCAACAGTCACAGGCCTAAGTTTCAATACAACCCCGTCGTTAAATAACCATAAAAAGCAAAAAATGTACGCTAGCTTCATTTACTAATTTTTGAGGAAACAAAACAAACTTGTTAAAGTCGTGGTACGTTTGAATGCTTTAAAACCTGTGTGTAGTGATAAGTCAGAGGATTAATATCATTGCACGTAATAGGAAAATTGTCAATTTTTGTTGACCATGAGGGAGGATAAATTAATTGGAATTATCTGATTCTTATAACAATATTACTGAAATTCCTTTTCTTTTAAATATCAAACTTATTTATTATGACAGATTTATGAGTTTGTTTATTAACACCTAACATCATAATGACAATTTAGCTGCCCCAATGCCTGGGTGGATTATCTACTCCCATTCTACTGCTGGCACATCCGTGATCGAATCTCGATGGATTCATGTGGACTTTGTGGTAGACATGTAAGGGTCGGGTCTGATTTTTTTCGGGGTTCTGTCGTTTCCCCTTCTATGCGTCATTGCAAAATCGTTTCAGTTCCAATAAAAAGAATAAATTAGTAAGTTATTGAATGAAAATATTAATCAGAAACTAAATAATATTTAGTATTATTATTATTTAATATTATTAAGTGGGTATTTCAAGAACGACTTACTCAGATCTCATCTGCATTACTAGGCCTATACAATATCTCATCAGATAATAGATCATAAATCCATTTCTCACTAGGGGCACATCGTCTTCGGAAAGCATGTAATATACAGTAATAGCTATTTGTTGTATCATAAAAAAATTATACAGTGGCATTTTACCTATGAAACGTTTTATTGCTTAGAGTTGCATGATTATTGCACCAAAATGTGACCAGATTATTTTCTTATCTTCGGTTGGCGACCAATAACTCAATTTCGGAAAACAGTTCTGCTATCCAATTCCTGCATCCAACCATTAAATTCAGAATATGATCAAAATAAGTGCGTACTATTCGTTTATAAGCTCATTTCGTATAATCAAGAAAGCTGAGTGTTTTTGTCCATCTTATGTATTTTATATCCCAATACCTACAGTTTGTTACTTTATATGCCTGAAGAGATCAAACCATTACGTAAGTTCGGTAGGCCTATTATAATTCGCAGGTTTAATTCCTGTAGGAAGTAGGGCTATAGAGATTAATTAAAATAAATATGAAAATTTCCTTAAATCATAGTTATTATTTTTAATTTTAAAAACTGTCCAGCAAAGAAGGATTATTTAAACATAGGTTGGACGAGTGCTTGAAATACGGATAACGTATTTCACAAGTTATTATGTCGGTGTGCCTGGTGGTGTTTGGTCTTCTCCCACTATTAAGGATTGTCGCTACATTTCAATTCAGAGCTTGTGGAAATAAGTTCAACTATTCACTTTAATCAGTAAGTAGACACCAAGAAAAAACTGCGAAATTGGTAATTGTCTTCAGAGTTTTTGTTTTTTGCCACTGTTGCATCTCGAAGAAATAGGTCACAGTTTGACTGAAGATTCCTGTTGCAGGACGACAAATGAAAAACGACTTTTTTGTGGCTAGGTATTACAAAAAGATGCTTCCGTAATGCAAATAACTGTGAAGCATTTCACGCTAAGCTAAATGACTTTTCTACAACTAGCACCCACACGTTTCAATTAATTGAATTTGTAAAGAACATTCAAAGTGACAAGTGCAATCTAATGAGATCAAAAACAAAAAAAAGCAGAGTAAAAATGTTCACGAAAATGAGACTTTAATTTTGCATAAAATAATGACATACAAAACACATTCTATAACAAGATACGACTTTGTAAGAAGCTTTAACTTCTTTAGACTTTTTTTTCTAATTGATTAAGTAACTCTAGACCGAGTAGTACGCTTAGGTGTTAAGTATTTTAAGCATGCCAGCTACAATAGTGCTGCCAGACATAAGTCTGTTAAAATGGGAAGGAAAATGTTTATTCCTAGACGGAAGTGAGTTCGTATGCCATTCGGGGATAAAAACAGCAAATACTAAAGTCCAATCCTCTTGATCATTCGGGACGGGATCATGTATAAAAGGGAAAATGGGTCTGATTTCACGAAACCTCCCGGGAGGAACTACAAACCGTGGGTGACGTGTCGTAGATATACGGCACATTTTTTTCTTTTTCTTGTTTTTCCCTTTTTCCTTGTTTTTTTTCGGGGTTTCCCTTGTTTTCCGTGTTTTCTTTATGACACACAAACAACCATGCCCGAGGCGGGACTCGAACCCACAGCCTCCTTACCCACGGCTCCAAGGCTACCGCGGCTAAGGAGACCAGCATTATAGGAGAAAAATTCCTCTGACACTGGGACTTGAACCCAGGACCTTTGGCTATCCATGCCAACGCTCTTACCAACTGAGCTACGCTAGAATTCAAACCACTTTAAGAAACCTCAAGCCAAAAGTTTCCCGAGCCTTTCACGTCTTACGATACGAAGTTACAGCAAAAAGGATACATGAAATACGAACAATTACTGTATATAGCAAACATGCCTAATTTCGCAGTATCTTTTTATTTTATTTATTGCAAAATTGGGAACAGTAGTGGAAATATTTCATATTATTCATCAAAGAGTTCCTCTTCTCTTCTATTTTATACTTTTTATTATTATTTTTCCATTACTGTTCCTGATTTTGCAGTAAATAAAATCAAAAGATACTGTGAAATTAGGCACGTTTGCCCCTATTTCCACTAATGGAATGCAATGTTACTGTTCAAAATCAGGAAACAGACAGTGTAAAAAGGCAAAAAGAGCAAACTCATCTTCCCTGTACATGAACCTAATGAATTAACAGAAAGTGGGGTGCTGATCCCGGAGGATCCCTTTGCACTAAAGCCTTTTAAGAGGCCTTTCTACCCCGCTGAACCCTATTCCTAAAACATTAATTTATAATAGGCTACGTATATTTAAGGTTATCTGTAAGAAAAAAATATAGGAATTTTGCTTAACTCCATTTTCTAGTCATGAGAATGCACTATCTTCCTCCTGCTCGTTTTCAATGAATATGGAAGAATATGAGACCTTGTAAAATTTCTGTCCTGGCAAGATCATTGTGGCAATAAATTATGCTGAGACAAATGAGTGATAAGTGCGTCATTGGCTCGTCTTTAAATTTTCCAAGAATTCCCAATGCACATATTTATTTATTGTATCTCCAAGTCTTTATGAACCCTATTTTGCCAGAAAATGCATGTTAGGGTTATAGCTTACACAGCAATATATACAGTAAAATATACAATATGAATTACGTATGGTTGTGAATATATGTTAGTTACTGCATAAAATGATCATAATAACATTGCTTGGTGAAAACTTTTTGACACATGGAAATTTCGTCACAATCTTCAAAAAGCCAATTTAGCTGGAGTCTGTTCGTTTCGAACATAGGACAATCGAACAAAACATGTTTTACAGTTGTATGGATTCCTGACACTTACAATTATAACCACTATCTGAAATAATGTGAGATCGTAAAAAATAACTCCCAAATTTTCCATGGCCTGTCATAAATTGTGTTAAAATAAAATTTGGTGTAAATATTTTAACATTTAGCCGAAAGTGCCCTGTAGGGAAGAAAAGTTCTTTAGTCAAGGCGCCATCTGTACTTTTTTATCCAAATGTCATTCCAACAATTAAAGATGTAATGTAACATTTTCTTTTTAACGTAATGTATGGGGCTCTTGGAATATGAATAACGTAGACCTGAAGATGCTGCTGATTTAGCTAATGTATCCGCACGTTCGTTACCAACACTTCCCTGGTGTCCCCGTACTCAATGCACTTAACACATATTGCATCCCATTTTTCCTACGATTGCGATTTAGTAAAAAAGAAATGTATAAATAATTATTCACAAGCAGCAGCTGTAGGGTACCTGTGTTAAAAACTAGTACTAATATAGTAAGAATTTAATTTCCACCTTATAAAACTCCGTGGCGCTACATCCCTGGAGGGACTTGGCCTACCACCCGACCGCTGCGTCATCTCCCGTAGGCAGATGGCAGGATTGGGGGGCATGTGGTCAGCATGCCGACACCCACGGCCGTTATTGGTGGTTTTCTTGACCGGAGCCGCTACTTCTCTATCAAGTAGCTACTCAATTGGAATCACGAGGCTGAGTGCACCCCTACCAGACCTCCCTACCTCAGAAAAATCCGAGGAGGTACCGGGAATCGAACCCGGGCCGACGGATCTGTAGTCAGCGACGCTAAAATTTCCACCTTATACCCTCATTAATATGTATCTAGGATAACTCGGAGAATTTGCCAAAAACATTCACATTCACTTTTAGTTAACAGTATTTAATTTCACTTGTACGTTTTGTTATAGTAGGTGTGTACATCTATATTGTGTTGTAAGTTAATTTCTTAAAATGTAATAAAATATACATAATCTAAAAGCTACATTAGATGTTAAAAGATCTATAGGCATGTTTATTAAAATTTATAAACATCTACGCCAGTCATTGGTGTGCAACTTAATTAAGTTCTGTCTTGTATAGGCTATGTTACAATATTGAATATAAAAAAAGTCTTGAGGTTTTAAAAAACGAAGTTGTAGTCTTGTGGATTTATGTCACACGCATACAATGTCATAAATGCAAAACAACTGTGTACTCACAATATTCTTTCACTATATTTTCTGTTAGAAGTTTTTGTGTTTGTCGTATTTTCCTTCTTCTTTTTTCTTTTGGTGTTCTTGTAGTTCAGCGTGTTGTAGCTTGTGGATTTTTTCGATGTCTTCTTGTCTTCTTTGTAGTATGATGTATTATTATGTTAATGGCAATTTCATCGGTATCCTATCATAATCTTATTTGGGATGCATTTCGATTCAAAAGAATCATCTTCAGCCTACTAAATAAGAAAACGAACAAGGAGGATTAGAATTAATTACTTATAAGTTAGGAGTAGATTCTGCTATATAATGGTAACTTACCTCTTTAATAGACGTTGCGTGGAGTATGGATGTAGGATATTACTCGTGGGCAATGTAGAGTAGCGTGTATTTATATGGGCAGGGTGTGTACATAAAAATAAATCAAATACTGGATTTCTTTCAATTGCGTCTTCGTTTAGTATAATTTGTTTGTGTTTATATATTTCTAAATTTTCCAACGTCTTTAGTTTGTTGCTTTTATCTTGTTTATGTAAAATTTCCATAGTTTGTTCTATGTTGTTGTGTTTGTGATTCTCATCTAATAAATGTTTGGCGTAGGAGGATTTTCTTATTTTTTGTTCGTAGGCTGTTGTATGTTCTTTGTACCTTTGTTTAAATTTCCGTCCCGTTTGACCAATATAAACATTTTTGAAGTCTGTGCATGTCAATTGGAGTACTCAATTTTTTGCGTACTGATCTGTATTATCACTCTTTATATTATATAGTTTGTTTTTGATGCTGTTATTTGTCTGAAACGCAATTTTGAAATCCTCTTCGAAAGGTTTTGTGATTCCGTGTATTTTTTTGTCTGTGTATGTAAACGTTATGTATTTCTGAACTTTCTTATTTATTCTATCGGTAATAGATTTGTCTTATTTATTTTGTTTTTGTTTTTCTGTAGTCTTTGTCTATTGCCGACAGAAGAAATAAAGAAAGATGAGAAATACATAACGTTTACATACACAGACAAAAAAAATACACGGAATCACAAAACTTTTCGAAGAGGATTTCAAAATTGCGTTTCAGACAAATAACAGCATCAAAAACAAACTACATAATATAAGAGTGATCAGTACGCAAAAAATGGAGTATACAAATTGACATGCACAGACTTCAAAAAAGTTTGTATTGGTCAAACGGGACGGAAATTTAAACAAAGATACAAAGAACATACAACAGACTACAAACAAAAAAGAAGAAAATCCGCCTACGCCAAACATTTATTAGATGAGAATCACAAACACAACAACATAGAACAAACTATGGAAATTTTACATAAACAAGATAAAAGCAACAAACTAAACACGTTGGAAAATTTAGAAATATATAAACACAAACAAATTATACTAAACGAAGACGCAATTGGAAGAAATCCACTATTTGATTTAATTTTATGAACACACACCCTGCCCATATAAATACACGCTACTCTACATTGCCCACGAGTAATATCCTACATCCACACTCCACGCAACGTCTATTAAGAGGTAAGTTACCATTATATAGCACAATCTACTCCTAACTTATACGTAATTAATTCTAGTCCTCCTTGTTCGTTTTCTTATTTAGTAGGCTGAAGATGATTCTTTTGAATCGAAATGCATCCCAAATAAGATTATGAAAGGATACCGATGAAATTGCCATTAACATAATAATACATCATACTACAAAGAAGACAAGAAGACATCGAAAAAATCCACAAGCTACAACACGCTGAACTACAAGAACACCAAAAGAAAAAAGAAGAAGGAAAATACGACAAACACAAAAACTTCTAACAGAAAATATAGTGAAAGAATATTGTGAGTACACAGTTGTTTTACATTTATGACATTGTATGCGTGTGACATAAATCCACAAGACATTTTAACTTCGTTTTTTTTTTAATCTCAAAGACTTTTTTATATTCAATATTGTATCATATACAAGACAGAACTTAATTAAATTGCACACTAATGACTGGTGTTACTGTTTATATATTTTAATAAACAGGCCTATAGATCTTTTAACATTTAATGTAGCTTTTAGATTATGTATATTTTATTACATTTTAAGAAATTAACTTACAGCACAATATAGATGTACACACCTACTATAACAAAACTTACAAGTGAAATTAAATACTGTTAACTAAAAGTGAATGTGAATGTTTTTGGCAAATTCTCCGAGTTATCCTAGATACATATTAATGAGGGTATAAGGTGGAAATTAAATTCTTACTATATAACATCCCCTCATTGGTAAAAATGAAGTTTATTAATAGTACTAATATATCTTGGTGGCGATCAATACATCGATTACACTGGACAACAGCCAAAAATTTTTTTGCATGAAATTGGGCGTTTATTATGTGGATTTTAGCGCTGAATTCAATTATGCAAAAAGTTTTTCTCTGGCACCCTCAGTTTCAAAAAGAAAGCCTGTTTTCTGAATTAGCACTGGCTGTAAATGCTTAAATTTCTGTTATAGTTATTGACATAGTAAACAAGACCTAATAGCGATAATAACATTTATTTATTATTATTTTACTGCTTTAGTTAGTAAGGACCGTGGTGTTATGATAATTTTGCCTTTGACAATTTATTTCCTGTTTTTGTCAGGGAGAGTTAAATGATTTGGTCCGAGACTTAAATCTTTCCAAAGCCCAAGCAGAAATTTTAGGTTCTAGGCTAAAGGAATGGAATTTCTTACACAGAGATACATCCATATCAATTTTTCGAAAATGAGAAGAGTACCTGATTAAATATTTCAGAATGGAAGAGAATTTGAGTTATTGTTGTGATATTGATAGTTTGATGAATGCTCTTGGTAAAATCAACAACCCAGATGAATGGAGGCTCTTCATAGATGCTTCAAAATTAAGTTTGAAAGCTGTGCTTTTACATAATGGTAATACACAACCGTCGGTGCCCATTGGTCATGCAGTTCAAATGAAAGAAAGTTACAAAAATATGCAGCTAATATTACAAAAAGTGCAGTATGACAAGTACTACTGGTCCATCTGTGGCGATTTCAAAATGATTGGAATACTGTTAGGATTACAAAGCGGATATACAAAATATTGCTGTTTTTTGTGCGAATGGGATAGCCGTGATAAATCCAAACATTACGACACTAATATATGGCCTCCCCGGAAGAATTTTGTCCCTGGAGAAAAGAATATCTCAGCTGAACCATTGGTTGATAGATCAAAAATTTTATTGCCTCCACTTCATATAAAATTAGGCCTAATGAAGAATTTTGCCAAGGCATTAGACAAATCTGGAGCAGGTTTCAAATACCTAGAAGAAAAATTTCCAAGAATCAGTGCTTCTAAGTTGAAGGAAGGCATTTTTGTTGGGCCTCAGATTCGAGAACTAATGGAAGATCAGCTGTTTGAAAGTAAATTGAATCATGTGGAGCTTGAAGCACGAATATCATTCAAGACCATTTGCGAACAGTTCTTAGGTAATACTAGAGCACAAAATTACGAACAATTAATTGAGAAATTACTAGGAGCCTATAGAAATCTAGGTTGCAACATGTCTCTCAAAATTCACTTCCTGCATTCCCATTTGGACTTTTTCCCTGCAAATCTAGGACAAGTTAGTGATGAACATGGAGAAAGATTCCACCAAGATATTTCCGAAATGGAGAAGAGGTATCAAGGAAGATGGAAACCCAATATGCTTGCAGATTACTGCTGGAGCCTCAAAAGAGAAACCACAGGAAAGTACAGAAGAAGCAGCAAACGGCAGAAATTCAACTGACAGCAGTAGAGGATGGACTTGAAAACGAGTTGGCAATGTTTTCAGGTATGTTAATTGGTTACTTTTACAAAATTAAATATAGTTTTATTGTGAAGGATTCTTCTACATACGAATATTACCAGTTAGTCTTTGATATTACGGTGACTTTACGTTTTATTTATAAACGACTAGAAGTGTAAGTACACGATTTACTAAAAAACTGAGGGTGCTAGACAAAAACAAAGGCCATATTTGAACTCAGCACATCAAAATACATAAGAAATGATATGTTTTGTGTAAAAAAAATTGAAGGTCAGTTTTGTTGTCCAGTGTTATTTATGCGCAGGCACAAGTAATCACATCACAATTTAGATGCTGGGAATTGAATCGTTCAGTCAAAGAGAAAGTAAAGGCACAGGTAAGATTGAAATTGTAAAATTCAATTAGCAATATATATATCAATAGAGGCTTGCATATAAATAACGCAAAAATGCTATCTAATTGGGAAAAAGACGCAATTAAGTTAGGTGCACTGGGTGCAGGAAATTCGTCTTTCCGTCATGATAGCTTGAACGGGAAATTGATAGCTATTTCACAAAAATGTATTTTAAACCATCTTTTCTTACAATCATGCTTTAACAGGAGAAGTGTTTTCTTCATTTCGTGTGCTCTCTAACTAAAGGTCTACCACCTGACCACTTCGTCATCTACCTCCGTCCTTTGGCATTGGGAGATGCCAGAATTATGAGACATATGGTCATGCCGACACCAACGGCTGATAATGGTCTTCGTGACAAGTCGTGGTCTCTATCGTCTTTAATTCGTTATCCGGATAGTGACTACAACTGCTACCTTGATGAATACCTGTATACATAATAATACCACCCGGAGTGAAAATATATCACCCAGGAATTGTTCTGTTGACTTCATGATCTATTTTGTTATCCTGATACAAATTGCTGGTTTAGAATTAGGAGTGCAATTTCCTTGACTATTCCACTCATATACCGTGTTTGAAATTGACCAATGATGTTTAGCAATTCCTCGGATATAGACCAATCACGTTCGTTTATCTTATAAAATTCTTGCTATTAATATGAGGAAGGGATTTTACCTGATAAAGTGGTCAGCTCGTTACTGGACATGAAAGCATCAATGAGCCGTGATTATTACGTCACATTAAGCAGCACAAAAACAGATTATTTTATACAACATAACTTGTGTGGAAATTGAAATAATATAAATGTACATTGGTTAAAAAACATTTTCGATTGGGTGCAAGCCATTTCGTGTGCTTTTATTCTGTTCTGCTGTTAGTTTAGCTGAATTAAGTTAATTTCGTCATATACGCACAATTGGTAGCACTGGTTACAACATGGTAACTCGAATCGATTCATAGATGGTTGATTCGTAGCATGCCATGAACTCTCAGCTGTTAGTTTTGTTTTTATATAATAAAGCACGAAAGTAATTATTATTTGTATAATCCGTTACATTTTTATTCGTGGAATAGCCTTAATAAATCCAACTTGTGTTGACGAGTTTCATCAGTTAAATTCGCTCCTGCTGCGCAGTCGCGAATCTATCGATAAACTCGTAAACTCTTGTGGGATTACCTATGATAATACAAGGCTTACGCAGAGAAAATCATGTACTCTATCTTCCTATCTATTTGTAAATATTTTATATCTTTTTGCAGGCTTATTTCTTTCTCGCTAGCTTCTGCACTTCATGTTTTAATTATGTAGAAATGTTTGTGCATTTACCCTGTTTTTACATAGAACAGTGACATTAACAGAAATGTTATATGGAAAATTACAGTTGGTTTTTACTATAGACTACAGAAGGGCATGCCGTGTTTCAATCGGCTGAGGTACTGTGCTAGAAACCAAGACGTATCAGGATCGATCCCTGGTAAAATTATATTGCTCATTGGAACAACAATAACAATACAGTATCCTATCTCAGAACCTGGAATCCTCAGTCCCTGGGACCCTAATGGCCGCCATGGCCTATATAGAAAACACATTACTTTATTGCATTTTGTTTTATCGTTAAATGACAACATACCAATTACAGAAACATGTATCGTATTTGTAAGAGCTTAATTTTTAAAAAGTGCTTAAAACTGATTTTACCGTTCCGCCTTGTTCTCCAGTTCCTTAAGAATTGCCTTACACATCAGAAATTAACTCAAAATAGACGTTTTAATACAAACTATTCAGTTCAACTTGCATCCAATAACGTATAAAAAAGTGATCTCCATACAGGCCATGGAGGCCCAGAGGGTTCCAGGAGGTTGAGGCTCCCAGATTTTGGACATTCGGGACGTGAAGGTGGTAAGGTTGTCAGCCTTACGCACCGGCCGCCTTTATCCCAAGAATTGCTCCTGGTACTCATTTCTTTTAGAGGCTGAGTCGACCCCAGGACCATAGTATCATTCCTACATTAAACTTTGTCGGGCGCAGTGTTGTAGAGGTAGCATGCCCACCTTTAGATCCGAGGGGCACGGGATCAAACTCTGCCCTGGGGATTGGATTTTTCAGGACGTAAAAATCCAGGGCACGGAATCTCCGGAGGGATTTAACTTGGGGAGGGGGGGGGGAGATTTACGGCACGTAAAAGAACTCAAAGCCTAATTGAAGCCTGTGGACAAAGTTTACCAGTACGTCCAAATAAAACCTTAGTTTTCTGCGGGGGTTGTTGAGGCGATGGGCTTACCACTTATCCCTCTGTCCTCGCACGGAAAATAAGCATAACAAAATTAGTCTAAGTACTAAAGCCTCAATTGGAGACCCTACGTCCCACCATAGTATGGGTTACAGGAAAATCAGATCAGATCAGATTGAACTTAAATCATAAGATTACTGATTTGAGGTGGCCTATATTATGGAATATCGTGAATTCTAATCCTGTAATTAAAGAATATAAATTAGGGTTAAGTCCCATACGAAAGTCTAATGTCTAATTAGAATTTAGCTAACTCTACAAACCTATGCCGCAGCAAATATAATTATTTCATCTTCTTAGTTTCTTCCAGATGCTCGTTCCCAAAGTGTTTTGGGAAGGTTGATCTTGTCATTGTCCCCCCTAGCTACGTCAAGGTGTCCTCAGGGTTTTTCCATTAATATCTTTATGATCTCATTTCATTCTGTGAGTTATAATGACTTGTACAATGTAGGTGAATGATATAGAATTTGTATTTAGTTGCTACGAATTTTCTCCAATGCACTACAGGAGTATCCCACTTGGGTCTAAAAACCTTTCTCATTACTGTACTTTGTTCTCGAGTGTTCTAGATTAATTCTCCAGCCAAAGTATTATTATTTCTTACAGTCAATGGCGCCTAAGAAAGCCAAAGATAAAGTCAATTAGGCTACGTCGCACATAAAAATCGTAAGTTATAAAAATCTTTATTAAGCAGTAGATTTCTAATTTTACTTTTAAAAATATCCGACTTAAAATTGCTATAAACTATAGGTCACAATTTCATAAAGTTGCATAGTCTTAGCCAGTCTGTTTTTACGAGTAAGTAGGCCTATGCCTTTGTGTGGGCAAGATTTTGTTGCCAGGTGTTAGAATTATGAATATCCTTTCTCCTTGAATATTCAGAAAGGCTACCATTTTATAATATTAATAAAAGCTCGCTAGATCATGGAAGTTTCATCTATTAATAGAAGTTTCCAATGTGTTCTAACAAGTAAGACTACAATTAGTTAAAATTCAAATTGCTTTCTTTCGTAGAAAAAATACATGTTGAATTTCAGCTTTCCCGTAGAATGAAGCTATGTTTACAAGTGACCAAAAATAAGGCAAATGTGCTAATCTGATATAACTCTTAGGTACATGAAAATACTTCTTAATAAGAATAAAACACTAGGTAATCTGCTAAAAATATAATTGATATGATGATCCCAATATAATTTGGAATCTAACAAAATGCAAAGCATCTTAGAGATCATGTTTCGTATCCATAAACGACTACTGGGAGTGTGGTTACTATCTATGTACTTAACTAATAATTTGACGTTATCTATCAAATATATCAATTTATAATATAAACTCCATAGCGAAGGAAAACAAAGCCGATTAGCTTTTGTTTATACATTATTACACATATTGATTAACAAGGTTAGGTAAGAACAATCAAATAGTTTTAAATTCAACTAATAGTTATGATTTCTATTTTAATCCGGTACTTTTGAGCGCAAAGCTTTATTTTTTAGGAATTAATGGAGAATAATACTATGTCGTATTCCTTTTTTAGAAGCTTTGAGTATTATTTTCTAGTTAAATACCAATTAAACACGATTCTGCTTTCACTTAAGAAAAGTCTTCTTGAAGAACTCTTTTAAAATCCCATCAAAATATTATTGCACAATCAGTTTCAGAAAAATCATTAAAATCTACTGTTTTATACTAATTTTCCAGGAAATACTTGAAATATTTATTTTTCGACTATTAAAGCTTATTAAAATCAACTGTTTTATATTAATTTTCCAGCAGATACTTGCAATATTTACTTTCAACTTCGTAGGATAGAACGTCCATACATAGAGAAAAATATTTACATTGTTTTCATTTTAAGGTACGCTTAGTTTCTGAGGAGTTTTATATTGTACGAAGGTGGATCGAAAAGTAACGCGCAATATTTATTTTTACAATAAATTTAATAGGTACAATTACAAACAAATGCACACATGAAGGGAGGTATTTTTGTCTATTTTTCTATATAGTCGCCAAGTTTCTCAACACATATCTCCCATCGCGATATCAGTTTCAAAATACCCTATTCATAGAAGTCCGTTCGGTTGTAGTATAGCCATATGCGAACTGTTGTTTTCACTTCTGCATCTGACGCAAAGCGTTTACCGGCCAGGAATGTCTTAAAAGTCCGACGGTGCAAGGTCTGGACTGTATGGAGGATGCTGGAGCACCTCCCAACCAAATTTGTTGATTTTCTCACGAACATTTGCAGTAACATGGGGGGCGACCTGGCACCGTCGGACTTTCATTTGTTTGGTCCATGAAGAAATTCCTGGCCGGTAAACGCTTTGCGTCAGTTGCAGAAGTGAAAACAGCAGTCCGCAGATGGCTCTACTCCAACCGAACGGACTTCTATGAACAGGATATTTTGAAACTGGTATTACGATGGGAGAAACTTGGCGACTATACAGAAAAATAGACAAAATATGCCCCTTCATGTGTGCAGTTGTTTGTAATTGTGCCTATTAAACTTATTGTAAAAAAATAGTGTGCGTTACTTTTCGATACACCCTCGTATTTGGCCCTCCTAATACTAGGCGATGATGGTAAAGTGAAAGGTAAATAATGTGGATATTTGGTGTAGTTGGAGGATCCTATTTAATAAATGTTCGTGGGAGTGTGATTTCCATGAGAACGATTTTTCTTGTTTTGAAATGTTTTAAACTAATGTAGTCAATTGATGAATATGTTGTTCTCTTAAATCTGTGGTTTGGTTTTAAAAGGGCCAATGTCAATTTCTTGCAAAAATGAGATTTAAGTATTATTGAGCTCGGCTAGTCTTTATCTTTCGTATATTAAAAGTACCGAAGTCTGTTGCTTTAATAGACATAATACAGAAACCTTATAAGGATATATAGTATATTTTATGAACATATAGGAATATACAGACATATATACTTGTACAGTAATAGGAGTAAGACACAGATCATGTAAACTAAGATAAACCTAGGCATGTAGTACTACTCATCTGTAATGGAGCATGCCGTTGAATTTAAAAAAAAAATACAGAAACCTTAGAGACCAATGTCGGAAGTTCTCAGCCAAAAAAATGTTACTTCTATAAAGGCTTCAAAGTCAGTTATCTCAAAAGCAAGTTTTATGATATTGACCCTTTTAGAACCAAGTCGCAGAAATAAAGGGCTGGATGGAAAATATTCTTTGCACAAGGATAAAAGAACAAGACAAATTATGTTATATAAGCCGACCGAAGTAGATCAATACATTAATATAATTATATTCTGTTCGGTCGACTTGTATATGATTCAGCGTAACCCATACATATAAATCACATGTATCTTGTTTGAATGTAAAATTGAGATATTAATATGAAATATTCAGCTGTTTACAATTTGGTTTAAAGCGACTTCCGTTAACGATCAGGCAAGTAAAAATAACTTGAATTCAGGAATTGAATTATTGGTTATTTTTAATCCCCGTATGTTACTTACTTTTGTCCAGAGTCTTGCGGAAAAATATATTCTTGGAGTCATATTATGGCAGGTTGCAGAAAGTTAAAAAATCTGAGAAGGGTATATTCCCACAACAATTTCTGGTATCCAATAGAGAAGTGAATACCTGCTTAGAACTGATGGTGGAAGTAAATATTACACTTAAAATGAGTTCTCTTCTGGCGAAAAGTCGCCTCATGATTTCCTTCGTCCTGCTTTGCTATTCCATAATTGCTCAATCACAATTGTTGACATTGTTATCAGAATTGTGGCATAAATCCTTGAAGGGACTAGGCCTACCATCTAACCCCTGCGTCACCTACCATAGGACGATCGTAGACTGGGGGCATGTGATCAGTAAGCCGTCACCCACGGCAGTTAATGTTGGCTTCTTAATCAAGGAGCTCCTCAGTTTGAAACAAGAGGCTGAGTGCACCCGGTTCCAGACTTTTGGGAACCGAAGACATCGGCACTAACCATGAAAACACGCAGGTGACCAGGCAGTATAAGTGGAGGGACTAAATAGGGTAAGAAAATTAGTACTGGCATTTGCCAATGCATATACCATTGTCGACGTATGCGATTCATGCATTTGTTACGTGTGCCTTTAATTTATGGATTAAACTATAAGTAATTTACAATCATATTTATTGGAGAGAGAATATGTGCAACTACAGCCAATCACTGAGCAAAATACGCAGGTCTACATAAGCAATAATTAAGGTTTGTGTATTTGTGTGAGTTATGGTGACCAGCCGTCCAATTTTAACCGGATTGTCCCTTTTTTGATTGATTGGTCCCCTTGTCCCGACAGAATTTTAACGGGACCCAAAAGACCTTAAATTTAAATTAATTTCTTAATGTCTCATTTGTGTTTTGTGTGGTCAGATGAGAAGAGCAGGTTTAATGTTGAAACTGTTAAGGGTATGGTTATGTTCATGGTCCAAACTCATTTCCGAGATATATCTTGCATACGGTTTCTATAATTTTCTGTTAGAACACCCAAAACTTTTGCAGGAAATACAGAACTCACAGGAATATCAAAGAAAGATTGGTTCAGATCTCGGATGAAGTAAAGAGTAAATAAGAGTTTGCCTAAGAAACTTAATCTAAGACTTAGGCAAGGATTTAATAAAGTAAACATATTTTTTTGGAATCTATTTGCAAATTAGAATTATATATTCAGCCCTAAGCACTACACCTTTTCAACCTCAATTTCGGAAAATGTAATTTGAATTTCGGAAAAAGTAATTCCAATTTCGGAAAAAGTAATTTGAATTTCGGAAAAGGTAATTTCAATTTCGGAAAAAGTAACTTCAATTTCGGAAATACGAGGGCTATGAAGAGGGTATAGTAAAGTTGGTACCACGCTAGGACAAATGACTCAATCGGAGCGAGATTATGTAGAGAAGTAGCTAGAAGGTGTAGCTAAGAGTTCCAAATAAAACAGTTTTGATTTTCACTGTGGTTTTCATTTTATGCCCCATCGAATGTTTTAAAAAATAGCCCTCGTATTTCCGAAATTGAAGTTACTTTTTCCGAAATTGAGATTACTTTTTCCGAAATTGAAATTACCTTTTCCGAATTTGAAATTACTTTTTCCGAAATTGAAATTACTTTTCCGAAATTGAGGTTGAAATGGTGTAGAATGTGATTTTTAATTAGAATCTAACAGGATATTGAGGTTGAGGACTTAGAATAATTACAGTGTATATAATTTATTGTTGGTAACGTAATGTGTATTAAATGTACATTGATACAGTTTTTGTTACATGTATATACTTACTTACTTACTTACTTACTTACTTACTTACTCAATGGCAATTGAAAATTCCTAAGCAAGCTATCTTAAAGGAATATTATCTATTTTATGGAACCCGAAGGTTCATTGCCACGCTTACCTGAGTCCGCCATTCAACCCTATTCTGTGCTAACTCCATCCAATCATCCCCCACAAATCCTACTTCCCATAAATACGTTCTAAGATTGTCCTCCCACCTACGTCTAGGTCTTCCACGTGATCTTTTCCCTTCGGGTCTCCCAGTCAATACTTTTGAGATATGTCTTTCCTCTCGCATGCGAGCAGCATGTCCAGCCCATTTCATCCTTCGCGATTTAATTACCCTTACTATATCTGGTGAAGCGTACAGGTCCTGAAGCTCATCGTTATGCAATTTTCTCCAGTCCCCATTGTCATCCCTCTTGGGCCCAAATATTTTTCGAAGCACCCTATTTTCAAACACTCTCAGACTACGTTCTTCTGATCAGTATCAGCTGGTATATCTCGCATCCATATAATACAAAAGGCAGGATAATAGTCTTATAAATCTTAATTTTTAGATTTCTGGACAGAAGACGAGACGATAAGAGTTTCTGAACTGCATAAAAACAAGCATTTCCTGATTTGAATCTACACTTAACTTCTGCCTTAATATTATTTGTATCTGTAATTACTGTTCCCAGATATTTGAATTCCTCCACTTGTTCAAACGATTTACCGGCTATTCTAATATCTTGTGGCGCATTATTTTGGCGTCCCATGACCATATATTTAGTTTTTTCTGTATTAATTTCTAATCCAACATTCCTGCAGGCATCGAAAAGACTTTCTGCATTTCTCTCGATTGTGTTTACCTCATCGCCCAATAAGCAAACGTCATCTGCATAAGCTAAAATCGGGTGACTACCATTTAATTCTAGGCCTACGTTCTTTTCCGGAACTTTCCTAATAGCATATTCCAAAGCGAAATTAAAAAGGAAAGGTGATAGTGCATCTCCTTGCTTCAAGCCGATTCTAATGGCAAACCTATCTGATATAAATTTCCCTCCCCTGACTCTACTATAGGTTTCATTTAGACACATTTTGATCAGCCTAACCAATTAACTTCTTTGGTATCCCAAACTCAATGAGGATATTGTAGAGTTTTTCTCGCCTAACTGAATCATATGCTTTTTTTTAATCTATGTATAGCTGGTGAACAGGCTTAATATATTCCCACTTTTTCTCCAAGATTTGGCGAATACAAAATATATGATCAATGGTTGATCTATTTCGCCTAAATCCACATTGGTGATCTCCTATGATTTCGTCTGCATATGGGGTTAATCTTGACAGCAGTATATTAGATAACATTTTGTATGATGTTGATAAGAGAGAAATTCCTCGATAGTTATTACATTCGGCCCTATCTCCTTTTTTTGTGGATCGGTATAATAATAGATTCTTTCCATTCCTTCGGCAATTCCTCCTTTCTCCAAATCATAAGAATGAGCCTAAGGATCTCTGAGTTTAATCTAGGCCTATCCCCACCTGCCTTAATTAATTCTGCTGGAATTTGGTCAACCCCTGTTACATGTATATAAGGTAGGCTTATTTCATAACAGAATTACCCTTTAGTTTAACTAATAAACAGGATGGTCATAAGTAAAGTTGTATCATAAAATTAATTAAAAAGTTGAATATCAACTTGTCATAGGAAATTAGCATATTAATACAATAAATTAACGTAGTTTAATAAACATGTCATGTGATAAAATAATTTCAATTATTATAAACTTTTATATAAAATTAGTTAAATTGCAGTTCATTAACAACTAGTCAAAATATACCAAATAAATTATTACAAGTATTGTATGATGTCAAATTTCCATTAATTTATGACGACTATAGTAAGTTGTGATACAATATTAGAAGATAACAACAATTGTTCTAAAATTAATTTCATTGGTATTATAATTATTTGTATGATGTCACACTTCATTAATTACGACGACTATAGTAATGTATTCAGTAATTATATTCACATTGGAAGGTTGAACACAGCAGTAGATGATGAAATCAAATGTTCGAGGATTAATTTCATTAGTATGTTATATAAGTATAACCTGCATTAACTAGATTGTCATGAATTGTTGTTAAAGTGTACTTTATCTTTTTCTTCGCATCCAGCCCAATAAATTCTGTAGATTCTTTTTGAATTTTAATTTTCGAGATGCATTTCGGCACAAGCTATGCCATCTTCAGTCAGGATATCCAACAGTCTTAATGGATTTGCTGTGGATGTAGCCGGTATGCGAGCAGGCTAGCTACTCTATAAATTATATAAACTGTAATTATTCTACGTCTTCAGCCTCAATATCCTGTTACATTTTAATTAAAAATCACATTCTAGTGCTTAAGGCTGAATATATAATTCTAATTTTCATATAATTCAGCACTAGTGGAATGAAATTCATTAATACTAATCTATTTGCAAGGTTACTGCATATTTTTAATAAGTTTGTCAGTACTCCTATTAACATTTACTCATTACAACTAAATAAAAAAGAAAGAAACAAAATACTGTATTAATTATGTAGTCTAAAGTTAGCAATCGTTATCTTTATTGGTTTAAATTAAAATTTAAGCATTAAGCATTACAACTAAATAAAACAGAAATAAACAAAATACTGTATGAATTATGTAGTCTAAAGTTAAGAATCGTTATCTTTATTGGTTCAAATTAAAATTTAAGTAATAAGTATTACAACTAAATAAAAAAGAAAGAAACAAAATAGTGTATTAATTATGTAGTCTAAAGTTAGGAATCGTTATCTTTATTGGTTTAAATTAAAATTTAAGTATTAAATAAAATATTTATAACATTTACCTAATTATGGGTTCTGTTTTCTCGATAATCCGCAGGACCTGCCTGAGTGTCCCGTATTTTTATTTCCAAAATAAGGTCATTCCAGTGTGAGTGAGATCCAGTTTTCTTTGGTTAGAGTTCTTTTTTGTATTGTGAATAGCCTACATTTGAAAGTGTGACATCTTCTAGTTATTGCTAGGGCCCAGAAATTTATGGAAATCATATTTTAGTAATGCACACTGTTAAAAGCTAGTGTTAAAATCTGTAGAAGACATAAAATAAATAACAGAATATTGATGATTTAATTTTTATATTGTTGCATATTTTTCTTACGTTTGCGATAATGCATCATATTTGTTTGATATCAAAATATTTGTACATATTCTATTAATATGTTACATTTTAACGGCATTACTTCAGACAAAACTTTAGATATCGTGCATATATCTGTTAATCCAAACATTTACAGCATATTTATCTGTGTGAATGTTTTGAGAACCGAATATAAGTAATTGATAATACATAGCCTAATGTTTTCAGAACTAAATAAAGTGAGGAAGGTGCACTCAAGCTGAGCATTACTACAGAGCACACGGCTATTCTTTGCTGTAGTCACTTATAGACTTAGTCCTTTTAGAGCACTTCGTAATGTGATATGTATCACATCTCTGCTTGCATAGTATACATATACATTCTGTGGTGGGCTTGTGAAATTTTGTGTTCTGGCATATTTTATGATGAAATCCATGAATCGCCAGCCTGGTGGTAACATGTCTTTGCTCTTGACACTCCCTTGTCCATGTCCTGTCTAACATTGCGCTTGTACTGTAGAACTCCTGATCTATCTCTTCTCGTTTTCTGTCTCTACACTTCACTAGATTTTGGTAGGGGTCTGTAGAGGGTAGTAAGTGTTGAAGGCGTATGTCTTCCACGAAGTAGGACTCTCTCATCAGTATGTATACAAGTCTAGCTGGTGTTGCTTTGCTCACTCCCATTACTTTCCTCATGTAGCATACTTTAACTTTTTCTATTCTGGTTAGGTCACTTAATGTAAGTTTTTCCCAGATGACGTCTACTCCATATGTGGCAATTGGTGCTATGGTTGTGTTAAATAGTGACATTGCTGTACTGATGGATAGCTAATGTTTTCAGAACTGATTGTATGATATTAAAGCAACATTTCACTCCATTAGTTTTCAATTGATTAAAATGTGTTGCTTTGACCTTGACCTTGTTTTAAAAAAGTTTATTAATTTAATTTATACAACTTACACTATTTTCTGTAATTTAAAATGTAAATCAGCTAATAAGAGAACGTCAAGTATTAAAAGTATTTAATTGTTAGAGCATACTTCATTGGTTCTGGAACATATTTCTCCCGATTTTAAAGCATATTTCGTATTCTGATAGAGCATTAACTTCCGTGTCTTAACTATTACAAGGGCCCGGATTTATAGGTTTTTTATAAATTCTGTTTTGGTTTTTTAATATATTTAAATTGTTTTATTTTATTTTATTTTTTACCATTTTCAGACAAGATCTTTTAAGTTTCACTTCAATAAATACAACAAACAGAACTGAAACACATATTTTAATTAATTTTATTTTCACTTACAGTTTCCATGGCTCTGAACCACTTAGCTTAATTTATGCTTTTCAACTGTTTACAATTTATAGAATACATGTAATTTTAGAATTGCCCCTGGCATTTCCAACTCTACCACATAAATGTTTTTCAATGAAATTATCAGCCAACTTTTAGGTTACCTCACTTTCATCGCCTTGCTGGAGTAAACACTGTGAATAAATTGCGAATGTAAGCTTCTTATTGCCTTTGATTTGCTACTAAAGAAACGGGAGATTTCAGTTCCCTAATGATTTCCTTTACTGGGGCAATGGGGCTACAAAATGGCAAAATTACAACAGGCAATGCTATATTTTCCCTTACAATTGAACTGGCAACAATGAGCTAGATGTAAAATGAGAGCAGATATTTATAAAGTAATTATTGGTATATAATAATAATAATTAGTTTAGTTACCTATTATTATTTTGTTAAGTATACTATCGTATTTTAATTAAAAAACAGTTTTAGGCATTTTTAGTTAGTTCTTAACAACTTTTTAGCCACTTTTAAGTTCTTTAAGAGTAGAAAATGTCACTGCCATGGCTGGATATATATATATATATATATATATAATTAATATATATTAACTTTTCGCAGTTAGCTATTAAAGAACAAAATAGTTTAAAACCTAAGAATCCGGCCCTAGTTATCACTGACGGCCAACAGCATGTAAGGCTCATGTGTCCTGATTCTTATCGATGATTTTGCATGTGTATTTAAATAATTATATTATAATAAACGTTCTTCACTACTACTGTTTATGTCACTGCTAGTGTATTAAAATTGTAAGTAGCATAATATGTGTCATTCTGTGTTAACATGACGATGTCAAATGTGAAAATTGTTTAAGTTGTTTTTTCGATGTATTATTTCATGTTGAAAGGGCGTGATTTCGAGAAAAAAATACAAGTTGTAACATAGATGGATCAGTTTTTGTTCAAAAAAGTATTCTAAAATGAAATATCTACTTTACATAGCAACGTAAATGGCAAATGCATAATATTGAATTGAACGGACGTCATCTTGAGTGAAAAATTTCAGTTGCAGCGTATATGCATATTTTGTGTTGAAAGGGCATGATTTCGAGAAAAAAATACAAGTTGTAACATTGATGGATCAGTTTTTGTTCAAAAAAGTATTCTAAAATGAAATATCTACTTTACATAGCAACGTAAATGCATAATATTGTATTGAACGGACGTCATCTTGAGTGAAAATTTTCAGTTGCAGCGTATATGCATATTTTGTGTTGAAAGGGCATGATTTCGAGAAAAAAATACAAGTTGTAACATTGATGGATCAGTTTTTGTTCGAAAAAGTATTCTAAAATGAAATATCTACTTTACATAGCAACGTAAATGCATAATATTGTGTTGAACGGACGTCATCTTGAGTGAAAAATTTCAGTTGCTGCGTATATGCATATTTTGTGTTAAATGAACGTAGTTTAAAATTTAAAATTTATTTTGCACCGAAGAAGCACACTTTTCTATTTAAAGGGCGTTGTCTTAAGGGTAAAAAGTTTGCTGCCGAGAGTTTGCAGCATTTTATGTTGAAAAACGTCGTTTTAAGTGAAAATTTCAAGTAGCAGCGCGGATCCCTAATTTTTAAAAGAAAATACGTTTTTGTGAAAATTGTAAGTTGCAGCGTATGTGAATTAATTATGTGATAAAAAAACATTGTTTTGTGTGAAAAATGTAGGTTGCAGCGTTGAAGTTCATTTTGTGTTGAAATGGCGAATTTTTATGTGAAATATCTCTCTTTCAGCACAGAAGTACTATTTCAAGCTAAAAATTCTCAGTATTGAGTGAAAAATGTACGTTGCTGCGTAGTAAATGATTTTTGGTTGAATAAAGGCCGTTTTCGGTTTAAAAAAATTAATTTTCAACGTAGAATCATCACTTTGTGTTCAATGGACGGCGTTCTAAGTTTATGTGAAAATTATACATTTTAACGTAGATGTATTATTTTGTGTTTAAAGTAACTTTGAGTGAAAAACGTAAGTTGGACGAACATGGTTAACGTAGATGTATTATTTTGTGTTTAAAATAGCTTTGTGTGAAGAACGTAAGTTGGACGAACATGGTTAATTTTGTGTTTATAATAAATTTATTTATGTGAAAAATTGAAGTTGTAGATTACAGCTGCATTATTTTGTGTTGAAAGGACAAGACGTATTTATGAGAAATTTGTTAAGTCGCAGGAAAAAGGCGTTGTTCTGTGGTGAAAGACATAGTTTTGTGAAACTTTGCAGCGTATATTCGTTATTATTGTGCTCAAAGGACATCAGTTTATGTGAAAAATTCAATTTGCAGGGCAGATGAATTGTTTTGTATTGAAAAATGTTAGCCTTATGTGATGGCTGCATCATAACTATAATTTTGTATTATTTTGTACATCCTGTTAAAATTTCTAATATTACAACATATCAAAGTGATTTCAGTGTCCTAAGCTAAGGAAAAGTTTGATTGGAACAATATCAGATTTGTTTCGTTATATAATTTTATGAAGCTAGTATAATAGTTGACTACAGATCGGTCGGCCCGGGTTCGATCCCCGGCATCTCCTCGTATTTTTCTGAGGTAGGGAGGTCTGGTAGGGGTGCACTCAGCCTCGTGATTCAAATTGAGGAGCTACTTGATAGAGAAGTAGCGGCTCCAGTCATGGAAACCACCATTAACGGCCGTGGGTGTCGGCATGCTGACCACATGCCCCCAATCCTGCCATCTTCCTATGGTAGATGACGCAGCGGTCGGATGGTAGGCCAAGTCCCTTCAGGGACGTAGCGCCACGGAGTCTAGTCTAGTCTAGTATAACAGTTCTTGTGCAAACTACAATGAAAAAGTACCTACCTTATATCCTACAAGTAAATAAAATAGAAACTTTGAAATGACTCTAGTCCATGATAGCTTTATTTTCTATATGAAGTCCAACTTTACTCGTTATATAAGATTTGTCACTTATGGGATTTTTAAAGAAAGGATGGCATGTATTACATAAAACTCAGTTTCTTTTTGCCATACAATCTACATTTTATCAAATCTTATTACATTTGATAAATATATGGGTTACGCTGTCACATTCTTAAAATACATGTGATATATTATTGCATATTACAGAAACATACATAAACATGTGAGGTTACTCGGGAATAACGAACAACGTCCTTTGATATTAATTTTGAAATAACTGAAACCTAACGTTCGACGACTCATAAAACTGATTTATTGTTACTTTTCTGTTATTTTTAACATTATAGTATCATATATATCATACTCAAAATGTGGGAACAAATATTGCATTTAAATAGCAAAATACAACAATGAAAAATGCAGAACATTTATTTACAGAAATTGTAAACTGGGTATTATGCTTGGAAAGAATATTTATACAGTTGTAAGTTACCAGTACTATTGTTGTATAATATGCTCCTTATAAATAACTAGGGCAAGGCATTTAATTACCATAAAATAGTGAAAAAACGCAAAATAAAAATGCATTTATGACCAAAAAGTAGTGAAAAAATTACCAATAAATTCACCATTATTACTTTTGATTAGTTTTTCCAAGTAATGAATTTCTAAAAATCATTTAATGGATGAATTTGCAATATAAAACACACTTATTTTGTTACTAAAGAAGTAAGGAAATTTATACTACTTGGACACCCTTAGCGAAAAAAAATCTTTCTGAACTGGAATGCCCATCAAATTGCCCCTACCAAATGTGTGCATTTAAAATGAAAGAAAATAAATCTTTTTCGCTACAAGACAAACTGCTGTGATGTTTACAATAAACCTGAATTAAGATGAACTGTGAACACTTGGCGGAGATTCTCAAATAAAAACGATTGTCTGTTGTCTGAAAATAACGATTTGTACATGGAAAATCTCCTCTCTATCTCACTGAAACATGACCTAAAAATGACGAAAATGACCTAAAATGACGAAAATGACCTAAAAATGCCGAAAATGACCTAAAAATTGCCAAAAATAACCTATCTAATGAAAATTATGAAAAAATGCAAAATAAAGAAAATGCAAAAAAATTGCCCTTATTTAATCAATTACTTCATGATACACATTTATGTAGAAGGTATATATATATATTCGAGCTATCTTTTAACCTTCATATAAAAAAGATGCAAAATCATCAAATGCCTTGCCCTATAAATACTCTAACCAACAATATCATACGTAAGATGTTCAAATTTCAGATTCTTCTGTGTCAAATTGTATACCTATACTCCACTGTCTTTTGTTTTTATTTCTACAGTGGACATTGTTCGTAAATCTATGGATGGATTCGATATTTGAATACTGAGGCCACTGTTCGTTGTTTCATAAAACCAACAGGCCTATATAAACATCAAACTATCTCTTTAAGTTACAGGATGACAGTGTTATGTCGTTTTCGATTATTTTTAGATATCGTTCGTTATTCTTGAGTAACCTTCATGTATAAAATATCAAGAATGAGCCAGTTCCTGACAACCATCATTAGTAAATTTACGTTAAGTGACTGTACATAAAAGCAGATTAATTTGAATAAAATTAATGGAGAATGAGATTGATACGTATTACAATAATTCTGCTATATTTTGATACCAGTTTTAAACAATACCCGAAGTAACTTACAAGCAGGCCCTTAGCCAGGCGCTGCTCCCTAATTTTTTTCCTTGCCCCTCTAGATTTTTTGCATTTAAAATCATAAAAATCTATTCATGCAGTACTTCGGAAATTTTCTTTAAATAGCTTTTTTTCAAGTCAAAAAAGTTATCTTTATAAGTGTTGTGCTTGTCTTTTCATAATTTAAATAAGTGTTTAATCCTTCTAAACTTCTTTCAAATAAATGCTAAATCTGATGGGCCCACTCTGAAATTTTATTTGCCCCCTCGAAAACTTGACCTTGGCTACGGTCCTGGTTACAAGTACGAAAAGTTAAATGTTTCGATTTGTTCGTACATGTGAATTACATTACATACAATTTAAACTTCACTGGACTACGATTAGCATCTATCAGAGTTACTTCAATTTTTAACAGAATTACTTCAATTCTTAACAGAATTACTTAAATTCTTACTAGAATCTGAACCAAACTGTGATAAGGCTTAACAACTAGTCCGTGCACTTTGGCACTATATTGAAAAAAATTAGCTGGTTGTTAAACTTAACTTACTGATGGTTGAAAGAACTGTTCATTATTACTTTATTCACTATACTATTTTTTCTTCTATTTTTATCAATAAGAACCGAACTCACAGGCAACATTATCTTACAAATATCTTCAATCATAGAGAAATATATGCGTGTAAGTTAGGTTTTCATGTATGTAGGAAGTTTTATGCCTTCAAACATTTCATATTTTGAACTGGCCTCACTTTAATTACATTTTTATACTGTACGTGAATTAACACGTTGTGAAAACAGTTCTTACCCAATTGAGAATGCGTATTTAATATATAACATTGATTGGTATATTACCAATTCTTTCTTCTTTTTATTTTAAATTTATATAGCTTTAATATTTTGCAAATAATAATCACTACTTACTAATATCCGTAACGCATCTCACTAATAACGCTGTTGAGTTCACGCTCTAGTTTAACATAATCTCCAAGGCTGCTAAGACTGTCATTATCATAAACTAAGTACGAAGTTATCTGTCAATAATTTGGAAACTATGAAAACTTACATGCAGCTATTACATTTATTTCATAGTTATTAATACAACTGTGAAATAGGCAATGGCAATTATATCTTAGGAACTTACTAAAAACTAATGAGCAATACTTTTATAGTTATTTTATGGTTATTGACACAACTTTGAAACAGGAAAGAACTGTTTTCTGCATATGGAAACAAAATGTCAGTTAATATTTAATGCATTGGTTAAAGCGATTCAATAATATTACTAACTAAATTGAGCAGGTGTGATGGAATAAAATAGAAATATCATGACAGGAAAGCTTAATAAAAGAAAATGTAAAGGTAATTTGGCTGTCTGTGGAATCAATTGTATGTGACAAAATAAAAGGAAAACTTTGTGTTGACTTATTTCAACATGAAATCAAAGTTAAGAAATCAATTAATTGAGATAAGGTGATAGAATAATATTACAAAATTGAGATTACGTTTTACAAAAATATTATTACAGATAGAAATTTCATGGCAAGAACATTTGAAATTTATTTTGAACGTCTTGTAAAAATCAAATGTATGACGTATAATATCAGGAGAAAATGTGTTTTTTTTTTTATTTCAACAAATACTACTAAAATTAAGCTACCGAAAGTCAAATTACACAAAATGATCCAGTAATATTAGTAAATTGAATGATGTGATACAATAGTCTTTATACATATTTCATGACACAAGTTTTATAAGAGAAAACTTAAAGCTAGTTTTGGAATTTTGCAGGAAATAAAAGCTACCAAAAAGTTGTTTGGAATCATTAGAACAAAATGCTACTAAACTTGCTGGAAGTTAAGAAATCAATTAATAACGCGATGCAATATTATTAAGTTGAACTGATGTGATACAATAATGAGTACACGTAGAACTGTCATGGCAAGAAAGCGTTATAGAAAGTAGTTTAGAGTTAATTTCATGGTTATTATGATTTAATATTGGTCATCCTGCAGAAATCAAACGTATGTGATAAAATATAAGGAAGAAGATTATTTTAATTATTTCAAAATAATGCAACTTAAAACAACTAAAAGAAATAAGTGTAAAAAATAATATTACAAAATTGCAGTGGTATGACAGATTTCTAAAGAAAAAGAAATATCATAGCAAGAAAATTTAAGTTT
This sequence comes from Ectobius pallidus, assembly GCA_964059195.1. NCBI lineage: Eukaryota > Metazoa > Arthropoda > Insecta > Blattodea > Ectobiidae > Ectobius > Ectobius pallidus. The sequence goes on from CAXKWD010000011.1 coordinate 32,646,565, forward strand.
ATTTTCGACATCAAAAATCAAATATATGTGTTAAAATATCAAGAAGAAGTTTATTTTTATTTCAAAGTATTGTAACTTAACTTCCAATAAGCTAAGAAATCAATTAATTGATAAAAGTTTATGAAATAACATGAAATACTGCGCTGACACCACAGTTTTTTTAGAAACGGAAATATCATCGCAATAAAGCTGTATGGGAGGGTGTAATTTGAAGTTAATTTTGGACATCATGCAAAAATCAAACATCTGTTATAAAATAGGAGGAAAGGTTTTGTTTTTAATTATTTGTGGACGGGCGATGGCCGTGCAAACCCTATTGCTCTTGTGTACTTGCCATAATGGAGATGCCATTCGTCGTCTCTATAGACCCATGTGGAGTGGCGAGAGAAGCTGCAACTGGAGTCGGCGGGTGTGAAGCGCCGGTCTCGAAAGGAGCCCCTCACCCGTCGAATACTCATCGCGTACTGGTTGTATCGTGCGACCAACAAGTCTATTTCATCCAGTTTTAAACATCTCTGCTCCTCTTTACCCCACCGGCGTCTCCTCGATAAACGCAACAGACAACTTTTGTACGTCGGCGCCTTATCCCACGATATACACTTTGCGTCGACGTCGAGCGTCGAACGTAGGTATTCGTGCGATGGGTGACTACGCATCTCGAACAATTGTTGTCATTGGTCATGCCGTTAATACTTCGTTATGACGTGTGTTTTCCTCCAATATGACACACCCCTAAGTATTCCCTATGTGCAATTTTGTACCCCGTTTTCACCCCCCCCCCCATACTCTATCCTCTTCTACACCCCTCCTCATCACTCCCACGTTATTGTTAATATAATACAATTTTTATTGCTTATTTTTTAAAAATTTCGCTTTATAAATTTGCATTTTAGATTTACATAAGAAATTCGATTAAATATGAAAAATATTCAAATTTTAAAGTGTTCTTTTCATTTTTTATTTTGCGCATTTGGTCCATGATTCTTTGTCATTGGGTTGACCTACGATTTTTTATTTCCAACGTTTTATTGCTAGCATCCCCCTTTTCTCCTCGTATCCTCTGCAATACCTGGTATTCCCAGGCACTAGCTTGGACTATTATTATTAACCTAGATTCACAGCTCCATCCTCCACTAATGCATTGGTTTTTAGACCCATCATATGGGTTTGTAAAATAAATAAGGAAAAAGATATATTGATTCAGTTATCTTGGTAGTATTGTAATGTTTACTATTTATTTTATTTATCTAGTTTGTTTTGTTTTATTTATTTATTTATTTATTTATTATTATGGATATTATCATCATTATTGTTTCTCTGTTCCCAAATTACAATATTTACAATATTTTTAATTCAGGTATATGTTTCTTTCTGCTCTTCTAGTAATAATAATAATAATAATAATAATAATAATAATAATAATAATATATATATATATATATATATATATATATATATAATGCCCCTCTTTACAGTGCTACCATCGCACTGTGAAAATAAATGCAAGTGAAGGGATCTTCCCCATATAAAATACACAAGAAACCTCGTTACTGTACCAATTAATTTAGTGCCAGTGAATATAAGACAAGATTTTTACAAAATATAGCTTGCAGTGATTTTTCTTTCAGTTGCAGAATTATTTTTAAACTGGCGTGAACTTTAGGAAGATTATTTAAGAAACATACTGTACTGTATTTCCAAGACGTGAGTGTTCCCCTGCCACTAACAGTAAATGCAGTGCGGTGGAATGAGGAAGCTATGTTAAGAAGTCGGACAGACAGCCCGCGTGAGGGTGGACCAGGTAGAAAGTGCCCTTCATACAATGAGACATTCCAAATTTTCACTTCTTTTAGTCCAGTGTCCATTCAGGTCTAAAAACTACATTACAGATACTCAGTTACAGTTAATTTCTTACATGGACCCACACGATTTTCAACACCTTTGTGTACTGTAGCACTGGACATACACTGTAATAAATTGAGTTACTGTACAGTATTTTATTATATTTGTGCTAAAGTTCTCTATTTGTCTTTCATTTAATTTTCTTTCATAATACAGTACAGTAAATTAATGCAGCACTGTATTGTGCCGTTTTATTTTTAAAACTAAATTCGTTTTAGTGCCACCCTCGCTTTGTGCCACTAAATGTTAGAGAACGGATGGTGGCACTATATCGAGGGTTGACTCTGTGTGTATATATATATATATACATAATCTTTATTTTCAATCCTAAAAGAATTATAAAATTAAGTTTAACATAAAGAAGAATGGGGAATATTTACATATTACACGCAGTATTATAGTTTAATGTATTATAACTAGACCTGGGATTTTAAGGCAAATGCCTATTTTTTTCCTTATGAAATAGCATGACAATTTTATTAGTGCCCTAAAATGGCTATTTGGACCTTTGGAGCCTATTTTTACTATTTTAGTGCCTAAAATGCCTATTTCGTAATTTAAAAGAAAATTCAACTTCTGTCACTTTTACAATCATTTAATGGACATCCCTGAATAAAGAACAGAACAGCAGAGGGTGAGGTTTTCACATAAACTTGATTTTCCCAAACAATTGTCACCAAAGGAATGCTGACTGACGGGAGAGGATTAGCTCAAAACAACAAGCAACAGGTATATAGTAAGAAGGGACATACTGTGTCAATTTTTCATTTAATCCAAAACTGTTTTTGATTAATATATTTTTAATTCTGTCTTAATTTTGCAATTATTTCTGTTAAGAATAGGTATACCACGCTTCTTACAGTAAAAAAGATCACGTTACAGTTTAAGTGCATATTGCAGTATTTTAAAGTCTATTTTCTGCCTATTTACACATTTTTAAAGCATATATTAAGTGTCTATTTTCTCTTTTAAAAGCCTATTTACTTGTTTTAAAAACCTATTTTAGGTGCATAAAAATAATTTGTTAGAGCCTAAAATCCCAGGTCTAATTATAACTTAACTGTTTTCTGAAACTAGATAATTGTGACAAAAATGGCAAGACAAAATAATCATCATTGCAGTGCCTTAACGATAAATTTTCGTCAATTTCTATATAATATATGTAATAAATATATGATTTAACATACCGTACTTGTTCTTGTCTTTACTAAAAACTAATTTACATTCACTAAATAAACCACTCCGAAAGAACATTTCTAGTGGGGTCTCGATGAGTCAGATTTTCCAATAAATGTAAAGGTTCGGTCATGCTGATGCACCAGAGGGTTAAGAAGGAGAGCAGACTTCTCTTTCCAATTACGTGTAATAAGTATATACTGTTTACTTACAACTTGTTGACTACATACAAAACAGGACGCGGGTGTTTGACAGTCTCCTGACATTGTGGTGCTGGAATTCACAGATAACTTTCACAACTTTTCAAAAATGTATATTTTCTTCCTATAAAGGTTTTGCAGTTTCTATTCGTTGGAAATAGTTAAGGTTTTCTAAATAAATGTATTAGTATCTTGTTTCATATTTCAATATGACAATTTTACAATTTTTTTTGTTTACATCAGTTAGGATTCAATGTGATTTTAAAAATAAAGAACTCATTCAAGAAATATAAATTTCAGTATCTAAGCCGCAATCAGAAAAAAAAACTAAACTCTTGTTCATAAAGGTTGCTGCTTTTAACACATTACAACATTTTATTGGTGAAGATCTTACGAGTTGCTGCTTGTCAGGGCCGTAGCAAGGGTCCTTCTGCGCCCTTGGCGAGTTCGACAAATCTGCGCCCTCCATACTGGAAGGGGGGGGTTCTGAACAATTTGTTTTAAATTTTTGTAAAATTGTTTATTATTTTAATATAAAAAAACACTGTTATTATCAAAGAAAACCTAAACCTCAATTTGAAAATGAACTAAGAGTTGAACTTTCAATGTACTAAAACCTTATTTTCAGACGATTGAACTACTTAAAAAATAATTAAATAATAAAATCTAGTATCAAAAGTAAATTACATAATAGGCCTGAGGCCTACTAAAATGTTTAAAACATCAATAGGCCTATAGGTAAAAATATTTTTTTCGAATAGTTGAACCACTTTCATCTCCATAATAACGTACATTTTTATTTTTATTGTCGTTATATCTTTCCATACTGTTAATGTCAATAAAAAACGTGTTAATTAAAGAACGTTGCATGACTACTTTTTGTTTGTAGACAATCGGCATAATACTACAGATAGTTCACGTGCAGAAATTTTTTAATAACCTGAAAGATTTCTTCCAATAACGTGGAATTGTTATTGCTTGATAAATTGCACCAGTCTAAAAAAGCGGGATTTTTCATGGTTAATTTTGTGCCCTCTTTGTACCTGCGCCCTTGGCGGGGGCACATTTTGCCACCGCCTAGCTACTTGTACCCAATATTATTAATGATAATGGAATATTTTTTGAGAAAAAGGCAATAGATTTAACTATCGACAAATGGGGACCGAGGCAATGCCAATGCTTTAGGAAGAAGCCCATAAGTGTATTAAAAAGAAAAATGGGCCATCATTTAATTGTTTTTTTCAACAGAAAAAAACTACGTCTTCTTAGAATCTGTAGGAGAAAATAGATTCAATTTACTATCATTTATTAACAGTTAGAGGTATCTGAACAGCGATTGGTCATTAGGAAAAAAGAGTAAACTTCAAGACGACAAAAAATACAATCAGATTGACCAAAAAAAGGGATTTGAACTAGCGAACTCTTGCATGTGTATCCACGTCGTTAGATCTGGATATTTCATATAACAATTTGAAATTCCCTCCAATAACTTTTCATAATAATTCACCTACTGCTTTTAAGAAGCACAGCATTGTCCGTTTGCAACCACATCGCTGGAAGCGGGAAAATGGGTAAACTGGGTTTCCGGTCAGCTGTATACGAAGTCGCCAGTCCTACCCTGACGGAAAGCCAGTTGGAGCAGGTCGAGACTACAGATGGAATCTCAGAGAGATTCGTCTTTTCGCTCCAAATCGCATTACGCTAATTGGCTGAGTTTTGTCTGCCCGTTAACAGAATGTTGCTTTGTGTAATAACAATTTATTCTCACACAATGAGAGCCGTAATCAGGAGGTTTAATCGGTTGCTTAGCAACCCCTCTGCTGCGAGCAGTATTTCACTATCCAAGTCATTGGACAAGAACTCCAGCAAGATCTTGTCAGGTGATATTTGAATCAAAGATGCGATATTACACTATATCCAACACCTTTGAACAAAACCAGTTGTATGTACAAACGGCTATAGGGAAAGCTTGAGTTTCTAAGGTTAAATAAATGGCATTAGTTTATTAGCGTTATACAAATATTTTTGAAGCATTATAGAAGAAATACCTAAATGACAAGGAAATCAGGCTGAATCGTATTTTTCTATTTGAACATTATTGAAGAAATTTCTAAATGACAAGGAAATTAGGCTGAAGCGTATTTTTTTATTTCAAGATTATGTTGATTATAACACGAGTTTACGTAAGCTTGCGACGCTTTTTTTTATAATTTATGCCAATATTTATATCTTGTGGCATGTCGCTTTCGAAATGTGGCTTAAGTAGTGGAATTGCTAATGTAATATCTAAATCATACCTGAGACACTGAGGGGAAAAGTTTTAGTCCCCCATCCTGCTGTGACGTATGAAACCTGCTCTTCATGTTCAGTGTCACGTCGAAACTGCTTTATGCTGACGTCAAGGGCGACTGTAGTGGGAGACATTACCCCACCGCACAGTGGCACAATGTGCCACAGTTGCGCACCCGTGATCTAAATGCTAATGCCTAAATGACAAGTAAATCAGGCCGAATGGTTATTTTTCTTAAATTGAAGGTTATGTTGATGAAGACACGAGTTTAAGATAGCTTGAAAATCTTTTTTTATAATATATGCCAATATTTATAACTTGTGGCACGTCGCTTTCTAAACGTGGCTTAAATGGTGTAAATGCCCTGCGATGAAAATACTGTATTAATGTTTGTGATTTGTAATGCGGTAAATACATTGGGTCTACTCAATATTAAGTAGAAAATGCAGGCTACATGGAAGGCTTCAAGGTTTCGAAGCTAACTCGTAGAGAGGTATATCTAATGGCATAAATTTCTTACTTTTTTATTTTTTCTAGCAGTGACCCTGTATTTCAGAAACACTTAAATGACAAGAAAATCAGTTTAGATTAATAATTAAGGAATCGCGCACAATGTGCATTATCTTAACCTAAGAATTAACCTACTGACAAACACCCAGACCTGAACCCGGGAAAGGGACTTTTCACTACTGAGAAATCCCCGACCCGGCCGGGAATCGAACCCGGGCCGCCAGAGTGGAAGGCAGGCGCGCTACCGACTCACCCACGGTGAAGAAAATCAGTTTAGATTAGCTTGCAGGTTTTTTTTAATATGTCCCAATGTTACTATTGTAGCATGTACATTGAGTCCCACGCAAGAGTTGGCCAATGACGCGGGTTTCTGCGTTGCGGCGGGCATAGCTCCAACTCCCGAGCGATCGGACGAAATATCTACGCAAATAAAGCCGCGATCGGTGTAATGATTCAGTTTCTCACATTTACAGTTGGAATTACAATGAAAATAACCACGTACCTCATCACAAGAGATGTTGGAAATGTTCTCCTCTTGCATCCACACAATACTGGCACCTTTATAGGAAAATTTCTTTCATGCGCATAAGTTCAGCTTCCGACATAGAGTTAATTTCTCTTGTGATACTGTCTTTAAGTTCTTCTAACAATAGCCTATGTGACTACTATTTATAAGGGAACTTCAAAATAAAGTGTATAGGTCGATTCCCGTACATTAGAAGAACTTAAAAGATAGTATCACAATGGAAATTAACTCTATCTCGGAAGCTGAGCTTACGCCCGTGAAAGAAAATTTCCTACAAAGGTGCCAGTGTTGTGTGGATACAAGAGGAGGGCATTTCCAACATCTCTTATGATGAGGTACGTGGTTGTTTTCATTGTAATTTTTACTATAAATGTGAGAACTTAAATCATTAAACCGATCGCGGCTTTATTTGCCTAGATATTTCACCCGATCGCTCGGGAGTTGGAGCTGTTCCCTCCGCGACACAGAAACCCGCGTCATTGGCCAACTCTTGCGTGGGACTCACTGTAGTATGTCATTTTCGAAAAGTGGATTGAATACTGAAATATATAGGCCTACTTGAAGAAAATGTGGTACCATGCCAACTATTTTGGCGTCGTTTACTTTTCAAAACAGTTGACGTTTAGCGGCTATTTTGGGTCCCTATGCTACGAACGCCGGGAAATCTTTGCTCGAATGTAACGACATGACGAAAGTCTTCAAATGATCATTCAATACGGGTTTTTTTATGCACCGGGTGGCCATTTTCTTTTTTCAAGACGATTTGACCAAATAACTTGGATAGTGGAATGCAGGCCTTACAATTCTTCCTCAGATAACCAGTTTTCATATTGAATGGTCAAGTTTCGTTCACACACTGTACAGTCTTTCAGACGGAATGCTTTAGCATCCTGAACGTGAGTGTTTGCATTGTGTTCAGCAACTCATAGTATTAATCGTATTAAGCGTCTTATAGTCCGTAAAATACGGTATATACTTTTAGGAATTGCCTGCCAGTGCCACACGAATCCTAATAATGGCACCCCAAAAAACCGAGCAATGTTATCTGGGTAACTCCAAGAACTGAAGCTATCATGCATTGTAAAATACTATTATGAAAGATCCAGTGTCATCAACTCACAATAGTGGGACCCTATTAGCTAACCATAATCCCCACGATTAACGTCACGTATAAAAACAATATGATGAACGATGGGTTTGTATTATTGTTGTTGAATTTTAAATGAAAGCTTTTTTTATAAATAATCCTGAATGTTCAGGTAAAAAATTCAAGTTATTAATACATATCTGGAGAATGTTTTAAGTGGAAAATTAAGTACAAGTGCATGCTGCAACTTCAGACGACTTTTTACGGAAACTTTATTTTTCAGTACGGAAAACAAAATATCCTATTGCTTGGTATCATTAAAATTTTCCATAGCTATTCTTTGCTGAACCATTTAGAGGGTGGACAAGAATAGTTTAGATTTAAAAGTAGACCAACGCCAGTGATTCCCTCGGCATATAGCATTTACGTTCTTCCTGCAATTCCTTGGTATAGCTAAAACTTACGGCAACCAACTTGATAAAAGTATCTCATAAAATATAATATAAAACTGTAACGCCAATTTAAAAACTACGCATTTAACATCAAAGCAATAACGTCCTAACTCCAGGAGGCATATTTTTATAGAGACGATAGGACTATTTCTAGGAAAATTAAAAACATAAATCATGTAGTTATTATTATAAAACAACGCGGCAACCTGAACATCTCTGTTTTTTAGAACCAGGTTTTCAGTGTAAACTAGAAGTGTGAGGAAAAGCTTCTCCTAAGTGTAAGTAAACGTACAACACTTGAAAGGAACATAATCTTTTTGAGTACTTCGGTTAGAAAAATTGTAAACCAAATATCTTTTATAGTTAAGAACATTTAATGTCTTTAACATCGTGGTAGTCTGCTCCTCAAAAAAGTTAAACTGGCAAAAAGAACGAACTCAATAAAGCCCGTTTGTCTTTTGTTTGAGTGCACCACTTACACGATTATTTACAATAGATTACGCTCATGTACTAGGTGAGTGTTAGATTTATTTCATACATGGCATACGAATCTCACTCCTTTACACTTCCCATTCTATTTACTAAAATAAAGGAACAATAATCACGATTTTCTTCTTGAATTTCCCCCAAGCATATATTTTCTTAATATTCAGCGAGATCAGTCAATAATACACTTGTTATATTAAAGAGGTTGTTTCACATACCCGTTTCCCTTCCTCTTCACTCCTGGGATGGGGCCATCTTCCCTCGCATTACGACGACCATGGATCTCCACCTCCGTGAATCTAAGGGGGGAAAAAATCTTGGTTATTCTCGAAAGAGAAGTAGTCATGGAAACATCAAATGAGCGTAAACCAACCAATCTATTGATCTATTATTTGTTTTGTTTCCTCTACCCGTACCTTAGGATCATTAAGGGGAAATGGAATAGCTTATCTTTACAATGTTAAATACGATGCACCTTTTCTGAAAAACTACTAAAGCTAGGCACTTATCTTTTTTACAGTTTCTACCTTCGTACCCTGTGTCAGTCAGTACCGGTACATATTTACTGAAATATTATTTTTCTTTATAAACATTTTTTATCAACATGTGACAAGTAAAAACTTCATATAGCCTACTAATCAATTCAAAAAAAATGTTTTCAATGTATGTAAGACATCTGAGTATACAAATCCTCAAAATTTCAAGTTTGTAGGTTAAGTCGAAGCTGAAGAAGGTACATTTTATGTAGTAAACTTACGGAAAACTAGCTTCAAAGTTATAACTTCCCTGCACCATAGTCTGGATCTTCTCAGGGAAATAAAAAAAAATTACATGTATAGAATTATAGTACAATTACGTATGATACGCCATTATAAAGAGAAAAGCCCAGAGAATAAAATACAATAATAATTTTTAAAATCTCAATTTTCATCCAAAAACAAATTAAAATTAAAAGCTAAAACATCCCTGCTCCATAGTCTGGGTCTTATCACGAAAAAAAAAATTATGTAGGCCTATGACACATTATTTTAAAGAGGAAAGTCCAAAGAATAAAATACAACAATAACAAGAAAATCACAATTTTCATCCAAAACTCAATTCCGTTTCCCCTTAATATACGAAGTATTATGTTTGACCCCGAAATTTGATGTCACGTTTTCAACATAAATAGACGTTTTCAGGTCCCTTGAATCCAAAAATGCTACTTTCAGGAGCATGTCTTTGTGTGTGATCAGTAGGGCAAGGCATTTGATGATTTTGCATGTTTTTTATATGAAGGCTAAAATATAGCTCGAATAGGCCTATATATAAATTTGTCTGATAAAGTAATTGATTGCAATTTTCTTTTTGCCTTTTTCACAGCAGTCTGTTTTGTAGCAATAACGATTTTTTCTTTCTTTTTAAATGACACATATTTGCTAGGGGAGATTTGTTGGGCATGCCAGTTCAGAAAGAATTTCTTTTTCGCTAAGGGTGTCCAAGTAGTATTGATTTACTTCTTTAGTAACAAAATAAGTGTTTGATAATATAAATTCATTTGTAACACATCCTGTTAAATTTTTTTCAGCATTTCATTACTTAAGAAAAAACTAATCAACTTATAAGTAATAATGGTAAATTTATTGGTCTTTTTTTTTAAATTTGGATAATTTTTCACTATTTTTAGGTCATAAATGCATTTTTTATTTTGCTTTTTTTCACTGTTTTATGGTCATTAACTGCCTTGCCCTAGTGATCAGCATAGCCAGAGAATAGAAAACCTTATTTTAAAAAACTGTAAATTTTGGTTATATATCTTCGGGTGATGTGACACTAAGATTGTCGACGACTTTCCTATACATTTTTTTCCACTACATTAAGAAAAATTGGGATACGCCGTAGCGTAGTGGTTGAGGCGCTGCGCTACAAACCGGGCTTATAACTACGATCCCCGATGAGGTCGTTGGAATTTTTCAATTGGCCTAATCCTTCTGGTGGCAATATGGCCCTGGGGTCGACTCAGCCTCTAACAGAAATGAGTACCAGGAGCAATCCTGGGGGTAAAGGTGGCCGGTGCTTAAGGCTGACAACCTTACCACCTTCACGTACCGAATGTCTAAAATCTTGGAGCCTCAACCTCCTGGAACCCTCTGGGCCTCCATGGCCTGTATAGTGAATACTTTACTTTAATTTACTTACATTAAGAAAATTACATGTTTAGTGATTTTCTCGATAACGGGTGTAACGATTTTGTTTAAATTCTGTACAAGAGATACTTAAAATGAGAGCTAACTTTTACATGAAACACTTTTTCGCAAAAATTCTCTGAAAGGTTAGGGGGGGCCTCTGAATACGCCCCTGGATCACACCCGATGCTACCTCGATCACCCCTCTGCCACCTTCAGTCTCATTCCATGCAAAGAATGTTGCATTCTTGTAACTGATGTCAGTGACACAAAGCGCATAGATTACAGGGGCGTATTTAGATACTTAAGCGCCCCTAGGCAGAGAAAAATATTTTCGCCCCCTTATTTCCACATGAATGTATAAAGAAACCTGCAGTAAGCATTATTGTAACTGAAACAGAAGGCTAATAATAATAATAGTAATAATAATAATAACCATAATCATCATCATCATCATCATCATCAGTGGCGGACGCAGAATTTTTGGGGGGGATTTGGATAGGTAGAAAGAATACTAAAAAGAATTAATTAACTTACATACATAATTAGTTTATAAAACTGCCCACTTACATTGCATATATAGCCTTTTCTCAAATTTCGTGGGGGATATATCCCCACAATCCCCCTGCTTCCGCCACTGATAATAATAACAATAATATATATTCATTAATAAATAAGTAAATAAATAAACAGGTACGTATTGTTGTCAATGTTATTCATTTCTATTTCATTGTGCGTTACATTCGTACTATTTTGAAGAGTTATAAATAAAATGTTTAATATATTTTTTTAAAAAAAGGTAACAGCTTAAAAGCCGCCCCTTCAAATCTGCCACCCTAGGCAGCTGCCTAGCCTGCCTAGGCTTAAATACGGCACTGGCATAGAATGATATTTGGCGGGAGTAATAAGATTCGCCAATTGACAATTTTGGAAGGGGCTGTACCTGTTGCAAATCAAAGCAGAAACTTCTTGTATCTGCTGGACGCTCCCTCATTAATTTGTGGAAGGTTTTAGAATGAAGTTTGTGTGCTCCCAGATCAGTCAATAGCTGATTCTATTTTGAAGTATCGGTTTCATACTGAATCTGAAATGCCATGCGAGCATAATAACTGCAAGCGTCGGTGGCAAGTGACCCGAAGCCAATATTAAATTCCGCGCGGAAAATGTTCTGCAAATACCACTTTTTTACCTTAAGCTGGAGAGAAACATTCGCATTGTGCATTTTGTACGGTTTATTGATGTTTAAATCAGCAGACAAATAAAGCCTTTGATTCTTGCGTTCTACTGTAATGTGACACTCTTCTCCTTAGTTTCGATATAAAGTCACATACACTTTTCTTCTTGGCAGGAGACACTTTTTCCTATCCCCGCCTCTCCACTCTTTAAGGTAGCTGTACACCTTTAGGTATGAAAATTTTATTTTTCAATATTAGGAGTCTCATTTTTTTGTATATGTTATACAGCTACATGTTAAGACATTTTGCAAGAAAAAAAGTTTTGTATTTGTTTATAATTTGTTTATAAAAATATTTTGTTGTAAATTTTGACTAAAAATTCAAAACATGATTACTCCAAAACTATTTAAGATACAAACACCAATTTTTCACTGTTTTGTAGACAAAAGAATTCTTTAGTGCCTGACATTTTGTTTTTTCGATTACTTAAAGAGTTCAAATTGTTATAATGATTAATGTAAATTAGAATATATATATATTTTTTTTCAGAATTTTTATTTGAATTATTTTTCATTATTATTTTTTTATAAACAAAATTCTATAATACAACAGAATATTCGTATATCAGAAATTACTCAACGTCAAGGACTAGAGAAGATTTCAAGCTTCAAAATGATATCAAAATCACCTTGATATGTTAATTTATAGAAGAATTATGATGTTTGAAAAATTTAATACCTTCCGATTTACTACTTACGGGAAAGTGAAGTTGAAAGTTGCGATTTGCTAAAAACCTCCTGTATCATATCATTAGAAAAAAAAGGCTGTATCTCAGGAACTAACAATCAGAAATTAAAAATTGATACATGAAATTAAAGAGAAAAGAATTGTCTAACCATCTACGCTATTTTTAAAAAATGCCATTTTTCATCATTTTTCAGATTTGTATATGAAAAGATGGAATTCACTGGGAACGAGGTCCGGGCTGTAGGGGGGATGTTGAAACATTTCCTAGCCGAACTTTTGGAGGAGACTTGCAGGGAGGTGTTGAAGTCTCCACCCTACAGCTCGAACCGCGCACCCAGAGATTTTCATCTTTTCCTACCCCTCAAGAAATGACAGAGAATGATAGAGATTGACAGAGAAACGGAGTAGATTATCACACATTGGTTCAACTAGGCGGCAGACTTCTACGACACAAGTGTTCAAAAGTTGGTCCCACGGTATGATAAATGTCTCAATTCCTGTGGTGAATATGTTGAAAAATAGCTGAACACTTGCTATATCTGTTGCAATAAATATTTCCATTACATTTTGTTTTGTTTGTGTAAACGGCCCTAGGGAAACTAACTTTATGGTCGCGCCTCGTATTTCTCCCTGGTAGTTATACATACATGAACAGAAAACTTCTTCACACAAAAGCGGCATTCAACCCACATTGTAAAGAACTGATACAATCGCTCAATTCCAACAATAAAGGCAATGTAGATACCGTTTTAAAATAAAACACACAATGATGTCTACATAGGCCAGAGAGATATGGTCAGATTACTAGCCAGCGTCAACATATTTTTTTAACGCGGAAATACTGCACATTACGTTTTGTCTGGGATCAATTGTTTACTTACATAATTTAGGTAGAAACAGATTATCTGGAATCTTTAGTGTGATTTCTCAAAACTCCATGCCTTAAGGATATATGTTATCTAAGAAGTTTTGTCCTAAATTTCTAGAATTAAGCTGCGAAGAAAGCATCTTAGTTCAAAGAATAATGAAAAAAATACATCCGTCTTGACAAGTGGGGAAACCACGAAAAGGCCTACATGACGTAACTTTTTTCGAACTGTGTAACAAACAAATTGGTAACTAACCCCAAAGAGTCCCCATTTATAGAACAGGTATCCTACCTACCAACGACCAAGTTGCCCGTTTGACTCGTTTATTAGACATAGAGGTGTGGAACCGAAACATCCCATATTTACTTACTCAATGCCAAAAGACAATAATTCCTAAGCAAGCTAAAGAAATATTGTTTATTTTATGGAAGCCGGAGGTTCATTTCAGCGATTACATTATCCCACCATCCTACCCTAATTCTGTGCTAACTCCATCTAACCATCCCTCGCAAATCCTACCTCCCTTAAATGTATTCTAACACTGTCCCCTCACCTATGGGTCTCCCAGTCAATATTTTTTAGACGTGTCTTTCCTCCCTCATGCGCGCCCATTCCATCATCCGTGATTTAATTACCGTTATTACATTGGGTGAAGAGTACAGGTTATGTGAGTAAGTGAAGTTACTGTTTCGAACACTTGGCTCAGTAAATATGCAATTTCGCATACATCTCATAGAGGTGGATAAAGTTTAGGCTGCACTGTGGCTATAGAATAAAATCAACCTATGAGATATAGTAAAATATCGGCATTTCTAATACCTACAATTCCATGTCCCCATAAATCCGAGTCGAAAATTTTTAATTAACATTAATTAATAAATGAATCATCAGTTTTCCGTGCGCGAGTGCCTTATACAAGTCTGAAGAGGATGTGACCTTGCACCTCCGAAATTGGCAATTTTAGGGTATGGACTTATAGTTATGATTAGGGATCGGATGTTTATGACATGTCATATTTTTATCATGACCTCCGTTCTCGCCACAAACACAAATTAAACAAAAATTTCACGATTGTTATCCTAATCGGACCGTGGTAATTTTGTGGTCTTGGTCACATTTTAGCCATATTTGTAATTTAACGTCATATTTCAGTTATAAATTTGGTAAAGGGGCAGAATTATACAGTGTATGTACTACATGCTGGAGTTGAATTTGAACTCTATTTCATTATTTTAATGTTTATGCCAAATTAATAGGTAATTTAAATTTTAAAATTAATGTAATTGTTCATATTTTATGGGCACACGCAAGGACTATAAAATAATACGAGTATTTGGAGTTGAAGAAGCGAGCAAACAGGAGAAAATTCTTTAAAAATAGAAGTATATTACAAGTAAAACTGTAAAACACAAAAATCTTTAGAAAGTTATTATCCGATTGAATTCATGTGATGTAAGAATTTAGTGTCTTTAAAAGTTTTAATTTATTAGGTCATATTTAGGATTTTTGGGTCATATTTAGTCAATTTTAAGGGCATATTTTCCACTTTTTTAAGTCGTAAACATCCGAAATATAGTTACGATTCTTGTGAAATATGGAGTAAAACAAGCTCTAATGCTTCTAGTGAGGTTTTATATATGAACAACAATCTGTTTTGGCCTTGTAATGGATTGTAGTGTGAACTGGGAACTCGAAAATTTCCGAATGAAGTAATGTTTATTGTGAGATCGTGTTTAATTTAATGTAACGAAATGTGTGTTTGCTTTTCAATACTAATGAAATAAACTCAACAATGTTTAACTAAAATAGTTTCTATTTTTTTATTAATTTCGAGACACGCTTAACAATTCCTTTTAATGTAAGGCAATGTATGATTTTCTTATCTAAATTAACTTACGGTAATAATTAGGGCAAGGCATTTGATGATCTTGCATCTTTTTTATATGAAGGTTAAGAGATAGCTCGAATATAAATAAATGTGTATAATGAAATAATTGATTAAATAAGGGCTATTTGTTTTTTTTTTTTTTTTTTTTTTGCTTTATTTTGCATTTTTCGTAATTTTCAAGAAATAGGTCACTTTTTTGCAATTTTTAGGTCATTTTCTGCATTTTTTGGTCAATTTCGGTGTATTTAGGTATTTCTCGGCATTTTAGGTCTTGTTCCAGTGGAGGTAGAGAGGAGCTTTTCTATGTACGAATAGTTACTTTCAGACGATGAAATGAAATTGAAATGAAATGAAATTAGCCTTTGACATCCCTTGAGGGCTAAGGCCTCCTGCTTTTTAGCAGGGATTGCTCTAAAATAGAACTCAGACAAACGTTTTTATTTGAGAATATTTGAGTTAATTATAGTTAATTTTTATTCAGGTTTATTGCAACCTTTTCGCTAAGGGTGTCCAAGTAGTATAGATTTACTTACCTTTTTAGCAATGAAATAAGGGTGTTTTATGTTGTAAATTCATATATAACGCAATGTCATCTGTTGAATTGCTTTTAGCTATTCATTACTTTAAAAACACTAAATGTAAGTAATAGTGGAAAATTTATTGGTCATTTTTTTAATTTTGTCATTTTTTCGCTATTTTTAGGTCACAAATGCATTTTTTTGTTGCATTTTTTTCACTATTTTATGGTCATTAAATGCCTTGCCCTAGTAATAATATTTAATGTAAGTAAATTGTATCGTGTACACAGGCTTTTTCGTGTAATTTCGTAAGTTCGAGGTAATCTCTGTCCAGTCCATCTCGAATTACCGAAACCCTACTGAACCCACGAACTCTCATGTTGCTAAAGGGAGGACGTTAGTGGTTACTGCTTGCCGATTTAGTTACGTACTACTTTTACTTCATCCTGTAACAACGTTGGTTCTGATAAAGTGTCTTGTTTAGAGTTCACTTTGTTAACAGTGAGATTTGTATGGTACAACATAGTTAGAGATGCAAACGTTCGGTGTTGAAGCTTTCAGTTTTATTGATTACATGCGGTTGAAATAATTCGCTTATCGAGTGCATGTGGTATAAAATAATTCGCGTAAATGATTTTTAAATACGGCTGGACGTTTGGCCTACAGGTTATCAATGTAATTATTTGAGATACTGTCCGGATGGTATCCGGAAAAACACACAGAGAGTCAGATAAAAGTCCACCGCTGTGGCTCAGGGGATGCATTCAATCCTCTCACGCAGCGGGCCCGGGTTCGATTCCTGGTCGGGACAAGTTCCCTAGGTGAGGATTTTCCCGGGGTTTTCCCCACCTGTGACACAAATGTCAGGTAACATTAGGCCCTTGTGGCCCCCGGATATCATCCCCATCCTCGCCTTGTTCTGAGTAAGTGTATGTGTGAATGCTGTGTATCGTCCTATGTGTTCGTGTTGTCTCGGAGGTGGCCCTGGCATTGGGCTGATCACTCATCCGGGGAGGCCCTCCATGTCCTTGGCTGATCAAAAAAGTATGTATGTGATCCAAAGATAATCCCTCTCCCGACAGGTCGCGGCCCTGTAAGGCCCGGGCTTCTTGGGTTGCTTAAATCCTAAAAGGGAGATGTAAAACTACGACAAAGAAAGAGAAGAAAGAAAGAGTCAGATAAAGGGAGGTAAATAGAGGGAGTATGAGAGAAGAGAAATAAAGCATCTGGGGAATATTAGGAATTCGCACGGTGTTTCATTTTTAAAGTGATATTGCAAATTAAAAAAAAAATTACGAGAAATTAGATGACGCATGTACTGTCTGGCGGCGAGCTGAAGGCCAAGCTAGCGTTCCCCCACTACCTTACCATGCGCTTGCATTTACTGTCTATGTCTTTCCCCCACTATACCACCAGCTCGGCCTTCCGCTCACCGCTAGACAGCACACCTGATTGGGTTATTCTTACTGCGGACTGATGATGATATGTTTAGTTAAGACTGTTTAATCCTGACCATAATATTAGAGAATTACATGGGGCAGTATTTTTGTATCTCTGGAAGATATTACTGATATTGTAGTCCTTGCGGCTCTTCTAACATTCTCATGGGGCTCTTAAAAATTCTGAAACTAAACTGAAAATTGTTTATTTTTCTGGCCTGGCGTTTTAATTTTTTTCTCCCTCAAAAATAGATCTAATGGATTAAAACAGCTGAAAAGAAATGGATTTGAATTGGTTAAATTTTGAAGACAGGTTGGGCCCATAACAAAAATATTTAAATACAAACTGTGGGCAATACGTGTTAAATACCTTAATTCTACTAGTCGAAAGTGCGCAAAAAAAGACTGATTTCCATTTTTAGGGCAACCTATTCGTGCGAATCATCATATTCAATGGTGAAATTCCTTAAATGTAAGCATCTAGCAGGTCTAACTTATTTACATTTAACTGAACTTGTGAGAACCGCCTTAACTGGCCACCTACCAGACTTCAAGCAACTAGCAAGCGAAATGGACATTGGAAAAAGAGCATGATAACAAAAAGTTGAAATTATACAAATGTTTACTAGTGTGCTACATTAATGGAGATGAGATGTAATTTTGTGGAGAAATATAGCTTTGATACTTTTTTAAAATTATATCTCTATGTTTGGCCTTCAAAAAATGCACATTTAACTTTAAAAAATATGTGCGGGCTCTTTCCAAACTCGTCCATCAAAAGGTGGCTCCCAACACCCTGGTTGCTGACCCCCCCCCCGGTATATAGGAACACTCAACTGGTTGTGTGATATCAAGAAGCAGATAAATTAACACGTTAACATAATTCAGTCATTTACTTGATTTGTGATTAGTTGTTCAGAATTACAAATTATTAAATTAACTCAGTCACGAGCTTTGCTCATCTAGGGGCATACCTTACATTTTAAATGCTGAAGTAGAAATAGTATTTTCTGTTGGTTTTTGCTTTTACTTGTACTAGATCTGAAATAATGTACATAATGAAACGTAATAATGTATGTAACAATAAACAATAATAATAATATGAATATGTATTAAGTTTCTTACTGCCCTAAAGAGTTTATGTTTACAAACTATCCTTATTTAATTATTTAATTATGAGCATATTAATTTAATTTATGTTTAGTATCGTTAATTTTTTTACCATTTTCATATTTGGTAGCTTCATTACCCGATAGAAGCCTACTTAAATCAATTTATCTGCTACTTATTTATAAAATCTATCATAAGCCACAAGCTAGAGATGTTTGACGAATATGCTCAAAAGAACTTCTTCGTACTACACACTATATAACAAGTCAGTCTTAATCTATCTGTGATCAGCTGAGAAATGAGTGTGTAATACTCGCCATTCCAGCTGGAAAAGTTGCAAAAGAGGAAAGGATTATTCATATAAACCTGCTAAATGAATTGAAATGTTCGCTAGAATAATTGCCACATAGATGAATTAAATACGTGCGATTTTCCAATGGACTGCTAGTAACATCTTTCATTGCGGAAAAAAAAATACACATTTGAGAAAATGCATTACACACCATAAAACTTCGAGTTTTTTTTTTTTTAATTAATACTTCGTATGTCCACCGCTGTGACTCTGGGGATGCGTTCGCTCCTCTCACGCAGCGGGCCCGGGTTCGATTCCTGGTCGGGACAAGCTACCTGGGTGAGATTTTTTTCCCGAGGTTTTTCCTCACCTATGAGACAAATGTCGGGTAACTTTAGGCCCTTGTGGTCCCCGGATATCATCTGGCCGTCATTATCATCTTCATCCCCATCCTCGCTGTGTTTGGAGTGAATGTGTGTGTCTCGTCCTATGTGTTCGTGTTGTCTCGGAGGTGGCCTCGGCATTGGGCTGATCACTCATCCGGGGAGGCCCTCCATGTCCTTGTCTGGTCAAAAAATAATCCCTCTCCCGACAGGTCGCGGCCCTGTAAGGCCCAGGCGTATTGGGTCGCATAAATCCTAAAAGGGAGGGGTAAAAATACGAAAGAGAGAGAGAGAGACAGAGAGATGTGTTAGTTTAAGAGTTCCTGATATCGTCGTATATTCGGAGGAAAACTTCAGAACAATTCAATGAATTGACAGCTGAATTCGAAAGAAATATTCCTTATAATTTTTTCAAGGTAGTAGTTAGAAAGTATAATGAGTTCCTACAAATCTATTAGAAAATGTACTGTTAGTAGTACTTTGAAAGGACATATGTGGTGACAGGAAAGGTGGCGAGAGTAATCAGACGATGACAAATATATTACGTCCGACAAGGCCACACAATAGAGAGATATTTGATCTCTGTCAGAAGTCCGGGACGGCGGGCAAAATTCAAGCAGTGACAGAATTATTTGTAGGCGAATAAAACCGCTGGCATTCCACCACATACTGTCCTGGTACCACTGTCCGGTTTGATCTAATGAACAAGTCTGGCGAATAAAGACCGCTGGCATTCCACCACATACTGTCCGGTTTTAACTAATGAACAAGTCTGGCGAATAAAACCGTCCAACATCTCTACAGAGTGGTGTGCTATAGGTATCCTTGTTTATCGAATGTTTACTATTGTTTTGGTGACTCATTTATTTATTTCCTTCTTGCTTTCATTTATTTTCATTTACTCGTTTTGTTCATTACAATAAACGTAATAATAATAATAATAATAATAATAATAATAATAATAATAGGCCCCTAATAATAATAATAATAATAGGCCCCTAATAATAATAATAATTATTATTATTATTATTATTATTATAATTATAATTTTTGCAAGGTAGTAGTTAGAAAGTATAATGAGTTCCTACAAATCTATTAGAAAATGTACTGTTAGTAGTACTTTGAAAGGACATGTGGTGACAGGAAAGGTACCGCAGCTTTCTTTTCAATTAGGGTAAGGTATTTAATGATTTTGCATCTTTCTTATATGAAGGTTGAAAGATATCTGGAATATATACAAATGTGTATAATGTATTAATTGATTAAATAAGGGCAATTTGTTTTTGCACTTCTTTTTTGCATTTTCCGTCATCTTCAAGAGATAAAGTTGGCAGTTTTATGCAAATTAAATACAAAGATTATTACGTGAGTCCACCGCTGTGGCGTAGGGGATGCATCCACTCTCCCCATGCAACAGACCCGGTTTCGAATTCTAGTCGAGACAAGTTTCCTAGACGGAGTTTTCCGGGTTTTTTCTCGCCTAAAAGACTAATATCTGGAAACTTTAGGCCCCTGTGGTCTCCGGACATCACCTGGCCGTCATTATCACTTTCATCCCATCCGCGCCTTGTTCGGCATGTGTGTGTGTGTTCGACTGGTGTGTCTCGTCCTACGTGTTTTTGATATCTTGGAGGTGGCTTCGGCATTGAGCTATTAACTCATCCGGGAGGCCCTCCATGTCTTTGTATGGTAAAAAAAAAGGTATGTCATCCAAAGGTAATCCCTCTTCCGACAGGTCGCGGTCCTGTAAGCCTCCGGGTGGCCGTATAAAGTCCCTAGAACGGTTGAAGTTAAACTATATGTGTACATACGTACGTACATAAATACATACATACATATATATGTATATGTATGTTATTATTATTATTATTATTATTATTATTAATATTACGTGTACATAAAATCCGCGACTTAAGCAACATGAGATGCTAGTAGGTTTGCGTGCCGTAATAGTTTATTTTTTTTTTTTTTTTAAGACAGCTTGAATTAAAAGTAGAACTTCTAGCACAAGGCACACGAAGTAAAAGTTGCGCATTATCTTTAGGCCACTCCATGGGTATCAAATTTGATAACACTCATTTAGTCTAAAATATTTGCATATGATTATTAAATAAGCTCAGTTTGATAAAAATTGACAACTTAAAAATTCACTAGTCTTTATAATTGTTAAATTTCTTATGTTGAATGCAAAATTCGTGATATTTTGTGCGTGAAAAGCGTTTCCATGTTGGCAGCAGTGTAAGAGAAAATCAGTAACAGCTGTCAGCTGTCTGCGCGTTGCAAGATGGCTCTACGGTGCATAATTCACTACAGTAATACAGTGAAATCTCGATACAACGATTTCATAGGGACCAGAAAAATATATTGTTGTAGAGAGATATTTTTTATATCGAGAATTTACAAAAAATGTTCAAATTTTGGTAGTAGCCTACATAAGAAACAACTTCAGTAGCTGAAATTCGTTAAGTACCGGTATTTAGAGAAATAAACAATTTTATCACAAGAACTTCTATACTGTACTGTATTCACTCCACCCTTAAATTATTACACTATGAGCAAAGACATTTTACATTGCATTATAGCACAGCACCATGAACAGGATGACTCATTTTTGCCCCTGTTTGTAAAAGTCAGAAATGACAGTCTGTTTAGCTTTTTTTATGAACAGGGATACACACAATGCCCTTATTTGATTCGAGGTTCACTAAATGACATTCTGGCACCGATGGAACACTCGACAGAAAATTCTGCAGAGCCTCGCAAGCACAGAACACATACATAGAGACAATGGCTTCAAGTGCGGTTAAGGTTGGTAGATGCACACTTTGTTCTCCCTCCTCTTCTTCATCTTCCGCCTGCTTGTTTTGGATTTCCTCAATGTTTTCTTCCGTTAGCTCCGGGGAGTTCATGATTTGCACTTTCACGATCTATTTTTATCCTTGTACCGAGGAAAAGGTATTTCACGGGGATTCTAAATGTAATCGTAATGGAGAGGTTTATCGTTATTAAGAGTATCGTAAAACCGAGGGGAATTTTACATTATTTTAATGGAAAGAATGCCGGGACCGCCGGCGCGGTGGCTCATGCTGTAGCGCGTGAGCCTGGCATGCTAGCGGTCCTGAGTTCAAATCTCGGGGCCGGCGGGTGTGTCATTCGTGGTGGACGAAGCCGTGCCGTGGGGGTTTTTCTCGGGGTTCTCCCGTTTCCCCCTCTCATTCCACCAACACTCCACTTCATCTCACCTTTCCCCCTTTTCATCATCATCCCGTTTCCACTTCCGGTATCGGGCCTGCTTTGGCAGTCAGCGCCCTTTGGGGGCCTCTCCCGTCCTCCCCGCTGCTTGTGGTCAAGAGGTTGTTGGTGGTGTGTGCCGCGGACCTATCGGGGCTCCGGTTGGAGGGACCGAAGGGGGTGGCGTGTGTCGCGGATCTGTCGGGGCTCCGGTTGGAGGGACCGAAGGGGGTGGCGCATACGTGCCATGGTAATAAGGCTTGCTGGATGTAGGGGAGTTCCGTGGGGGCCTGCGGGGGGATCTGCAGTCCTGGGCGGCCTATGGGCACGCAACTCATTCCATCCCGGAGGTAGGTACAATAAGCCTGCGGCTTCGGTGCTTAGGGGCGTTCCCACCCCGCCTCCCGCCTAAAGGGCACTTATTCCATTCCATGCCGGGACCAAAATATTTTAACGTATAAAGAGTATTATCGTTATATCGGTAATCGTTGTACGGGGATTTCACTGTATTTATTTTGTTTCATAAATGTTAACGGCTGTCTAAAAATAGTGTATGGCAGGCGTGTTAAGGCAATATTATTCTGCTCGCATTCCTACTCGCAGAATAAAATCTCGCTTTTAACCCTTATATCATAAACTCGTTTAGCTCGTTGGGGCTCCTCCCCCGATTAAAGAATATAAATTATGAAATTTCTTTAACAGATAGAAAAAATTTTTATTAGTTCTGGATAAAAATATCTTAATTGGATTTAATTATTATGAACCTGAGACTTCAGAATACGAGTACAAGACGTTACTATCTCGACCACCCCGTTAGGTTTACGGAAATAATTACTTCAAAACTTTCAGAGCCCTACGTGAACACTGTTTGATAATCAATTGAAACCATGGAAACCGAGCCATTTTTCGGAGGATTTTAGGGCTAAAAATAAAATAATAAACTTTTTGGAATTTTCCTGTGGTTTACAGCCTAAAAGCTATATGTGTACCGAATTTCAAGTTTCTAGCTCATCTGGAAGTGGGCAAACATTAATGTCAGTGAGTGAGTGAGTGAGTGAGTGAGTGAGTGAGTGAGTGAGTGAGTGAGTCAGTCAGTCAGTCAGTCAGCCATGTGACTTTATATTATAGGGCTAAGTAACTATTATACGCGTTGCAGAGTTCATTGCCACTGGGAACAACTCTCTGGCAGTGTGCTGTTGTAATTCTGCGGAAAATTTGAACCTAGTTATCCTATAAGCTACAAAAGTATTTTTATAAAATGCAAAATTGTTTTTATAATTATTTTAATGTAATCTACTGACCCTTGAATCTACACAGTTACACCCCTTCCATTCTGTATGTTAAAGAAATCCCTCTGCCCGAAAGTTTTATTAGGGACACTAAAATATCCCGCTTTTTTGTGATTGTGATTGGCCAGTGTGTTTCACGCTACATTAATAAACTTACAACAGTGAAGTTCTTACTCATTGGTAAAACATACTTTAATGGAGTAATAGCTTATGTGCTGACTTTATGATAAATTATAAGAAAAAACGCCCTTCTTGATAGAATAAATGAAAGTGAAAATAATGTACAGTGACAATGAGGCATATTTCTGTGAAATAAATTATCTACACCAGTCTACCGTAATTTAAGAAGTCAGTATGGGATAATTTGTGTGCAAAAGACAAAGGTATATTATATATATCCCCTAAATTTTGTGGATTACATTTTTTCCTTAACTGTCCCAGGTTTTTTTACAAACAAAATTAAAATGCCCCGTTTTTAAATAAACATTATATGGACACCCTAGACTAGAGCCAGTGGCATCTGCTATAGATTTATCAGAAAGTATTGCTTGCTTGTCGTTTATATTTAGTCTATACCATCTCTTCAGTTCTTTTACGTCAATTAGTATTTTGTATCCAGGAGGCAACCAATTCCTCTGTTATTTTACTGTATCATGTTCTGTATTGTATTCTTATTGTCTTTTTAATTGACTGTTTTATTTAAAGTATTTTTCTTATCCTTCTACCTATCGCAAGTATTTTCCTCGTTAATCTGAAACTACAATATCTCGTTAAGATATCTGTACTCTCTGCATAGCAAGAGAAAAAGCAGATTTCATACAAACAATACGAAATAAAAAGACGCTATAGAGCAGGATTCGGCAACCTATGAATATACGAAATTGCTAACTACTAAAGATCTACCGAGATATATGAGGCACTAAAATTGGATCATTATTAAAATATTAAAGAGGCTTTTGTTGAAATTTGAACAATATTAAACTTGGAAGATAATTCTTTCACACTGGCCGTGTGTAGGCTAAGATGGAAAGGTGAAGTCAAGACTGAAAAATTCAAATCCCGGCTATGGCAAAGATCTTGGTTCAAATCACGTCTATGGTATTGAATTTTTCCCGAAGACCCTGGTTCAAAGCCCGGCTATGGCACTGAATTTTTCAGTGTGACTTCACCTTATCAATATTAAACTTCTTTGAACGGTCTTGTTTTTACAGTAAGAACTTAACATAAAGTCCAATAACATATCTGTAACATACGCAATTCACTTGAAGTGTACTTAAAGAACCAAACAATGGTCGGCTGTGATATCTGACAAACCAATTCGAGTTCTTGATGTCTGGCTAGAAGTTGGTTACCTCAATCCGGATACGAGAATCCAGTGGTTCGTTTGTTAGCTTATTTTTTGTATTTATTTATGTAAAGTTCATGGTTGAAAATGTTAATTCACAGAGATAAATAGGACAACATACCGCCTTTATTTTCAGAGCTACATTGTTCAATACTGGGCGTTTCTCACCGTGCACAACAAATCAAATATGTCTTCATTTTCTTAGAATACATTTCTGTGAGAGCTATCTGAAATAGCCAGGAGATCGAACGGTCCGTTGCATGTTATTTTCAATACTATCATTTCCATTATCTTAAAGAGTGTGAATATTCTGTGTTATTTCCAATACTATCATTTCCAATATCTTAAAGAATGTGAATATTCTGTGTTATTTCCAATATCAAACATAATTCCGATTATAAGTTGTTAGAGTGCTTTGTCATTTCCAATACCAGAAAGCACCTCATGCCCTCTGTTCAGTCGTTCTGTTATATAGCACAAGGTATCAGAATGCACCCCATTCCCTTTGATATGCAGATGTTCTGTTAATATAGGCATTCCACAAATCAGTCTTTCTTGAACGATGGAAGTCGTTGAGGTAATAGCAACGAGCAAAAACAAGCCAGCTTTTATAAATAAAGGTTACAAGTACAACGTAAGTGAACAAAATAAATCTACAACGAACTGGTTATGTGAAAAATATTACAGTGTTAAATGCAGAGGAAGATTTACAACAGACAAAAACAACCGCGTTATAAGTGTTGGTAGTGCACACACCTGCATTGCAGACTTAGCAAGATGTGAAATAGAAAAGCTCAAATTCGTCTGTAAAAAAAAAAGGTAAGAGAAGAAGTGACTCCCGTGCCAGCAGTGTACAGGGACGTATTTCAGGAAGTTTCAAGTTTAGGTTACGAGTTTGTTACTTCAATTCCCGATTCAATTCTTTAGCCCGAACACTGTATAGACATAGGCGAAAAGAATTGGGAACTACGGCAGTACCAATCGACAGAAGCGATATAACACTAACCGAGGGAAGTGATTTTTTATGGATAGACGATGGGGCTGGTAACAGAATATTATTAATATTTGCCAGTAAAATAGCTAGGGAAGCCCTTAAAGAATCAACACTAATGTTCGTCGACGGTACTTTCAAGAGTTGCTGCAAGCAGTTTAATCAGATATTCACTATACTAACTGAGCTTTACAGCGAACATAGCAACACTCGGGTTGTTCCATTGGTTTATGCTCTTCTTCCAGACAAAAAATTAATAACGTACGAGAGGTTGCTCTTCTTAATCTCCAATCATTGCCCTGAATGGAAACCAAAGGTAGTCAAACTGGACTTTGAAATGTCTGTCACATACAAGCCTGGGGCAAAAGATAGATTTATGCTGCACCCCAGCCAAGCTCCGCCGTTTTGTTAGGTTAGGAACGTTTGTTAGTTTAGGAGCAATATACTGAATAGCACAAGGTTTATTATGTCTGATATTGAATTTCTTCTGTGACGAAACACTTAACCCCACCTTCCCAGGCGGGCCTCATTAGAGAGGAGCCTAGGGTGCAGCATAAAACTATTTTTTCCCGGATAGGGCTTTAATACCATTCGATTTAGCTTATTATGCCACCCTTCTGTGGGGTTGTTCGATCTATGTTTTTCACCATACACATTCCACATTAGTCCATATGTATCACCTTCAAGCCATTGCTCAACGAAGTATTCATTAAACTTTGTCAGTCTTTCATTCTGAGGAGAATTTCCGATTATAAAGAGCCAGGCATCGTTGATGTAGGAAGGTCCTTCACTAGTCTTTACATATTACATGGGGATCGAACAACCCCATAGAAGGGTGGCATAATAAGCTAAATCGAATGGTATTAAAGCCCTATCCTAATGTCTTCGAGCTAATTAAATCCCTTCGCCAAGAGTGCTCAGCAAGAACTTGAAATTAAGAGAAGTCACCTAAATATCCCGCCAACAAAGAGAAGACGGCTGGTCCATGCACGTATTGAGGAAGCGATTTCAACAGTTGTTTCAGATCTTGTAAACTTTAAGTTACCTACATAAACTCGATTAAGAGCTTATCGGTAGACCTACTTGTATCAATTTAAATTCTAACAAGGCATTAATGGCTGCTAAGTAAATAATGAAACTTTTAACCACGCCTACATTTTTAATGTAGACAGTCTCAAGTCTGTTGAAGTGGGAGAGGAAGTCCATTCTTTTATTGTTTACTTTCGTAAGAAATAGTAGTCTTCAACTCCTAGTTGTAATTTGCAATTGTGAACATTTTAAATGCAGTAATAGGTTATAGTATTGGTATTGGACATGTAACTTTCGTAACTTACATAATATATTGGAAATAACAGTCATGACTGAAACATAAACAAGGTATTGGAAATGTAATGTTTTTCATGTAGTATTGGTAATCAAGTATTGGAACTAACGAGTAATGCGTTCGATGCGTTGCCGACCCCTGCTATAGAAGGGTTATTTTAGCAAATGCATGCAAAAACTAAACAGAAAATAGGAACGGCTCTACTCAACTTTCTGAGATCGGAAAGTGGGGTCTTGAAAGTCAGACTAAGGAAATGTGGGCTTCAACATCACAGTAGTTTATATTGTCATTCATATTGTGTACAATTATTAAGTATATTGTTACATGTATCGTAGTTACAGATAATCATTTTACACTTATTCATTAACATATCTGAGATAACGCACCACCACGAACATCCCAACTGTTACAAGAACTTCCAAAGCAAGCATGATTTCGGCATACGACATTTTGCTTTTCAAACATCCCTGGCGTGTTTCGAATCACAGGTTTTAATTGTTATTAAATCTTCGCTCCCATAAAGTAAAGACGTTTTAATAGTACACTATGCAAGAAGCCTATAATGACATTTAATAAGATAGAATATGTTTATGAAACGAACAAAGCGAGATTCATAGTTTACATACGAGTATCTTAATTACCAGGGCCTGGATTCTAATGACATGTAATTTTTTTTTATTCATGCTGCACAGACATTGCCAACTTAATGATAAATCCTAATCATGGCCTCTAGATTATAAAAATACATTTTTATTACATAAATTTTTGTCATTTTATGCAATTTTATATTTTTAGAGCATTTATTTCAATTTTACGCCATTTTCGTGTCATTTTCTTCCATATTTAGTAATTGAGTGTATTAACTTTTTTGTCGTCTTTTTTTCCATACGGGTAATATTTAAATAAATTACTAAGTTAGTATAATTGCAAAATTTTTGTAGGACCCACTTTAAAAACAATTTTCTTCCTTTTCTTCTCAAATTCTCCAATCAAGAACAAAGAACAAGGTATTTAAACCTACAACATCCCTTCTGCATTTACAGTTTTTACAGTTATGTAGAAATTCGCCTATAACTTTGTGTGTACAATTATAATTTTTTACAAATAAAATATCAGTTTTTAGGTCATTCTTTATAATTATTAAGTCATTTTCTTTAAAATTTAGGGTCATTTTATAGGTAATTTTTCAAACAATTTTAGGTCATCAGAATCCGGGCCCTGTTAATTACCATTATAGCCAAATTGCATACGACTGTTTTTGTTCGGCCATAATTAGTCTAACTGTTAAAATTTTGAGATTTTGGATTCATTCAAACAAACGGCGAGCCCACCTTGCCCTTCGCGTCAGCTGATTGTAGTAGTTCTTGCCTTCAACGAGAGATGGCAGGTCGAAGCTATAATACGGTTGATTTCTTGAAACCAGCGGATTTTGACAACACGAATTGAATTCATTTTAGTACTATATTAAAATGAACAGGAACAGAATTTGTTTTATTTTAATTACAGGCTCTTTATTAGATAGTTTTCGGCTCCTACTCTCAAGGTCTCGAGATCTATGGGGCTCCACCACACTTTGCTAACATTGTTCTCACATTCTTAGACGAACGATTCCCTGCATTTTACATCGGCATCACATGGCCTACCAGATCACCAGACCTATCCCCACCTGATTCTTTCCTCTGGGGGGGTTGTTAAGGACCACGCTTACAGGACAACAGTACGTGATTTGGCAGATTTACAAGAAAGAATTTAAGCTCCTGTCAACAATGTCACGCCAGAAATGTTTTATAACACATGGGTCGAGGTAGAATACCGATTGGACATTTCCCGTGCCAGTAATGACAGCTATGTTGAGGTTTATGGGACGTAAGGTAACAGAAATTCCCACTTTTTACTCTTTGTAGCAATTAGTTTCATCTATAGATTCGTGTAGTTCAGAAGTAATAGCTATTTCTTTTTGCTCTTCCGGCAGCCAAACTTCGGCAACGCGTGGCGTCATCTGTGAACTGGGATATGAACTACAATGAACTTAATCTAGCTGCAGTAGCTCAATATTTCAGTTGGCATCAAATAGCAGTTAAACGACAATAAAATATTCAATTTCCCCATAAGCTACAATGTCGCAAGATTGTGCTACGTAATTATTTATCAGTTGTAGTTTCCGGGTCCACCGCTTGTATATGGCGTAGGGGATGCGTTCGCTCCTCTCACGCAGCGGGCCCGGATTCGATTCCTGGTCGGAACAAGTTACCTAGGTGGGTTTTTTCTGGGGTTTTTCCTCGCCTGTGAGACAAATGTCTGGTAACTTTAGGCCCTTGTGGTCCCCAGATATCATCTGGCCGTCATTATCATCTTCATCCCATTCTCGCCTTGTATAGTGTGTTCTCTGATGTAGCCCCGGCATTGGGCTGATCACTCATCCGGGGAGGCCCTCCATGTCTGGTCAAAAAAGTATGTATGTGATCCAAAGATAATCCCTCTCCCGACAAGTCGCGGCCTTGTAAGGCCCGGGCGGCTTGGGTTGCTTAAATCCTAAAAGGGAGAGGTAAAACTAAGATAAAGAAAGAGAGAAGATTGTTTCCGGGAGATACCACGTTTGAAGATATTACAGTATTTTTAATTAGGAAGGTCTGCCACATGCAATAAAGGAAGTATTGCCTTTAGTTCCATACGGTACATATATGATACATTATAATTAAGGCATTCTCACGAAAATGGAATTGATGTATCATTTCTAATAGAGTTTTCAGGGTACAAAAAAGAGTAGTACGAGTAATCTGTAATATTCCAAGATTCGAAAGCTGTAAACAATATTTCAAAAAGTTAAGCATTATGACGTTACCATGTATGTACATGTTCTATGTTATTTTGCACGTAAAATCGTTCATTAATAAATTCACAACAAATTCAGCAATACATTCTCATAACAAGAGGAAAATCGAATTTAGCCTTAATCAGTCACAATACAAAATTATTTGAAAATTCTCTCACACATAATGGAATACAACTTTTCAATAAATTACCTACCAAAATTAAAGAAATTGAAAATTTTACCAAATTCAAGACTCAATTATCTGCTTTCCTATGTAATGAATCGTACACTATGCGAAAAAGGAGGATAAATTTCTATGGTCATCTTCTTAGAATGGACTCTGTTAGATTAACCAAACAAATCTTTGACTTCTTCCGCAACCGCAAAACAAAACCCAACTGGTTTAAAGAAACTGAAAAAGACCTAGTCGAGTTAAAAATTACAGAAAAATCACTATTAGATCGAACGGCTAAAATAATAACTAAAGACGAAAATACAAGGTTCCAAGACAGGTCGTCACTGAAGTCCAAACCTATTATCTCTGAAGAAGAGAGGAAGAGAAGATCAGAAAGAATGAAGAAATACTGGGCACTTAGGAAGGAACAACACACAAAGAAATGACTGATTCAACGTACCCCAAAGAGGGTGAAACGAAAGAAGAAGAAGAATCGTACTATTCTGTAGATGAATATTTGTGTTATTAGATGGGTAAATTGTATATGTATTTATTATATTCATTAAGTTAAATTACTCTATGATTATTATTATTGTATTATTGTATTATTATTGTATGATTATTATTGTATGACGTGTCCCATATCATGTAATGATATATTGGAGGAATAAAACAATTCAATTCAATTCAATTATATGTAAGGCTGTGAACGGCAGTTAATTCGTGCGAGAAAAAGAGCTGCAAGGTAAAACCTGGTTCATAACCAGGCCCAGCCCTTCTCACGACTAAAACTATGAGCGATACCCCGCATTTTCTCTATACAGTACTACATTTTCTATAATTTAACTATCACTAGCGGATTCTATTTCCATTGATTTACTTAAAACTTCGCGCAAATGTAAAACATACTCCAATATACGAATTGACAAATTGGATAGACTCATCAATGGAAAATATGAATGATATGATTTTAATTTTTGAAAATTACTGAAAGTTACAAACAAAAATTGATTAATTCTCTATTTTAACATATTATATCGAATAAAGCATTCAAATTCTTAAAATTTTAAAAATAATAAAGCACTTGGAGATCTAATTTGGATATTAATTACTCAAAGTAAGGCCCTTACTCTCTTTTTTTTTTTTTTTTTTTTTGTACTTTTCAGAACTATTAATTTGTTTTAGGAGCTTCTGATTTTTCTTTCCTTAGTTTGTCTTATAAAAGGACAATCTGTCTTCAGGGCATTTGAGAAACTGTCATATTTTGTTACAACCTAGTGTCTAAAATCAGATCTGAGCACCATAGAAATAAACTTAACAAATTTTTAAACCATGAAAAACCAGTTGGAAGGAGTGTAACAGCGCAGATTTTAACAACTTATTCCTTCAGTCGGGGGGGGGGGGGGGACGATTTCCGTCCCAAGTGAAAACTTTTCTTAGGAAAAAAATCCCTAAACTTTGACCGTGCTTTACTCTATAGCATTATTATATTATAAGTTATCGTATTATATTGTATTGTATCATTAGTGTTACATTTCTCTTTCTTTGTCTTGTGCATAGTAAAAGCAAGAACTGCCGTCTAGGTCCGTGCGTTGGATTTGTTCTATGAATAATATATTTAATATGTATATAAGAAAAAAGAAGCACCTTACCATACCATATTAGTATTCCGCGTATTGTTCTATTTGTTTTAAATCAGTAGGGGAGAAATAGGGATAGTACAGTAGACTCTCACCAATCCGGCAGATGTCAGATCGGGGTTGTGCCGGATTAGTGAAAACGCCTGATTACTGGAAGGTCGTTAATAAAATCACTTTCTTTCTTTCTTTTTCGCAGTTTCACCTCCCCCTTTTAGGATTTAAGCGACCCAAGCCGCCCGGGTCTTACAGGGCCGCGACCTGTCGGGAGAGGGATTATCTTTGGATCACATACATACTTTTTTGACCAGACAAGGACATGGAGGGCCTCCCCGGATGAGTGATCAGCCCAACGCGGGGCCACCTCCGAGACAACACGAACATATAGGACGATACACACCATTCACACACACACTCACTCCAAACAAGGCGAGGATGAGGATGAAGATGATAATGACGGCCAGATGATATCCGGGGACCACAAGGGCCTAAAGTTACCTGACATTTGTCTCACAGGTGAGGGAAAATCCCGGAAAAAACCTCACCTAGGTAACTTGTCCCGACCAGGAATCGAACCCGGGCCCGCTCCGTGAGAGGATTGAACGCATCCCCTGAGCCACAGCGGTGGACAATAAAATCACTTGACATTCTTAAAAGTTACTTTTTATTACAAATAATATTATATAAAAAATATGCAAAAACTGAATTTCGATGTAATAATTCAGCATTAAAATCAAGTACTTTTCAACTGTCTTAAAATTTATTGAAACACGGTTTTATTTGGTTAGGTTAGTACAGTACTGATTCTCCCTCCATACCAGTCTAAAAACAACGCCGGACTACTGAAGGGTTGGATTAGCGAAGTGCCGGACTACGGAGAGTTTACTGTATTTGTATTTTTCGTGATATTTAAATCGATAAATTATTACATAGAGCAAAAAATTCGCGACATATGACAACCCAGATCACGTGTGTCTTACCTGTAACGTATACACGTAACAGGATATTGCACCGGGAATATCCGGCAGTGCGCTGCTGGAATTCTGTAGAACCTTCTAACCTAACTGCTCAGTAACCATACGCGCAATCTTTCTTCTTTATCTTAGTTTTACCTCTCCCTTTTAGGATTTAAGCGACCCAAGCCGCCCGGGCCTTACAGGGCCGCGACCTGTCGGGAGAGTGATTATCTTTGGATCACATACATACTTTTTTGACCAGACAAGGACATGGACGGCCTCTCCGGATGAGTGATCAGCCCAGTGCCAGGCCACCTCCGACACAACACGAACACATAGGACGAGGCACACCATTCACACACACACACACACTCACTCCAAACAAGGCGAGGATGGGATGAAGATGATAATGACGGCCAGATTATATCTGGGGACCACAAGGGCCTAAAGTTACCCGACATTTGTCTCACAGGTGAGGAAAAACCCCAGAAAAACCCCCACCTAGGTAACTTGTCCCGACCAGGAATCGAGCCCGTGAGAGGAGCGGACACATCTCCTACGCCACAGTGGTGGACACGCGCAATCACAAAACGCAAAATTGATTTTATATTTATGTGATCTGCTGTCCCTTTGAAGCTGCGCAATTACACCCCCTCTACTCTTATATCGGGTGAGAAAAAACTGAGAGAAAGATTATATACCTTAAACCATTAAATGTAGTGGGTATCATTAACTTTCTCACAACTCAAGTAGTTTAAGACGTAAAAGTAGAGAGACCAAATCTGCCTACACGAAGAAGAGGGCAGAAAGGTAGGAAAATGAGGATAATGGAGAGAAAAAATTTGGATAATCCTAATGGAAGCTAAAAAGAAATGGGCGTAACACAAATAATGAGTTTTGAAGCGTCAAAGTATAATAATAATGTTAATAAACACGAAATTTTAAACAGTTTCTCAAATTGCAGAAGTTAAAAACCAACGTGCAAGGTTCACAGACATTTCCCTGATTGTGATAAACTTTGCAGGAGTTTAGATTTGCTCAAGATGTACTTATAAAAATCCTGACAGGAATATTGCTTAAAATTGTATACTACACCAACAATAGATCTTTAACAGATACAATTGTCAACCGTTTCATTTACTTGTCTACTGAAATGGAGTTAAAGAGAACATTCTCTCAACATTAGCGTTGTGACCTGGGATATAAAAAATTCCTTTAGGCAGGCCTACAGGCTGAGGTAGATTTCGGAGTGTTGTTTGTTTAATTTATTGTCGCCGCGCAGCAGTTGTTTACTATGTTTTAAATTGATATTATATTTTATTATTTTTATATTTTTATTTTGCCTTGCATTATTGTTCTAAAGGTATGTAACTATTCATTATTGTTCTAAAGGTGTGTAACTATTATTTTTAATATTTCAAACTTTATTACATTGGTAATTGTATCCTTAATCGGTGCTCACACATTCCTTTCGGCAGGCCTTCAGGCTGAGGTATATTTTTAAGTTTTATTGTTTTTTGAGCAGTCAAATCTCACCTTATATGAGAGCTCTCGAGAAACTAGTTATTGATTTGTAGAGTACTCATCAAGAGCTTTTCAACGATACCCCACAAGACGTGCTTTCAAAAATTTCGAATTTCCATCCCTCCCACCCCCACCACCACTCGTAACCCCAAAACCCCCGAATCGTTGGTGTCACTGTGAACTCCATAGGGAGTACTCTAATTTATTCAAACTAGTTTCCCTCTATACTTCATAGGGGCCGAGATATAATTTTTTCAAAATTTCAAACCCCCTCCCTCGCCCCCTCCCCTTGGGCCAATTTTGCTCATTAACGAACTTGTCCGAAGTATTGGGCCTAGAAACAACATAATAAAATTTGGATCAAAATTACGGCCGCTAGCCGTAATGCTAATGTTATGGCATCCATTACAAATGACGAAGTCACCAACTATAGTATTACAAAAAGGGAGGGCATTTTGGAAGGTTAAAAATTTGTTCGTGGACAAACTACAGAGACGTAAAAATGTGGGCATGTTTTCAGAAAAGAGGACGTGTGATCACCCAACGTAAAAGATAACACAGCCCAACAAAGAAGAACTTTTTGTTTGGTGTCTCAGATGCTTACCGGATTTTGGCTATACTAGTGTGCTTATTCCAAATATGGAAACAGTTTTTCCCTACCAGCTCTACTTTTATATAGTGTGCCATTAACTTATAATCTCCTTCGCGAACAAAATCCTGCTTGATAATATAGCTAGTGAAGGTTCTTGACCACACTTTGGACACGCAGGACGAAAACTGTAAGAAGTAAAGAAAAATTAAAAAGCTGGATTACTTTTTGGCTCTCAAATTGACAGCTCATAAGTCATAAACGACCGTACAATATGTGATAATATCAATTTTTTAAAAGACCCCATGTTAATGTTAATCTGATGTTAGTGTGTTGCTTTTTCTTCACATGATTTAGAAGCTAAAAATAGGCACTGTTTTTTATTTATATCAAACTCAAAATGGGATAATATCCATAATGGTAATACCATATCTCACAAAACTAAAGCTGATAGGGCAAAACAAATGGCACATTTGGCATCAGTGACCTAAATATACCCAAGAATGGGCCGCAAGGCTGAAGTGCTTAGGGTCGTCCCAACCCAAGGCTAGTGTCCCAACCCGCCTTCCCCCTTAAGGGGCCGAATACATACATACATACATACCCAAGAATTGGTTAAAATTCCAAGGCACTAAAATGGCTGTTGGTCTGTGTAATATATACAGACGGTAGTCCGCCAGAGGCAGGGCCGTAGCTAGGCGGTGGCTAGGTGGGCGACCGCCAAGGGCGCAGGTACGAAGGGCGCAAAATTAACCATGAAAAATCCCTTCTTTTTTAGGCTGGTGCAATTTATCAAGCAATATAAATTCCACGTTAGTCGGCAGGATTGATACAAAGCGATCAACAATGGCATCGCTCATACTGTTACATGCTACATGCAAAAATGACTGACCAACTATATTATTACAACAGAAAAAGTCGAATGTCCGGATCTCAATTCCTTTTGTTATTACTATTTTATTATAGGTTTTTTTAATCACACAATGTATTAATGTACATTAAAATTAATTTCTGTAACTTTACATTGAATAATATGTGTTGTGATCCGCGGCCGATGCACGCTCTGCCAGCTGACAGTACACATGCTGTTTGTTTTGATCAAGTTCCCTTCTAAGGCTGGCGCTGATATTATAGTCGCTGTTATTATTTTTAATTATATTATACTGTATTATTATTAGGGCCCGGATTCTGATGACCTAAAATTGTTTGAAAAATGACCTATAAAATGACCCCAAAATTTAAAGAAAATGACTTAATAATTATAAAGAATGACCTAAAAACTGATATATTATTTATAAAAAATTATTATTGTACACACAAAATTATAGAATAATTTGTACATAATTGTTAAAACCTTAAATTCAGAGAGGATGTTGTAGGTCTAAAAAACTTTGATTTTTGCTGTGAATATTCTTTCATTGCGGAAATTTATACAGGCACTGAGGCACTGGCGAGTCAAACTTCGGCATTTCCTTTTGCGGTCTGCCGGATTATATTGTTTATTGAGGGTAAACAGTAGTTTGCACTCTCAAATACAAGCAGGTGGCAGACTCTGGTGCCAAGTCAATCAAAAACAACAGAAAGGAAAAACAACATTTTGGCGTTCCTTTGATTCTCGTTTCCGACTGAGACATGACAACACTTCAACATAGAGTGTGTCCTTCTTGCATTAAACAAACACTTCAAAGACAGCGGTGCGGTGCGGGACGAAATAAATGCCCTAAAAATATAAAATTGCATACAATGTCAAAAAATGACCTAATAAAAATGCATTTCTATAATCTAGAGGCCATGATTATGATTTATCTACAAATTGGCAATGTCTATGCAGCATCAATAAAAAAGATGACATGTCATTAGAATCCGGGCTCTGATTATTATTGTATTGTTTAACTAAGCGATTTTTACATTAAACAGTGAAACATTATTAATGTTTGTGTTGTTTCGTCTCTTGTTGATGTTGGCGTTGCTTCTGTTGTATAGGTAAAAATGATTTCAGTAAAAAAATGTGCCAACTAAAACTACCATGACCATCATAGCTTAGTCTACATTATTAGTTTTGATCTATTAGGCGGTGGTTTTTTAAAGAAATGGGACCAAAAAAAGCCTTCTGCAATCGAATTTAAGAAAATCAGTTTTACAGAAATTTAAAAAAATTGTTCATTTGGAGGGTGCAGATTTGTCAAACTCGCCAAGGGCGCAGAAGGACCTTGCTACGGCCCTGGCCAGAGGCTCAGGAAGAAACGAAATGAGGGAGGACGAAGTTCAGCTGTGCCGAGTATGGCCATTCAGCCACTGTGTAGTATATGTTATCCGGATGTGGAGGGATGATGATAAGTAATACGGATTTAGTTTCCTTATTACGCACTCCCCACACTTTCGCCCTGCTCTACGAACTTCCGATTCTAGGTAAGTGGCAGTTAGGTTAGAAATACTGATATCATTGTTAGTGACATGTTAGGCTTCTTGCAGTTAGGTTAGGAATATTGATATTGATAACATGCATGATAATATGCACGGGCGTCGGCAGGGAAGGGCAAGGGGGGGGGGGCAGATGCCCCCTCTGGATTCTGGAATGTCTTATGGTCTCATTAATTTTGGGGTACTCTATGCCTCTGTCAACCTGCAGTTGTTGCAGGGAGAATAAAGGTGATTTCTTGTTATAACACATTAAGTAAGAATGCATAAATATTTTCCAGTAGGCCTATGTTACGAAACTTTAAAACTTACTCAGAATCGTTCATTATATTCATATGCTCCATATCAACAAATTCTGATCATGGTCTGAAAATTCTTTGACTTCTGTATGAAAAGGGTGCATTTGTTAGTTTTCATCACTAAATGAACTTGAAAATATGGTATAGCATTCTTTTAACTTTAATATTGTACTACATAAAACCTTTTTACCCATCTAGGGAGATGAGTAGAAATTTCTGCTTATTTACCGCGGTGCGTTACAGAACAGTATTATTATGAAACAATGATGAGTTTTACTGTTGTAAATTACAGCAGTAAAAATAGGTTTACCGGAGTAGAGTTTGGATTACCATGGTAGCATTATAAAACATACACCGGTAAAATACAATGGTAATTACCAGAGCCCGGATTCTGATGACCTAAACTTGTTTGAAAAATGACCTATAAAATGACCTTAAATTTTAAAGAAAATGACTTAATAATTATAAAGAATGACATAAAAACTGATATTTTATTTATAAAAAAATGATTATTGTAGACACCAAGTTGTAGACTAATTTGGGTATACCCTAATTTGTATATAATTGAAAAAAAAACTGTAAATGCAGAAAGGAAATTGTAGGACTAAGAAGTCTGTTCTTTGTTCTTGATTGGAGCATTTGAGAAGAAAAGTAAGAAAATTGTTTTAATGTAGATCCTACAAAAATGTTGCATTATGGTAACCTAGTAATTTATTTAAATATTACCCGTATGAAAAAAAAAAGGCTTGTAAATCCTACCTTATTTAGGATTGCAGTAAATTACTGTCAGCATACGGAGATTATTGAAGGTATAAAAGTTAATATACTCAATGTAAATGCATGCAAATGACTATATAAGGAAGCAAATGACACGAAAATGACAAAATAATGACGTAAAATTGAAATAAATGCCCTAAAAATATAAAATTGCATAAAATGACAAATGACTTAATAAAAACGCATTTCTATAATCTAGAGGCCATGATTAGGATTTATCTACAAGTCGGTAATGTCTATGCAGCACCAATAAAAAGATGACATGTCATTAAAATCCTGGAACTGGTAATTACTGATCGTAGACCGGCAACTACCATGGTCATTTTTTATGGAACAGGCCACAAGTTTACCTTAAACTGAAATTTGAAACTGCCCAAGACGTATTCCTTAAACAAGCTTTGCATGTAAAACGACAGTGTCAAATGCCGCTACGCCACATACTCTTTAAACACCTTGCGCCCTCAGGTTCATGTGTCCTTGGGCATTTACCCAGTCTTCCCATTGGTAAACGCGGGCTAGAAAAACAAATTCTCTCGTAGCGTTTTACACTTAAGTTTTGAAACCACTAGTACCATTGTAAATAGGATACAGCAAACAGCACTTAACTTGCAGAGAATCAAGATTTAAAGTAAACTGACCAGAAAGCGAGAACGTTCCCCTGAATAAAGGAGGAGTTAGAGAAAAGCTTGCCACATCTTTGAGTCTAATCAATAAGAAGCGTTGATATTTTGTTCATGTTGTCCACATATTCTCAAGAATCATTGTGTCTGGAGTTATGTTGAGTTCTCCCCCCCCCCCCCAATAATAATAATTCCTGGCGACGTCCCTGGTAACATGTGGCAGTTAGGTTAGGAACAGTGATATTAGTGTAGATCGCCATCAAGCTTACAATCCCAGCCTTGTTTCTGGATCTAATGACCCATCCGCAACTTACTGCCAGTCGTAATTCTCGCCTTCCAATAGCCATTTTCTGTTCAGAGACTGTCACTTGTAGGTTAGAAAAGTGACGTCTTCATTCTCATTTTCCTAGTTTCGGGTCGGCGGTTAGAATCGCGCTGGCTTTCTGTGCCCAAGGTTGCGGGTTCGTTTCCGGGCCAGGTAGATGGAATTTATCAGTGCATAAATTTTAGTAGATTTACTGGCATGTAAAAGAACTCCTGCGGGACAAAATTCCGGCATACCGGCGACGGTCACAGGCAGTACTTCGCCGTCGTTAAATAACCAGTGTTTCGGACATTTTCCAGAAAAAACTAAATTATTGTATGGTTTCTATGGTTTGTGAAGAACCTCACAAGCTAAAAATGACATATTTTGAACTTTTTCCTGTCAATAATTGTAGTTAGTTCGTAATCATGGAAACCACCCCCCCCCCCTCGTAACACTAACAACAGTAGGAAGGACGGTTAAAGTGGGGATGAGGTGACTGTGGGAATGAGAAACCCACATCTGCACCTTCATGTCGGCTATTTAGATAAAACTTTTCTTGTTTCGTTTACTATCAAAGCAGGTGAGGAAGCAGGACGAATTCGTAAAACGCAATACCACAGATAAGACTATATGGAGTCGCAAGCGGGCGTGCTCTTTAACTTGACAGTTCCCAACGTTTCTGTCCGCAAGTCTCCAGTGTTTGACGACTTTATGTGGGTCAGTGGGATTCACATGCATCCCTGCCTAACAGGTGGTGTCCATTATAATTCTAAAAGGCTGGTCCCGCAGTCTCCCAAAGACGAGTCCATGACAGTATCGGTCGATGAATTCGGTTTACACTTCTTAACTTCCTACTTATGTAAAAGCTACTAGTAAAGGAATTATTTTCAATGCGAAAATTGATGTAGAGATAGATTCTAAAAAAATGTTCTTGAGCGTGGGGCCTTAAAATTATTTATTTAGCCTGGTGGAGATAGGCATGTGCTTGTCTCATAGGATTCAAGTTATGAAAAATTACAATAAAAATAATTAAAATTACAATAATCGTAGTTACAATAAAGACATTATACGATAATAAAAAAATTAATCTAGCACTTACGACTTTTTATTTTAGATTAGATTAAGGTTCTAGACAAAATTCATCCCGTACTACATTAGTGTGAACCAATACCGTACCGGAGCCGTATTTGAAATATCCTATCAGCTTACCTTCCATAAAGTTGTAACAATAAAAACTTATGGATTCAATACTTTTAACTTCATTTGTAAATAAGAGTACTTCTTACATTTATTTCGAGCAACTGTAAACGACACGAAAAGAAGCGGGAACAGTAGGCCTATACCGCGGCATTAACACACAACTCAAAGACACAATTCCTTAAAAGTGAACCAGTACTTGGAACTATCAGCTTACCTTACATAAAGTTGTCGTAACATTTTAAAAGCTGATGAAACTTCACTTGTAAATAACACTAATTCTTGATCTTTTTTTAGAGCAAATAGAAACAACACGGAGCGACAGAAACCACATCAACGCAACTGAAAAATTCGAGATATGGAACCATGATCGCCAACTGCTCTTTGTTTGTTGCCAACTAAACGTTGATTCGCAGTACGTACTACAAGTTCGCTCCAAAATTATATTTCTGGGATCGTTTTAAAATGGGTTCCCCACCCACATGTTCTATGGCCAGTCTTCAGTTTTCTAGTTGTATTCCTATACCTTAGCATTGTCCATTACATCAATGTTGCCCCTAGGCCGCCCCCATGACTGAGTGGTTAGACGCTCGCCTTCCACAGCTGAGACTCGGGATCGAATCTCATGGATCCATGTAGAATGTGTTGGACAAAATGGTGTCTGGGCAGATATTCTCGGGGTGCTCCTGTTTCCCCTGCCATATATCATTCCACCAAAGCTCCATTCATCATACTATGATATTTCTTTATTGCAATAAAGGAATTTATTTATTAATGTTGCTCCCTACAATGTGATATGATAGGGAAGATTAGGCTACTGACCTAAGCAAAGAAGAGAAAAAGTATTGACACATAAGTTCTTTTCAGCAGTAGTTTCCAAAGTCATGCGGAGTCACATGCATGTGCGCAGTTAATTTACGTACAGTACTGATTGGGTAGCAATTTCCTACAGAAGAATCTGTTTTTTACTCTAGAAATTCATAGTAGTTCATTGCTTTTTTTACCTATAAACAAAATTAAGGGGTACTCTTGCTTTGGACTTGATGGAACATTGCCAAACTTACCCATATATTTAAAATGAAAGTGGAATTGCACACAATATCCATAGGTTATATGATTTTAAGAACTCTGAGATGGACTCTGTTCATATACATCAATTCTACCTGTAAACTGCCAATAACTCTTTCACAACACATAAGGGAATGCAACTTATAGTCCTTTATATTTGGAGTCTGTTCGTACAACATAAGGGTACACGATATTATTGCTGATAATTTGACATGTGTGTGTATATATATATATATATATATATATATATACACACACACACGGAGTCATTTTCACAAGGCCATATATAATTTAACACATGAAATTCAACTTCAGTTAGAGTTGTAAAAGCCTCATTTTTGGTTTAAATGGCCTGTAAAAATTTATTATTTCTTGAGAATTATTTTATCTTAACTGGACTTACAATTCTCTTCATGTTAATGACATCCTGGAAGATCTTTCTCACTGGATTTGCTAATTTTGGGGTTGTAACAGGGTCATGTTTATCCATTCTCCTGGACTACCCTTTTTGGTCCTTTTTTGAATATATATCTGCTTTGCGAACAATCCCCTTCAGAATGGCCCACAGATATTGAATTAGGATTTAGATTTAATTGAGGAAGAGTTTTTAATAATTCAGGTACACCTCAGGTTAACCAGTTTCTATTTACCTTGAGGATTGCTTATTGTAATTGTCATGCTCAAACCTGGCAATAGCATATTGTAAGCACTGTTGATTTTTATATTTGTAATAAATGTGCGTTTATTGTTCTATGGATTTGTTGAATATGACGTTCACCATAATATGATATTGCTTTCATCTGTTATTTGAATTTATACAATGAACCAGTGCAATGACATTTATATTAAAAAGAAAAATGTAAATTTTTTCTTTTAATTTCCACAAATTTGTATTTTACTAGCTGAACAATTCTGTATGAACAAGAACGGTACAAACTGTATGTGTTCAGGGCTATCAGAGAAAAACAGCAAAAAAAAAAGTTGGTATGACTATTTCACAGAACAGAAAAAGACTAGTGGCATCTGTTAACGAATTGCTTTAGGTATACTATTTCCTAATGTTTGAAGGAGAAAAAAAAAGTTTCTCTTATACAACGTTTATTCACAATAATTTTTCATTCTGATGAGGTGTGATAATTTTCAATCTTGATGCTTAGTCCCTGAATCAAGTTACATACATTGAGATACAAAATATAAAACAAAGCAGACTTTTCAAACCTCCACTCTTTTGATTATCAAAATATATATAACTTTTTATCAACAATACAAAGGTGAACACTGAGGTATGACTTCCTATTAGATGCCTTTGCAGACATTCAGTAACAACAGCACAACCACAAGGACGCTTTATCCAATATGAGCGGCGACTATGTAGATAAGTAGCTGGAAGATGTAGGCCTATGTAAGTGTTCCAAAT
This sequence comes from Ectobius pallidus, assembly GCA_964059195.1. Classification (NCBI taxonomy): domain Eukaryota; kingdom Metazoa; phylum Arthropoda; class Insecta; order Blattodea; family Ectobiidae; genus Ectobius; species Ectobius pallidus. The sequence continues at coordinate 32,689,756 of CAXKWD010000011.1, forward strand.
AAAACTGTTTTGATTTTCACTGTGGTTTTCATTTTATGCCCCATCATAGGTTGAGAAAGATAACTCTCATAATAATAATTTAAAAAATGTTTAGGTCTATTTGACAGCTGGCAGGAAAGAGGATGAGAAGTAGTGCAATTTAATTTAAATAATAGGCTGAATTTGAAAAAAACAGAGTAGTAGAAAATGGAAACTAACATTTCTCAACCTGAGTGTTCCCTGAAGAGCCCTCTGATTAGATTATGTAGTGATTATGGGCTCACAAATATGCAGCAATTATCAGATTTAGAGATGTGTAATATAGTTAAAAGAGTAGGGGTCTGAATGGCCCTCATTTTACAATTCAGAACAATCAAATTAGGCAGTGTTACAACATTGACATGTGGTGTTCACTGTCTTCATTTTGAAGTTATGGCAGCAATATGCATTCTCGAAAAAGCATAAGAAAATAATAAAGTTCAATAAAATAGTACTGTACAACCACCATAATATTTTGTATACTATGAAACCAAAGGGTCAATCCATACGAAGTCAGCCAATTATGAATTTTCTGGTTGCCTGACCATTTTTAAAAAAATTCATTTTTTGTCACATATGACCCCTATATACCAATAGTACAAAACCACAAATATTTTATTTTTACTCGGTTCCGTTTAGAAATGGCGGCCATCTTTCAATCATGGCGGACAGCTATTTTTGCATTTGTAGGTGTTTATGCAAATGCAAATATCTCTGGACTGGGAAGTGATAGAGCCTTGAGGAAAAAACCATTATTCTCAGCAGAGTCTGGGCTACATTTCTGGTCAAATGCATTGGTTAGCTTATTTCACTTTTAAATGGTGAAAAAGGGGGCTAATTCTGAACAAAACTTTTGCAAAATTATGATTTTTCAGGGTGTCACTATCTTACCCTGGAAAGAAATCTCTGGTGTCAGTTTTTTGTAGGAGGTACATATGTACCAGTACTTTCCTGGAAAAGAATACAAAGCCACACATTTGTTTGCTTCTATTATTTAGGACTCTCAGAAAATGAAGATTTTTCCAAATTTGGCCAATTTTAGGCCTAAATATCTCTGGTTGGCAAAATAGGAAAAATCTAATTTTGGGCTCAATTCAAGGTCTATACGACACTAACCTACTGTGAAAATTTCAAGTTTGAGACTCAAGCCAGAATGGAGTTATGTATCAAACAAACTCCTTAAATAATGAGGCTTTGTGTGAACCATATATCAATAAATAATCACCCTAGTCCACAATATTTAATGGTTTTAAGGCCTCATTTACATATTATAAGCCTAATTATAAATCATAATGGTCTGCTAAAATAAATTATAGAGGATAGGCCTACAAGTTTTCAATTGAAAAAACAAATCTGAATCAATTTTTGTTTGTATGTATGTAGGCGTATATTATTTTAGTCTGTTCAGTTTTAGAATTTGGATTTCCCTTATTACCAGTTATAACTAATTGTACACAATTTGCTTGGTGCTTAGTTAATTTTCATATGCCTGAGTAGGGAACAATCAACCTTTGCTTTTATGGAAAGTCACAGTGGGGAGCAAGATGAGAGGGTACATAGACAAGTCTAAACCTGCAACTGCTCATGCTGAGACATGAACTGTTCCAGCCAGTTATTCAGTTTGTTGGATGCAGTTGTAGGGTGAAGAAGTGCTTTTTGCTTGGTAGTGTTCTGAATAGACCAAGATGGATCCTCAGTGCTGTATAGGAACATTGACCAATGAACTGTGCCACAGAAATGTTTATGGTGTTGTGCCCAAGGGACTAAGGCATTTCAGTGAATATAGTTCTGAAGAAAAATCATTGCTTTCATTACGAATATCTTCAAATCTTTCCCTCATCTGCAAGTATCATGAAATCAAGTTTTTATCACAGTACAACCACCTCTTTGGACGCATTTGTTGTGACCCTCTAAAAGTGCACAAAAAATCAGTGTCTCAGGGACTAAGGGAAATAAAAATGGATTATATTTTTAAGGAAAAACACTTCCCTGTAAATATTGTCCCAGGGAAATCCTTATGCCCTACATGCTACACAAAGATCTTTGTTAGGCCTACTGCTCATACTGCTACTGTTGATAACGTTAGTGATGAATATGTAGACAAAACAGAAAATATGGTGAAGGTTGATGCAGCTTGTAGTAGTTTGGAATTGTCACCTGCAGCCAAAATTAAAAAACTTAGTTCTGATAAAAGAAAAGGGGCTTTAAAAGCAAAGTATAAGAAGGTGTCTGAAGCTATTAGAAAAAAGTTGGAAATAGGTTTTGATGAGGATATTGAAGGCAGTGAGCCAAACCAGCAGTCTCTATCATTTGAGTATGATGAACTGATCGAAAAGCTAAAAAAGAAGTGTTTGGTAGCAAACAAAGAAACAAAAGTTAGTCTACTTCCAAATTCTTGGTCCAGAGACAAAATAGCTACTGAGTTTAATGTCTCAGTGCATCTTGTTAGGTTGTCAAGGAAACTGGTGAAGGATCAAGGCATATTGCCAGTGTTGGGATATGTCCACCTATCTGAGGAGATATCCCATCTATTGGTGAAACACCAAATGTAATCACATGTGATTATGTGAAAAGGTATCTAAATTGTTATGTTAAGGCTCTAAATCGTTATTTAAAATGTCAGTATTAATTAAGGCTGATATTGAGGGTGTTACATATATAGCCTACTATACGATTTTTTCACTTTGTTGTATCAAGCATAATTTCATTCTGGCTTGAGTCTCAAACTTGAAATTTTCACAGTAGCTTAGTGTCGTATAGACCTTGAATTGAGCCTAAAATTAGATTTTTCCTATTTTGCCAACCAGAGATATTTAGGCCTAAAATTGGTCAAATTTGGAAAAATCATTATTTTCTGAGAGTCCTAAATAATGGAAGCAAACAAATGTGTGGCTTTGTATTTTATTCCAGGAAAGTACTGGTACATATGTACCTCCTACAAAAAACTGACACCCGAGATTTCTTTCCAAGGTAAGATAGTGACACCCTGAAAAGTCATAATATTGCAAAAGTTTTGTTCAGGTTTAGCCCCCTTTTTCACCATTTAAAAGTGAATTAAGCTAACCAATGCTTTTGACCAGAAATGTAGCCCAGAATCTACTGAGAATAATGCTTTTTTTCTCAAGGCTCTATCACTTCCCAGTCCAGAGATATTTGCATTTGCATAAACACCTACAAATGCAAAAATAGCTGTCCGCCATGATTGAAAGATGGCCGCCATTTCTAAACGGAACCGAGTAAAAATAAAATATTTGTCGTTTTGTACTATTGGTATATAGGGGTGATATCTGACAAAAAATGAATTTTTTTTTAAATGGTCAAGCAACCAGTGTTGGTTGACTTCATATGGATTGACCCCAAATTAAGACAACCCTTTGATACCATGGATTAGTATATCCTGAACATTAACTCTTACTGGTTCATTTAAGGCCCATTCAAAATAAAAATTCAATGCAAATGCAAGAAAAGGAAGTTGTATCCATATTATTTCAAGAAAGCATTCACAGCATAATATGTAAGCACAAACACGAACATAAATGCAAACCATTAACATGAAAGCTTAAAAATCCTAAGCTTCCATGTGATTTAAGTAATCTGATTGTATAACTATAAAAGTATACACTTCATTTGATGAGATATTGATCATTTTGTTTTAAAATCTTATACAGATAATTATTAAAACAAAATACAGATGGAAGCACAAGTTTTCACTTACTCAATAATACGAAATAGATCACTTTTGATTTTTATATTAATATTAGCAGTTATTTTAGAATACATTTATGTTGGTGTCATAAATAAATTTTTTAGCATTACATTGCTATTGAAATTACTTTGGTATTCTGACAGTTGGTTGAGGGGAGGTTGGGAGAGCAACTCTGCTGCTGCTTCTTGGAGCTTGTAAGACATGGTAGGCACGTGCTTGTCAACATAACTTTCAAAATCTCCCAGTATATATGTATTTACGCACGTGCAATGTGTTTAAGACTGTGAGCTGAAAAACGTGTGCTACCCACCCCGAGAGCAGAACAAATTTCTTAGACATAATAATAATAATAATAATAATGTTTTATTTCCTTATAGACTTTTACAGGAAAAGTCAGAGCTAAGACAGAGGTCAAGAACGGTTGCTATGACAATATTTCTCCTCCAACTCCCTACATCTACCTGTCAGAAAACCAAAGCTACAATAAAGATAATATACATTAAAGATAAATAAATATGAATGGTCCTTTTATCATAAATTAATTATTTATTAAACTAACACCTTTCTTTAGTAGGTTTGGTACCTTCACAATAAATGTTATCATAGATGTATTATTAATATTGGCAAGATACATAAATACACATATAAATCATAGCTGCGATTAAAATAGTCTAATAGTAACATTACGGGTTATCAACAAGAAAATAATAAAAAATAATTTTTAAAGCCAAAACTAAGTTAACAAGTCCTGCTATGCAATGAGGAACTCTTAGTTCTTGGTCTGTAGTACCAAACTACATATCTGGAAACACATACCATGAACAAAGGGTAGGCTATTCAATATGAAGCCATTACCACTACTACCACTGTTGGGAGTAATCACCTAATATTCTCTTCCTAGAATAATGAATCAATTTTTCCCTGCAAGTAAGTCTAACTCCTCAGTTTCATGAAAACGGAGGCTGAAAACCCTTTCCCCACAGACTTGTCAAAAACAAAGTCTATGAAGTGTAGAGATGACTGCCAATGGGTAGGGGTGTGATTTTGAGTTGGATACTTTACCCTCAATTCATTGATTATACTACAACTGGACAACTAACTAGATAACGGTTATCGACACAGACAAATAACTATACAAGAAGATAAAATAGTTACCTGTCATTTGAACACACCGTTAATTTGATATTTGAAGGTATCAGGATTTTTATGTCGATTAAACCAAAGATAGACAATTAGTTATGGTTAATTCTCACTTCTGTGTTTGCCATGGCCTTATATGGACTATATCACATAGGTGCCAGAAGGAGTCAAATGCTTATCCATTCGCATGATGAAATGTTTTCAATTGCCTTGTTCCAGTTATCGGTTCCAGTGAGGAACCGATAATTCAGGCAGTAATTACCATCAACTAAACTATTTTTTACCAATTATTTTTATACCTATAAATAATCTTCTGTGTATGATGAAAACAAAAAATCACTCCCCTATCAATGGGTGTTACAAGGTGTGACAGAGATGAGATTGTCACGGTGAACTGGTATGAAATTTCAAACTTTATATTATATCAGAAGTGGAATTTCTAAGAACCAGCATAGTAGATTGCTCAGAGACGTCAGTGTTTAACTTAATTTTGGCTATATAAATAACACATTTTCTCCTTTAAAATACAAATGGATATTACATGTATTTATTTGTACATGACTAGGTTGAAAAAATGTCATCAATAGCTTTCCTAGATAGCTTTAAACCCCATTTGTGTTAATAATGTTAATGAGTAACCAGATTTCCCAAATTGAGAATGATCAAAATGTAGAAAAATTTGTGTAAAGTCGTATCAGAAACTGCATTGCATTGCATTAAAATGTCTGGTCACTCTAACCTAGCGAGATGCAAAGTATAAACAGTAAATGAAAAATCTAATGTGCAGAGAGGTTTCAAAGATTACACGTAGCACTATCGATAAAATCTCTGATATCTTCAGTAAACTAGATTTTTTTTTTCTTTTGCCTTCTGGTGGTAGTCAGTAAACAATTAGTATCTTTACATGTAGATTTGATCCAAAATTAATACAATCCCCTTGTGATCCTTGTTCTGTGGACAGATCTAAGAGTGCACTGAGATTTTTAAACTGTTGGCTAACTTTGATAATGTGTGAATCAAGTAGGCCTACCACGTTTATCTGTATGATTGCAAATTATGACTTGTATTATTAATACTTAAAACAAATTATTGATGTTCTGTGACGTTAATACAGACTGCTCTTCTTTCACGCAGCAAGAATTCTGCAAGGAGTTCGTGAAATATAGGCACCACTGAACAGGGGGAAAACCTCCACTTGGAGGCCCTTCACCCCAGTATAGAGGACATAGGATAACAGACAGACAGACAGAACAGGTAAAAGAGAGGGGCATCAGCTTTGAGGCAGGGGAAAGCTCTTGCCTGTGGCCTTAAGGAATAGTATACCTACATCCATAGGACATGGGTTGCTACATATTTTTCAATTAACATGTGTTTTATTGCAATACTTCACAGCATTTATAAATTTTCTACCACCAGAGGGATGAACTTAAAAGTCTTGCTTCATGCCAGAAGACATTATAGCAAAAGCATTTTGAAAAAGTGAAGTTTGTGTAATATTCAATCAATCTCTCTCAATAAAATGCAATTTCTCATTATAAACTTCGAAATGAAGCCTATTAACTAAGAATATTATATAATTTATATTTATATTTAAAGCATCCTCTTTCTCCTTACTAACTTAGTTCACTATTAATCTATACAAGCTGAAATGGAAATTGTATGTGGAAATGACTTTCATTCAGTGTTCTTTCGTATAAACTGTCTGCAAATGGTTCTGGAATTGAATTTATTTTCCATTTTAATTAATTAATTAACGGATACAAGATACCATTTGAAAATGAAAATGAAGATGTAAGTAGAGCACCCATGTTTAACAAACTGTTCAAGTCAAACAGAAAACTGTGTACAAAATAAAGAAGGATGCTTTAGTATTATCAAGAAATGCAAAAGAAATAGTTATGTACTCAATAAAAATGCTTATAAAGTTTATAAATAAATACTTTAAAAATCATATGTTCAGATTCTTCATTTAAAACTAAAAATATTTAGACTACAGTATGTTCTCAATAATCCGGCAGATAGCAGACAAGGGTACAGCTGGATTACTGAATGGTTAAAAAACTACTATACAGTATGAATAGTACATACAAACATATGAAAGTCTGAAAGTGATTAATGAAATAATATTGGATGTTGCTAACAAATTAAAAAGTATAGAAAACTGAATCTTACAGTACAGTAATGTGTTTATTCCATTGTATGAGGATGGATCGAAAAGTAGCGCACAATAATTTTATTTACAAGAACTCTAATAGGTGTGTGGACTGCTGTTTTCACTTCTGCATTTGACGCAAAGTGTTTACCGGCCAGGAATTTCTTCATGGGTCCAAACAAATGAAAGTTCGATGGTGCCGGGTCTGGACTGTATGGAGGATGCTGGTGCATTGATTTTCTCACGCACAGCTGCAGCAACATTGGGGGCGAGCATTGTCGTGAAGAAGTTTGACATCATCAGCATGAACGTTACAGCGTTCATCATGAAGGGCACGATGCAACTTTACCAATGTATACAGATGGCTATACTCCAATCGAACGGACTACTATGAACAGGGTACTTTGAAACTGGTGATGGGAGAAATGTGTTGAGAAACTTGAAGACTATATAGAAAAATAGACAAAAGGTATCCCTTCATGTGTGCATTCGTTTTTAATTGTACCTATTAAACTATTTGTAAAAAAAAATTATTGTGCATTACTTTTCGATACACCCTCGTAATTAAATGAACCAATTTTCATTTTTTACTTGTTTGAAACAATACAAGGCTTTTGACATGCGCACAAACTTATTTTATCCTCCCTGTCAAGCTTGCAGGCACCAATTTGAAAATGACCTACTACTGGAGGGGCCAGACTGGCACATTGCCAGATTACAAAGTAATGTAAATTTAATATTGGTTATCCCTGTAGATACAATTTTAGTGTATTTCAAAATGAATCTCCCATCACTGGAATCAATTTTTTAAAAGTGGTTCTTCAAAAAATGTCATTTAATGGCAAATCTGGCAATATGTTGTGCTGTATACTGGCTAGATATTAAGGGTTTTGTACGGAACATGCAATGATTTAGGTGGACTATAGTTAACATATTTAATCTTCCTCTGAAGAAAATAAAAACCAACAAAATGAACCTGCTAAACAAATCTTTAGGTCTGGGCTTCAATATACATTTATTTTCGAACTTGTCTTAACCTTCCTTTGGATCAGCTCAGTGGGAAAACATTAGTAACATCAAGCTGAAAGTCTCCGTTTAATTCTAGTGTCAGAAAAACTTTCCTCTAGACTAGTGCTTCTTAAACACTTGTGCAAGTACCCTTGGGACTACAGTAACTCAGAGAATAATTGGTAAAATGATAAATATCTGAATACTGCAGATAATTTTGGAGAAGGCAGTTAATGAACGAATTTGTTCGCCCGTTAAAACCAGTTAGCTGCATGATTAATATTAATCAGAAGAATCTATCATTGACATAGAGTTGCATGAATTCAAAGCATCTAAATTTTTCTCACAGTAACTAATGAAAGCAATGTGATGAAGGTGAAAGTAATAGTGCACAAGTATCATATAAAGATGAAATTAAAAGACCTCAATATGAAGAAAAACTGCCACAGCGGAAAGTGCAGGAGGAACCTCTGAGAGCTCCAATGGTAAAAGAAAAATTATTGCAGAACAACATCCCTTCTAGCCAGTCTGGGAAATTTTAAAGAGTTAGATGAGTAGCGGTACCTACCAGTATTCCTTTAGCGAGTAACTTCACACTGACAAGTCACCAGATTACCAGCTCAAACTAAAAAACATAACTGAACTCAGTGGAAATAAACTTACATATACATGAATCTCAACTTTTAACTTGAAACATTGTTTGGTTAGTTTTTATGGTTGGCTGTGTTCTGCTACTTGGGTGTGTCACCATCGTTGGTGTGCTAGAATGTTGTCTTACCAAAGGTTTCTTTTTATGTGCCTGCAAATGTACAGACTAAATATCTTGTTTACACACATGTAAATGAAATCTATTTGAGCCAAGAATGAACCCACAAATTTGGGAACAAGAAATTTAAAACATTAATTGAGCAACCATACCTAGAAAATTCCATGAAACCATGCAATTATCCCATTTCAATTAGATTACATTAATTTACACATATTTCATTTTCCAATAACTAACAATAATTCAATATTAAAATAATGCAAGCATTAAGAAGTAATTCTAAATGAATAGGTAAAAGGGCAGAACACTGGGAAATTTGTTAAAACTAATTTAGAGATATGTTAATATAGGGGGTACCATCTATGTGAAGTTTGAGAACCATTGCTGAAGAAATTACAACGAACTCATAAATCTGTTCACCGGGACAAGATTGAACACTTTATAATTATTAACCCTTCAGAATTTGCGCCTGTTAAGTACTACAAAAGGACTCATGTGAGGTAATATTTTGCTGTTTACTTAATTTGCATAGTAAACACAGTTTTTTCACTAGCACTTAATAATTTTATAAATGTAGACTTATACTGAGGTAATTGCCCTGGCACTGGGATTCAATAGGACCTGGACTCACTGTTTCAACGTTTCAAGCAGTCATTCTACCTTCAACATTTGGCAGTTCTTTGTACCAAAAAGTGCCATATTTTCCTTTATAAGAAGATGTAATGCTAAAGGAATGACCTCCTCAGAGACAATAGCTGAAATTGAATTATCTTGTGACAAATTTTCATCTTGATCACCTTCAGCGCTATTTACTGAGTTGGTATCATGATCAGTGTTTTGTGATGATCCTTATCTGATGACAATGATACACCGCCAGCTATTTCATCATCTGAAACCTCCTAGATGGCTGTAATTTCGGCATTGGACGAAGATCTCTTCATTCTAAACATTTCTACTCTCATATAAAGCAAACGACGCAAGAAGGTATAGAAATCCTTACTAGAAATCACTGGAGGCATGTGGGGTAAAAGATTTCCACATACGAAACAATGAAACAGAGCATCTTTAATTACTCACTTAAATATCGGAGTTATTTAAAATGTAGAAGAACACGTGCCAGAAGAGTTCACTTGAGAATAGGTGAGTTGCCGGGCTCCTCAAAAATAAACTCAATGTATAATGGACCATCTTTCTTGTTACTGGATAAAATTACACTGCGCATGTTCTCAAGGGTTAAGTAAAATTACTTTTCTTGAAACTCATCTATCATACAAAATCCAAAGACTTCTTTTTTCTTCAGGGAATTATATGTCTTTTGATTACACAATTACACTTGACGTGCTCTAAGGTTAGTCCTCATGTAAACAAATGTCAATGCCATTTCGTGTAGATACTCTATATTGGTGTTTGTTCAGTTTTAACAAAATTTTTCCTAGTAATAAATAAGCATAACCAATTTTTAATGGTTATTTTTGGCTAATGAAGTGGTAAAGCGCATTCTGATTCTATTAAAAAATATATATATATATGTAATAACTTGTGCATGCTGTCTAAATCCTATAGAGACGAGCATGTGGTAAAAAGTGGTGTGAAATGATTGAACCCCTCTGCCTTGCTGCCCGAGTCTCTCCATGCCATTTCTGGAACCAACGTACCGAACATGGAGACCGATGTAAAATTTTCGTTACATGTGGTGTTAGCAAGCGATCTCCTACAGACTGATACGAGGGGCAGTCAAAAAGTTCCCGGAATTTCGTTATAATTATTTATTACCACAATATAGGTACACATTTACTTAATCGCCTTCAAAATAGGCTCCTTCAGAACACACACTCATTATACAGTGAGTCCATTTTATGAGGAAACCTCGCATCACTGCCGCATTGCCGCAGTGCAGTGTATTACCGAAGCGGAATTACAGAAAGTGGCAAAGAATCTGTTTAAACGATGTGAGGCATGTCTTACTGCTGACGGGGGTCATTTTCAACAGTATCTCAAATAAATGGTGAGTAATAAGCCTCTACATGTAGGCCTATGTTATGTTAAAAGTCTTGATTTGCCGGTAGTAACGGAACACGGTCCCCGCGGGTGCAAGCACAACAGCGGGGAAAGTGTGAGCAGGGGCAACGCTGTTAAAAAGTTTCCGCATAAAATGGATCCCCTGTATAACATTACATGTGGTTTTAGCAATTGTCACGTATTTTAAAGACTTTACACTTCAAAATTGTACAGTTGAGGTTTATATTTCTTTTAGTATGAGCATAAAACATATTTGATACAAATAGGATACAGTGACATTATGAACATACTCAATAATTATTCACTTGGTGCAGCTACTTATTTGGTAAGATGAGATGTAAATATAAAATTCTTAAGTTAAGTGATCAAAATTAATAGGTAAACTTTTATGTGTTAAGGTCCCTTTTCAAGACTTACATAAGTTTACTGTATTTGATATGGCATGAAACAGTAACCAACCATAACCTCCTGGCAATGACACCATTTGTTTACATAAGGACTAAGCTTATAGCACAAAGAGTTTACAGTTCATCCTGTCAATGAATAGCATGCAAATAAATATTAATACAAAAGAATATAAAATGAAACTTACACAGTAGCATGGGTTCTTAAAAGGCACATTTGCAGGGCCCGGATTTTGATGACATGTCATCTTTTAAGTGGAACATCATGGAAGTTGCTCACTAGTGCAGATATTCTGAACATGACTCCTAGATTTTAAAATTGGTAATTTTTGGGGTCTTTTTTGGTAATTTCCCCATTTTTTTATTTTTAGGTAATTTTTAGAAAAATGTCACTATTTAGTCTCTTTTTTGGTCATTTTATGGTCTTTTTTAAATATAAGGTCATTATTTTCTTAATTTGTGTTGTTTCTCGCAAAATATCGAGTTTTTGTGCATTTACTTACATTGAATATTATCGGAACTCTAAATAAGCATAAATAAATCTTGTTATAATTTAAATTGGACAAAGAAATACGTGTTTGCTGTTTGCATTTAACCTGTGTACCAATTAATTAATTACAATTGGGTCAACAACATAAATGTAGAATAGACATAATTTTGATGAATAAACTAGAATTTTCATATAATTTTTGGGCGTTTTTTTTTTCAGTTTTGGGACTCTTATTTGTATTTTTGTTGTAATTTTTTAAGTATTTTTAGGTTATCAAAATCCGGGCTCTGCACATTTGAATGTGTACTTCTTTGACATAAACAGAGAAAGTAAGTCTATGAATGACAGAATACACAGAATGTACAAAAAACATTCCATAATACATTAGATACAATAGCCACACCTGGAATGATATCTGAATTATAAAACAGTTCACACTTGACATTTTTATGTTCACATCTCTCCATAACATAATAGCAGTCAATAGCTGTATAACTTGCATGTTTTGTTTCATAAACTTATCAGACAGTTCACAGAACATGGACTGATATTATTTATTAAATAACCATTAACAGCTAAGCCTCAACTTTCAATTTCGGAACAGTTACAGAGGACTGACATTCGAAGTAACAGTTATCATGTCCTGAAAAGGAGATATTTATAATTGTTATGAGCTTACATTGACCGCCGGCGTGGTCTTGTGGTTAGCGTCGCTGACTGCAGATCCGTCTGCCCGGGTTCGATCCCCGGTACCTTCTCGGATTTTTCTGAGGAAGGGAGGTCTGGCAGGGGTGCACTCAACCTCGTGATTCAAATTGAGGAGCTACTTGATAGAGAAGTAGCGGCTCCGGTCATGAAAACCACCATTAATGGCCGTGGGTGTCGGGATGCTGACCACATGCCCCCCAATGCTGCCATCTGGCTATGGTAGATGACGCAGCGGTCAGGTAGTAGGCCTAGTCCCTTCAGGGATGTTGCACCACGGAGCTTATGAGCTTACATTTCTGTTTTGATAGATGAAATAATATATAAGACCTTGAAAACTAGAAATTATTGTGGCCAAAGAAGTACTCTGTTATTTCATGAGGACACAGGCCTTAAAAAAAATATGAGATGTTATCCATAAGTTCCTGAAATTCATAAGTAGCACACGACCGAGTGGTAATATAAGTAAATGCCACTAGGTGACTCTTTATATACCTTTTTCTAGTAAGGTAAAGTGATCCCTATACAGGCCATGGAGGCCCAGAGGGTTCCAGGAGGCTGAGGCTCCCAGATTTTGGACATTTGGCACATGAAGGTGGTAAGGTTGTCAGCCTTACGCACCGGCCGCCTTTACCCCCAGGATTGCTCCTGGTACTCATTTCTGTTAGAGGCTGAGTCGACCCCAGGGCCATAGTGCCACCAGAAGGATTAGGCCAATTGAAAAATCTCAACGACCTCATCGGGAATCGAACCCGCGACCTTCCGGTTTGTAGCGCAGCGCCTCAACCACTAGGCTACGGCGTACCCCCAACCTTTTTCTAGTAATTGTGCCAAATGACTTAATTCTGAGCGAACACATTTATTATTTGTGAGCGTTGTTGCGTTTTGCTTACATTGTGATTTCCACAATGATGAACATGAGGGACTCAGTGTGTGTTTGCATAAAATTTTGTTTTAAAACTCAAGAACACTGCTGTAGAAACAAAAGATGTTAAAGCAAGCTTTTGGAGTTGATTCTCCAGGCCAGACTCAAACCTTAGTGGTTCAAGCAGTTTAAAAATGGCCTAAGATCGATTGATGAAGATCGTTCTGGACGGCATGTAACTGACATTACATCTGGAAATGTTGCTGCTGTTTGGGTTGTATTCTAGCAAGATCACAGGCAGACTATCAAAGACATCTGCAACCTTGTTGGATTATCATATGGCATATGGCAGAAGATTTTGAACAATACTCAAGATGAGAAGAACTACGGCAAAATTTGTTTTGCGACTACTGAGTGCTAGCAAGAGCAGAATCACCTGTAGGTCTGCACGGATCTTCAGAATCAGCTTTATGATGACCTAGACTTCCTTTCCAAGGTCTGTCACAGGTTATACAGCGTTTGAAACAAACTTTTATGCAAACACACAGAGTCCCTCACATGTCATCATGAAATTGCAATATAAGCAAAACACAATAATAGAAAAATGCTCACAAATACGAAACGTGTAAACTCAGAATGAAGCACTTGGCACAATGACCCTTAAAAGATGTATGAAGTGTCACCTAGCTGCATTGTTTGTACTACCGCTGGGTCATGCGCCGGTTATGAATTTCGGGTACTTTTGGATAGCACCTCATATACATTCAGTGTCATGCTGAATGCTATCCACAGATTTATCTTATGTAGGTCTTCATAACAGACAAACGTATACAAAAAATGAGCTGTTCAAATTCAATTTGAATCTTTTATATAAAATACTGAGTAAGCTTACACAGTTCCTGTAGGGAAGGGATCTGTTTCCCCTTTTATCAGTGTGGATCCAGGATAACAATGTACAATTTTTTGTGTGGTGAAACATTATAAATCTTGTATAATAGCAAATAACAATATAAATAACACTAGATATTAGCAGTGGCACCACTGGTACCAGAGAGTTTAATGTGAAATATAAAACAACTTATCTTAACGGAAAGTGTTGGTACCAGTAATAACTGCACCACCGTAGCAATATATCAATATATGATTGATCGCCATCTTCTACCTCACTTACAATGGCAAATAGAGACGTGTTTTTATTCATTTTGTGGATGTGAATTCTTCAACATGTGCTTAATTAGCAAAATATGTCTTGCGAAACCCTGCATCATTTCCAAGTGGATACCTTTGTTTATTTACGTAACATTACAAATAAATTTTCAACCCTTTAAGAGTCGATAACTGGAGCTTATTTTTTGTATGTGTTTACCTGTTACAAAGAACTATCTATATGCCATGTTTGAGGGTGGCTTTCGGCGTGATCTATGTAGGCCTACACTAGGTAAAGACCTAAAATTAAAACACTGGAATTGACTGTAGGTCAACAAGGGTTGCGTTTGAAGTAGTGTTTAGACTTTTAATCAATGCTGATAATCAAATAAAGAAGGTGTTACTGGCATTTACAGTAAATGCCATGGGAGATCTCATATGTAAAAATCATTTAACTCATCGATAAAAAAATGTTACCCCAACTAGTTTGATTTTAAATTAATGATTTACTAGTTTAAACAAAATAAATCTGTAGTAAAATTTAAGATTAAAGCAGTCTGTAAACGGCTTAAATGCCAAAACAGTTCACAAGAAGTAATCTTGTATCCAGAACAATTAAGAAGGTCCTTAACTGTTACTACAACATCTCAATCTAAGATAGGAATAACTGTTACTGTAGCAGTCCTTTATAGCAATTATATTAGGTCTCTTAACTGAAACAGAAAGTGGAGGTATACAGCATTAGGTGTCGATCATAACTCAACTGTTTCCTCTTCCTAATTAGATAAATAATCAATGTGTCAAATACACATTACGATACAAAAAATAATATGATTTATATAATTATAATGGAACTAGACATATATTTTTTGTACAAATATTTAAAGCATTATCTCTGAAAATTATGTCTCCAGTTATCACACCTGTAATGACTTCATGTGTGATATGAGGTTTTCCGTATGTTATGAATAAATATTGGTTTTTCAGGCTTCCAGCTGGGTGAAAGGAATAATAAGTGTTATTACTGAAAGCCTGAGTAATTATTGTACCCAAGCTTTCAGCAGGTAGCTCTGCTGCCACCTTCACAGAGAAGGGAGCCACTCTAGGAAAGAGCCTGTATTTTATAGGAAGCATGGCTTGAAGGAGGCAGATCAAAAGGAAAATCAGGTGTGAAATGCATATTCTGAGACATCTGATTGGTCAGGAATGGTAAAAGTAATGCTTTATATGTTTTTATTTTGACCAATTTGTAAAGTATAGTGATGTTCATATTATCGAACTCAAGCTTTCACTCGTCTAAAACTGTGGCTATTATTGTATACTGATACAAAATCTGAAACTTGCACGGTACTTAATCTTTTGTTATAGCTTTAATATACTGTATTGAAAACAGTGCACATGGTGGATGAAAGCTTAAAATACATACTTAGGTAGGATTTGTAAGCTCATTGACATCTGAGGACATTAGATACATTAATACCTCTTTTAAGTGTCAATTAAAAACATAAAACTCAGTACTGACATCACAAAAAAAATATATTAATAAGCCATTACAACAACAAAACAGATTTACGATTTAATCGTTAAAGAGTGTTCTTCAAATTGTATTTCTGAGGTTACTCCAAATAAAAAACTCAAAACACACATAGCTGTAACACATTATTTTAGCCCTTTCAGAGCTGAAACTTTCACTGATAATAAGTGAAATAATCAGGGAGCTCTAAGTTTTAAATCAATGAGCAAAATTTCACTGGAATATGTGGTTTTGAAAAACGAATAATATAACATACCGGTGTGAACAAGAGCATCACTTTTACATAAAGCATTACAAACTACTATAGTATTTTTCACATACGAACTGCCTCACGGCAGCCACAGCTCTAACTCCCAAGCAATCGGGAGGAATATCTACATAAATAAAGCCACTAACGGTATTATGATTCAGGTTTTCACGATTACGCTTAAAATTACAACAAAAATAACCACGTACCTCATCACATGAGATGTTGTAAATGTTCTCCTCTTGCATCAACACAACACTGGCACTGGAAATTGACCTATACACTATATTTTTCAAGTTACCCCATAAATAATAGTCACATAGTGTTAGAAGAACTTAAAGACAATATCACAAGATAAATTAACTATCTCGGAAGCTGAACTTATGCGTGTGAAAGAAAATTTACTAAAATGGTGCCAGTGTTGTGTGGATGCAAGAGAAGGACATTTCCAACATCTCATGCAATGAGGTACTTGGTTATTTTCATTGTAATTTTAACTTTAATCGTAAGAACCTGAATCATTACACCATTAGCAGCTTTAGTTGCATAGATATTTCACCCAATCGCTCAGGAATTAAAGCTGTGGCCACCGCAACGCAGAAACCCGCACAACTGGCCAACTTGTATGTGAAACGCATTGTCTGTAGGAGGATGGAGAAAATCCAAGTTACATAAGCATTAGCAACAACAACATAAAGCATTACTTTAATAATCATATATCTTATACAGTTTTTGAGATGATGCACTTATAAGTCAGTAACAGTGAAAAGGTTACTAAACAGTTACATCAAATCAGTGTGACAATGAATAACTTGGCTGATTTGAGGCTTTCAGAGTGTTGAGAATGGTTAGCCTTCTGTCTGTTCTACTTCCGTACCCCACTTCACCTAGTCTTTCTTCATATTTTCTATATGAAGGGTACAGGGGAAGAAGGAGGAATGTCAAGAAATCAAAGTTTCGCAAGAAGCGATTTTTAAAGTTTGAGTACTCCAAACTCAGATGTATGAAATCAATAATAAATACATTTTCATCATATAGTAATAATAATGTGTTTTAAACATGTTGTGTAAATTTGACGTTCTGAATTTAAATCAACCATGTAAAATAATCGTCAAATACAATAAAATGTACAAATATTTTGAGGTAGTAGGTGAAAAGTATAATTAATTATTCTTTATGTAGTCATCACCTACATTTTTACAGAACTTAAATTATTAAAACTTGTATTGAAATATTAATTACATTAATTATTATTCCTTATCCAGAAGAGACTGAAAGTACAGCTAAGCTTTCCTGGAACAAAATTTCTTCAAATGGTTTACATCTGAGTACTTCACCTTTGAAAGTGGGATAAAATCTAAAAAAAAAAACATAATAATAATAATAATAATAATAATTGTAATGTAGGTAATAATTAATTCTGTAAAAATTAAAGCAGTAATTTTTTTTTCCTTAAAATTTCTATATTTCTTGATTTTTTGTAAGTTAAATACATCCAACATTTATTAATAATTGTACCTGGATAAACATTCTAAATTCTATATCGCTCCACCTAAGAACTTAACGCAGCAAGCTGTCACGTATACAGTGAATGTCATTGTTTCCTCCTCCATTCCCTAAAGCGCATGGCCATTCCCCATTCATTCCCTGTACAGTGAAATTCAAACGGCTATTTTTCCCTTACCTTACGCTTTCTTTGCCAGTTTCATAAGCAACACTAAAAGATTGCACAGTTAGCTACCAGATGGGCTTGATAACTCAATTTTCGGTTTTGGTTGACCTTCCCCCTTTTTCCCCATTTCCCTTCTTATAATACAGACCTATTCTCAACTAGCACACTTCTCCCAGGAGATAGCAGCGATGCAAGCTTCCAAAAGCTAAGAATCAATCCTTCTATTCACCCAGTTGGAAACTCGAGAAAGCATTATCCGATGAATAGTTTTGACAATGCTACACTGTATCAAATACGACAGGCATTGAACATAGCATCACATAAAGAATACAATGCTTATTCAAGTGCCACAAACAATCAAGTTTAGTAAAAATAACTGCATGACAGTATTCACCACAAGACCTATTACAAGGTGACCAGAATTAGATATTATTATAAATAATGAACAATTATAATTATAATTAAAGAAATGCAAGATATCTTCATCGTATTACATAACCATTTTTCATTCTGGACTACATTTGTATAAGTAGATTTTTCTCATTTCATTCTTATGAACTCATTTTAGAACTCCTAAGTAGATTATTAAACGTCAGTGAAACACTAGCCTCACACAAAATACAATGTGTCTGTTTTTTTGTATAGTAGCGTACTATAGTGTATTCTTTTCTATCTATGCTGACAGATTTGGTACTATTATGTACTGGAATTTTACAGAAAAAGTGCACATTTTTTTGACACTTTTTCTATTATAACAAAACCTCATAAAACTGCTTTCTTAATACAGCATACTCGCAATTATCTGCAGCATCGGGTGGCGCAGCAACCGCAGATAAGCAAATTCTGTGGATAATCTGCAAAAATGACAGAAATATCATCAAAATGTTTTCGAACAATTTTCATTTACACTAGGGGCCTACATGTAATAATGACTCAATAAACAAAAGTTTTCTGTACTTACAAGTTTGTTGGTTTACTTTTTCACAAATAAAATGGCAACCGTTTTTGTTTTTGGGTTAAAACACCTCTTCGTTATTTGAGATTGAAGTTTATCTGTTAATACAGTAATTTATCATTGCAAGAAGGAAGAAAAATGGAAATGAAGACCGTGAACAATCTGCTTTTGGATAATTGCGAGTTTACTGTATGTTATTCTTTTGTGATTTAATCCTATTTTTTGTATTATCTGCAATAACATTCCCGTTTGTTACTTTGTGGCATATTTTAAATAATAGGCCTATTACTGCAGATTCTAACTATAACTAATGAAGCCAGAGTCTTCAAAAGGTTTTACTAATATTTTCAATAACTCCAGATAATGTAAATCGGTAGAGAAGTAGGAAAGAGTGCTAATGAATCCTATACCTTCCAGGTTACATTGCAAAATGCAAACGAGGCTTAGTAAAGAGTGAAGAAAAAGAAACTTCCTCACTTACAGCAACAGACAAAGCTGGGCAGACTAGACTATACAACTTTTTATATTGTACAACACTGATTTATCTGCACCTCTTTGTTCTGAATTCACATTATCATATTATAAGGTATATCATTAAAGTGAAAATAAGTTTTTATGTTAACCCATCCGAGGTCGACATGTGAGAACTGCACTCACTTCTGATTTCAAAGAGTGATGTATTGTTTACCACTAAGGCCAATAGAGCGAGATACTGTATACCTTTCACTTCTTAATTACAGAATAAGCTGATATAAGTTCTGGAGTGTTCAAACATTTAATTCTCCTACAGATAGCAAAAGACATGGTCCATATCTATGAAGTTAGCACACGGCTCACACATTGAACGTTCGCATTACAAGAGTGTCTCATTTTTCCTAGGGTACAGAGTTAAGAAATTGTAATGATGTTGTTCCCACCACATTGTCGACTCATTCCGATTGTTCTGCAGTTCTTAGGTTGTGACTCACTATTGTGTTAGTTGTATGCAATGATAGAAAGGTTTGATTCAAAGATGGAACATCAAAAGCAGCAAACACTGAAATGGTTCCAGGGAGTTGACGATGAACCTCTTACCCCATTTTCATTTTCTGAAGATGATAGTATGTCAGGCCACAGTGAGAAAACTGAAAATCTAGACAAAGAAAATCCTAAATCCAGTGAAGAATACACAGCCTCAGAGGTCTCAGGAGAATCCGATTCTGAAGTTGCTCAAATTTCTCCACAGTCTTTAGGCAGAGACAAGAAGACACTGTGTATTGCCCATTCTCCACCACCTAATACACATCTCTGGTATCTGTATCTGGTACCCTATGATCCCCATGTGGGACGAAGGGGCCTGCAATGGAGGTTTCATTACCTATACTAATTTTGATATGCTTATTTTCCGAGAGAAGGTAGAGGGACAGGTGGTAAGCCCATCGCCTCGCAACCCCCCTCTGGAAACTAAGACCTAATACACATACAGAGGAATAATTTCGTTCATCTGTCGGAAGTAAACAAGGAGCTCAAAATGCAATTTCTGTTTTGTAATGTAACACAATGCAAGGTAATCTTCTGTAATGCAAAAATATATACTCTGATTACATTATTTGACTGTCGGTGTGGTCTTGTGGTTAGCGTCACTGACTGCAGATCCATTGGCCGGGTTCGATCCCCGGTACCACCTCGGATTTTTCTAAGGTAGGGAGGTCTGGAACAGGGTGCACTCAGCCTTATGATTCAAATTGAGGGGCTACTTGATATAGAAGTAGCAGCTCCGGTCATGGAAACAACCATTAATGGCCGTGGGTGTGACCACATGCCCCCCAATCCTGCCATCTGCCTATGGTAGATGATGCAGCGGTTGGGTGGTAAGCCTTGTCTCTTCAGGGATGTAGTGCCAAGGATTTTAGATTACATTATTTAATAAAAGATATTGAAACCAAAATGTTTCCTGAAACCATAAGTTACAAAATTTGTAAAAGTAACTGTTGAAATACAATAAGTATGACGATAATTAGTACTATGAGGTGCTGTGCTCATATGTCGACCAATGGCAGGACCCTAATGAGCTTGACCAATGCCGAGTTAATATGACTGAAATGTAGTATCGAATAAGTTGAGGTGATAGTGAATATCACAATTAATTATCACACGCACAAAAGCAAAGCATGTGCTGGTAAGCGTGGGATTTGTCTGTGGTGTGGGAGAGAACACATGAGGGAAGGGCAATAGGACAAGACCAGACCACTATCTATGCAATAGTGGCATAAGTCCACATTTATAGGCCTGTATCTATCTCAAACCATGTAAAGCTAAATGAATACTATTAGCATTTATTATAGATGCAGAATTAAGTTTTATTACATTCAAACTCCCTGCCTTCACTTGTAAGGACATCTGTTGCCAAATGCATAATTAATTCTTAACAGCATGTAGCAAAATGTTAAATTGAAAAGACAAATATTATATACATAATACGGCAGTACAGAAATTAAAGACACTTTCTGGTACATAGAACAAACGAGGTAATAAATTAATTTTACATTTTCTTTCAATAAACAGCTGTATTTTGGTGCCCAGATGTTTACATACTCTATATGCAGAAAGGAGAAGCTAACTGAGAAGGAACCGTTAAAATCTACCCCCCCCCTCCAAAAAAAAAAAATCATAAATTTTCCTTGATAAGTATTTTTGCAAAAATATGCAATATTTTGCACGATATGAGCCACAAGTCTAACTGATTTTAATGCAAAATAAGAATAAAAATTGTATTATTTTACATGAAATAACACTGAATTTAATGTAACTTTTTGTTCTGAATTTTAACACAT
This sequence comes from Ectobius pallidus, assembly GCA_964059195.1. NCBI lineage: Eukaryota > Metazoa > Arthropoda > Insecta > Blattodea > Ectobiidae > Ectobius > Ectobius pallidus. The sequence goes on from CAXKWD010000011.1 coordinate 32,711,396, forward strand.
TTATTCACTATACAATAGGATCCTTACGAATAGAGAAATGGAATGAGAGAGAGGAGACATCCACCTCTATAGAGAGACTATATCAATTGCATCGAGATATAATGATGGGTGGAACTGGCTCCCTCTACGCATAACCATCTCCATCTTGGACTAAACGAAAAATGTATATTTTTGTTCTGAGAATTAAGGGGGTGAGATTCACGTGTGAAAAATAAAACTATTCAATACAGGAAGAGATTAAGGTTTAATACAAATTAAGTAAAAGTTTTTGAAGACTCTGTAGAACAATGCAGGTATCTGAATGTATCTGTCACAAGCAAATGGTTGAATTCAAGCAGCCATTAACTTCAATGTGATTAATATTTACTTTCTAGTTTGTCTTGTGCTGCTGTTGTGAAGAATACCACAAAGCATTATGGCACTTGGAAGCCCAAGACCCCCAATGTGCGTTGTTGTATGTACAATTTGGCACCTTATTCAACTTAAAATGAAAAGTGAAGTGATAACATTTTCATTATCGGCATATTGGATGTACATGAGATATAACCATTTCAACCACTTTAACAAAACTAACCGAGAATCTACTAAGTCATCCAGCAAAATTTCTATTAACACCTTCCCAAGTGCCATGGGGTACCGGTAACAGAAATAGCTCAAACATAGGAGTTAATATTTTGCAATGTATATCAAAACTGGAACTGTTTAAGAATGTTCCTAGTCAATAGATGAGGCATGCATGAATATACAGTCAAAACTGTTTATAACGACACTGCTTGTAATGACGTATTGGGTATAACGGTGAAATCTGATGGTCCCATCTAAATTCTATATAAACTCTGTACTCTTAGTACGACCTCTCTCATTACAACATATCACACAAAAGATGTACAGTCGGTCAAATAAAAAACGTCGGGACTCGTATGCTGTTAAAATTAAAGTTTTGACGCATTAGTTCACAAGTTTCCTATAAAAAACACAAAATACAGGTCATTTTCGGAACATATGAGGCCATGCGGCAGGAGGGAAAATATGAACAAGGAGGGAAAAAATGAAAATCGCGGAAAGCGCAACACACGATATTCAACTTAATGCATTGTCATAATTCATTTTGCTTTGTGTCATCGCCACATACAAATGCTAACGTGAGAGAAAGTGTAGTTAGGGCTGTAATTGACCTGCATTTTTCGGTCTCTGAAGCAGCGAGAAGGTTCCATATTTATGAAAGAGCAGCTCAGAGGAGGGAACTTGACTATAATGCGACCGGAAGTTTTCATAGCAAACGTTGATCTGGCCGGACGCGTATTTCGATGCTAAGATTGGTTGCAGAAGTTGAGCGTAAGTTATTGATTTTGCACTAGAAGTACCGGTATTATAAAATAAAATCTAAAAAAAATGCTCCTTGAATAAACATATTCCTCGCGAATCTATTAATTATTAATATTATAAAAATTTGCAACCAAGAATATGGCGGATTTGAGGCATATAGCCACAGCCTTCTATACATGTTTGTTTTGGAACAAAACTGACTAAATAATCAAGAAAATACATGGATAGACAAGAGGCGTGTGTGAACCTAACCTTAAGTCTTCCTGTACATGCGCATATGCTCGTTCGTGATACCTAATCAAATACCGCCCGACGTTTTTTATTTGACCGACTGTACTTTTATAACATTTTCAGAAAAAAGTATCGGCTTGAAGTTCCACTGTTGTTTTACATTTTTAAGAATTGCTGTCAACAATATAACGCTTGTTTTCAAACTCTTGAAAAAAAAATCTCAGTTGATATGGTAGAATTGGTTAATTGTATATATGTATGGCTGGTATTTATTTAATGTGTAATGTATATGTATTTAATGTGATATTTAATGTGTAGTGTCATTTTTGTATATATGTATGGCTGGTATTTATTGCACAACTGCCACCGGGTTATTGACCCACTTGCAGTGCAAGAAAATAAAATAAATAAATAAATAAAATAAAATAAATAAAACCAGAAAATGAAATTCTGATAATGTGCAAACTTTTCTCAAGTACATAAGTGAGATAACAGTGTTTTTGTTTTGACGTTTTGTGGTTATGTAATGTGTCGGATTTTTTTAGTGTGTGAGATAGGCTACAGTACACCACATTAGTACACAAGTGTAAAAAGAGAAACAGGAGAAATTGTAGGCCTACATAATTAAAGTATTGCATTTACTATAGGAGAGTATCGGTACATACAGTAATTTATGTATAGTTTGTAGGTGTACTGTAATAATTTTTTTTAAATAAATTAACTGGAATGAGAATACTTCATTCATGACTATTATAGCACATACAAGTTTAAAATATAAAACTTGCGGATTTGAAATGTTTAGGGAAAAATCCTGTTTGTGCGACTATCGGCTATGATGACCATAAATTGCCAGTCCCTTCAGAGCCATTATAATCAGCTTTCACTGTATTTTCTTTCCACCAGATACATGCTTTCTTTGAATTTTCTTGTGTGTTTTGAAAATCATGTGACCCAAACCTCATTCAGCGAGCTAACACAGTTAGTTGCGGTGGCAGTTATTGTAGTGCGAATAAAAGTAAATTTTGTTTTGAAAGGCCATTTAGCGAAGAACAGTTTGAAATATAAATACTCAACAACGATTTGGGGAGGGATGAATTAATGTTATCAGAAAGTGAAAGTGATGGGGAAGGTGAAAATATTCGTGCTGAATCAATGGTGGGCTTTAAATGTTACAAACAGAGATGAATTTTGTGCCAATCCACAATTATGATTTTTCTGCATGAAGGTAAGTAAAAAAATGTCATAATTTTATGTTTAATCGTCATGGAGAGCATAACCAAAGTGATCTGAAAATTTTGATGGACTGGTGGTATGCACATCACCTCGATGACCAAGTACAAGAAAGTAAGATATTACTCGGACCTAAAAAGGTCAGAAAATTTGGTCCAGAGGCTATAATTTAAGCTTTGAGTTCTCTAACATAACATAAATCTACAACAATGTCTACAGGTCTTCACATTGTGTCCAGGAGTTTTACATTCTCAGAAATCCACTGATCACAGCCAAGTTCGAACCTGTGATCTTTGGATCCAGAGGCGAGCACCACCACAGCCAACAATGTGAAACTCTTTAAATTTACTGGGCTGAGTCAGCTGGTAGGTCACTAGAGGGTGGGAGTGAAGGTGATCATTGCATTTACTTCAACAGTTAGATCTATGCTTTGGACTTAAGGTGGGAATCGATACAGCAAGGCATGATTTCTGAGAGTAATTTAGTTTCCTCTTGCTTCTTATGATTCCACTGCTACTCTATTACTCATGTATCACTCAGTCCACAGACATGCGACAGGCTCAACCAACCAGCATGTTCCATGACTCTGGTAATGTTTGTGCTCCTAACTGGTACCTCATCCTCTGCCTGCCCCTCTGCTAAAACCAGAGTAAATATCTCGGGTCCATGTGTAAAGTGAGGTAACTAAAAAATTGTGGAAAATGAGATATCTAGCCAGGAATGATGACTGATTTATTCTCTATCGATGGTATAGAGAGGTATTTCGTATTGTACGTAGTCACGGGGTAATATATGGCATAACTATCGATGCATAGTGTGTATAGAGGTATAAGATCATTCGTAATTGAGATATTTTCTTTCCACTCATTTAACTATGGAAAACTTCTTTATGCACGTCTTTTTTTTTATGAGATACATCTTTACTTACAACTAAGTTTATCTCATAAACGTTTTTTGAGACACCTCTCCATTTACTACTATGTTTGTCTCATAAAACTTTAGTGCATAATGAGGTAAGTAATGAAAACATAAACAGTTCGTTTCATTTTGAACATGAACAATATTTAACTCGTTCTTTACAGAAAAAACATATTCTACAATTTCACAATACATGCAAATATTATAATGTATAACAAAAGTAGATTTATTTTCAATGCATTATCTAACATATTCATAGGAAGATTAAAATTCATTTATCACAAAATTAAGTTTTTGCAGTAACCTCTCTTTACTCACAGACCCAAGATATATTTCCTTTCCCCAAATACATTGAAATGGTTATATGCAATAGTACAACTTGACACCCAATACGTCAGACACCAGTAGATACACAAATTATGTTTTCATTCACAACACACCGACTTTAAAAGAAAGCATAAATCCATGCAAAATTGGATGCATTGCATTGTGTGTACGCAAATATTTACACTACAAATAGAGCTACAAGAAATATAATTTTTCTAATGAAAGAATGCACGACTCCCACTGTACAGAATTTCTTCTTATACTTTCCATCCAATTCTTCCATTGAATTCTATCAGTTATGATACGGGACTTCTTCATTTTCCATCCAAAAATATGGACCAATGAATCATAAAATTTATAATAAGTTTGTATAGTGAAGTTAATAAATATATATTAATACTTGAAATGGAGATTTAACATACATAACTTCACTTAATTCAAACTAACTTCGAACATCTTTCGAGCCAACATCCTGACTCATCCTCAGATATACTCCATCTGAGATAGGAACAACAGCTGTGCCTCCTGGTGGGTGTTTAATTAACCTCTTGATAAGATCGTCATCGGCGGGTATATCAAAATTCATCAGCTGGTCCCTGTTTTATTAAGATCCACTGACTGACTGATTGACTCTGCCCTATATCCCCAGTGTTGGGGCGAAAGGCTTCCAATTGGAGGTTTCTGATACCTATGTGAATATTGTTACACTTATTTTCTGAGAGAGGGCAGAGGGACAGGTGGTAAGCCCATCGCCTCACAACCCCCCAGGAAACGAAGGTATTACTTGGATGTGAAAGGCCGGGACATTTTGTCCAGAGGCTCTAATTTAGGCTTGGAGTTCTTTAACGTGGCGTAAATCTATGACAAGGGCCTCCCTCCTGGAGGACTCCGTGCCCGGATTTTACGTCCGGAAAAAATCAATGACCATGGCCGGGTTTCATCCTGCGACCTGCGGATCTAGAGGCGGGCACACTACCCCTAGACTACCGCGGTCGACTAACTTAGATAAAATCCCTCACAACAAAAAATCAGGAATATATCAATTTAATTTTAAAGACTGCAATCTTAAATACATTGGCAAAACTAAAAGAAATTTGAATATAAGAGCAAAAGAACATATTAGGCATATAAAATATGGACAGACTGATAAATCAGCAAAAGCTGCACATGTTTAGGAAAAGGATCATGAAGTTAATTCGGAGCCGGGATTAAAGAAGTATGTCCAGAGACATAAGCAGCTCACAGTTTGGGAGAAAATTTATATCCACAGAAACATGGACCAGCTGATGAATTTTGATATACCGACCGATGACGATCTTATAAAGAGGTTAATTAAACACCCGCCAGGAGGCACAGCTGTTGTTCCTACCTCAGACAGAGTATAGCTGAGGATGAGTCCGGATGTTGGCTCCAAAGATGTTCAAGGTTAGTTTTAATTAAGTGAAGTTATGTATGTTAAATCTCCATCTCAAATATTAATATATATATATATGGACCTATGAGCTACAATTCCCTCCCCACTTTGCCTGTATAGCACAGCAAAACGGCAGCTTCCATCGATCAGCTATTTTTTTTAACTTTGATTGTATGAACATTTACCAAGAAGATAAAATGAAATACTGGAATCAAGAAGATTATTGGACACAAAGGTAGACCTTGAATTTCCCACAATACTATCAGTAAACACTATTATAACTGGCATAAAAGAAATATTGGGATATATTAAAAAGACTGAGCAGTCAATAAGGACAGTGTATACATATCAATCACCATGAGGATTGTAGTGGCGACCAATTTTCTTTTCGCATGAACAGCTGACAGTATCTTGGACCAAAAGCAAAATAATTATTTAGAAATGCTATTTGATACAATTTTTCAAACCAAAAAATTGGATCATGGGGTATCAGCAGATCACAACATGAAGGCTGCCCCCATGCTGAGTGGTTAGACCGCTATCCTTCCACTGCTGGGACCCAGGATTGAATCTCTGTGGAATTTGTGGTGGACAGACTGGGGTCAAGGAAAATCTTCTTGGGGTTCTCCTGTCTCCCCTGGTATATTTTATTCCAACGTTGCTCCATTCATCATATGACCATTTAGTCATACATATATACACCCACCGTATTTTACGGACTATAAGATGCTCCGGACCATAAGATGAACCTTGATTTTAGAATGGAAATTTAAAGGAAAAGAAATTTAATGTGATTCTAAACGAAAAATTTTAAAGGGAATAATATATTTCATGGCATAAACAAATTATAACATTGTACAATAGAATCAGTGTAAATCAATTCTAACTTAAAAGCTGCGTTGCACAAAAATCTCTTCTGTATAGGTGGCATTGCATAAATTTTAACTGAACTGATTTCTCATGAAAGACTGAAAATACTTTTACATCCTCTAACCCTCAATTCAGCATATGGTAAGTGAAACGGGAAAGGGCTGTTTAGAGGTCATTGCCTTCATTTAAACCAGCTGGCGGAGACAACTCCTTTAGTATAAAAGAACTCAACATTCCTTTCTTTTCGCAATGTATACCTGGCTTCCTGCTACCCTCATTTTGCGATTGTGACTAGTGCACTGTTTTACAGTCTGTCCAAAAAGGTGTAACTATCTTGCACTTAACCACAGCAACAAAATAACAGAATATTTACATTCAAAACATAATACCTGTATGAATATTATGTAATAACAATGAAATAATGACACCTTAGTGATATATTGTTAACATATAAAACATATAAAGGAAGAATATAAAATACTAAGGTTACAACTGCCTTTTTATAGTATATTTTGTTTCCTGGGACACAATAATACCTTTACCTTTTTTTCATTGCAAAATTTATGCCAGTAAAAATTCGCTTCCAAAGGAACTTAACACAAATGGAAGATCATCCCAAATTTCTTAACATAAATATGGCAATAAATAGAAGACCTTACTTTCGTGAAAACGTGATAAGAGAAAAAAATTTTCAAAAATGCTGTAATATTCTTTGCACACACACAACATGATACCATGTATACTTCAACTACTAAACTCAAGCTAAATTAAACAATTTACATATTATATTCCAATGAAACATTATTTGTGTATCACCTGGTCTAATGAAGAAAGATTCTGATCTGCTACAAAAGTTAACAACTCTCAAGAAGTATTAAAATATAATTGTCTTTTTAAATAAATTTATGATTGAGAAGCAGAGAAAAAGACAAATCTTAATAACATCAGTGTCAATTACAAAATTGAAAAATTATAAGATTAACTCACTAGCAATTCACCTTACACGTAATCTGAATCTTGCAGTTCCACTCCACAATCTGATAGGCACGATGAATCTATTTGTTGCAAAGCTCATTATAACATGAGTCACAAACTCGGACGGGTTTCTTGTTAGTTTGAAGTGGTGCCATCTTGGATGAGCACTCATTACAGAAGATCTGTCCACAGTTTCGACAATGATGCTTTCTTACAATGAGTGAGAATTCCCTCTGACATACTATGCAACTAATTGCGTCACTGTCTTCTGTCCACTTCCTGCCAATCAGCTTCTCCAGTTCAAGCTAAACAGAAAATAAACACCCATTTTGTAAACTCTAAATGTATAGAGTCTTAATGGTAACTGCTGAATGTTGTAATATGGACAACAAGAGAGATTTTTGCCAAAAGGAATCTTCATTTAACAGACAGTAATTACAAAATATAATTTTCTTCTACTGTTTTCTGTATTATTGCAACCAAATGTTTGACACCATGTTACTACTACATGAAGAACTGAAAAATCCCAGAGTTAGGATCTCAAAATTTAATTGGACCCCCAACTATTTTTTTTAAAATTATCTTTGGTGATATTTTCAAAACAAAATTTTACTTCTAAGACCTAAATTTGTTTACAGTAGAGCCCCAGTAATTCGAGGTTCCGGGTACTTCGAGCTGGTCTTAAGAAAATTAAAATTTTCCATAAAACTAGAGTAAAATCCCGTTTTTATACAGTGTCCACATGTAAGTTTTACACACTTCCGAATGTGTTACATTTTGAACTTTCCTTAAATTTTTCCATGTACAAAAATGCAGGTAAAACTGTCCCACTTAGGGTTTTCGTTCATAATACACAGAAATAACTTTGTCTTCAGACTGCTAATATATTTCTATTACAGATTGACAGAAACCGTTAGGTTCGATCTTTCTTTGTCGGGACCTCGTGTCAATCAATTGTACAGTGCATACCATCCTCTCAGAAAGGAATACTGTATTGTTACAGTAATCCCTACTCAGCGACAATGGTAATTAAAAGTGTTTTCCTAGTAGCACCGCTTTCCCATTCCACTCCACTAAGGGTCAGACAATGACTTAATCCTTAAAGGATGCCGATGTAGCAAATTGGAAATGTTTGCCAATATACATACAGGCGTAACACAGTTATCTAGGCCTACTATATTGTTTATTTATTTATTTTTTAAACAATTATTGTGCTCATTAAACATTTATTTATGATTTACCCATTGATTTAGTGATATTTCCATATAATCCGAGCTTTTTGTAATTTGAGGTAGCCTCAGCCCCAATTAGCTCGAATTATCGGGGTTCTACTGTACTTATAGTTACTGTAGTTATACTCACAAAAATAATTAAAATATTTGGTGAAAAATCTTATTTGGTTGATGTAGTCTAACTTTATTCTAATTTTTCTAAAATTCATGCATAAAAATGCAACAAAATATATAAACAGCATTTCTCACAAGATGAATGCAAAGAAACATATAGATAACCTACAGATCACCCTTCGCACATAAATCAAAAGCATACAACATTGCATTGAAATTGTTACTGGGGCCTCCCAGATAGATGTCATCACCAAAGTTATGCTTATTGTTTTGTAGAGAGGAGGTAGGCCCATATCTCGACAGCCTTTTCAAGGGAAATAAGGTATTGCTAAGATATTAAAGGAAAATGTTGTTCACAGGCTCTAGTTTGGTCTTGGAGTTCTTCAACGTGGCATAAATCTATGACATGAGACACACAGTTTATATTACCTCCTAAAGTACTTCATGTCCAGGAATGTTATGTTCTGAAAAATTTGTCGACCTCTGCCAGGTATGAACCCATCAACCTCCAATCCAGAGAAGAACATTCTGCCTTTCCACCACCGAAGTCAACGGTGTATTGTTTTACAAATAAATTATTCCATATTTTATTTACAGAAATTGAATAAATTTCACAGAGTTTCTGAAAATACCTTCTGGTTCTCAATATGTTCTGGTCCTCAAACAAGCTCAAGATATGTCTGTAAAAAAGCTCTGGCAAGACAATCAACAGAAAGTAATTATTTGGCATGTGTTTTATGCAAGTTACTACTAATGCATACCTGTAAGGTCTGATTTTCACGCCCCAATTCGTGAAGAGCAGCTTGGCTTTCTTCCAGTTTACGCCTAAGATCTGCATTGACTTTTCGTTGGATATCGCTCTCAGCTGAGCTGGCATAGCAACGTTCCAGCAGTGCTTGCTGCTCTGACTGGCTGGTAGACAGCTGGGCTTCTAGAGCTAAAAACACAATATCAAATCAAGCAATTCGAGCATACAACTAACTTATTCTCCTACTTGCGAAAAGTCTTTCCATGTGCCATGAATGAGACTGTTGACATTCAAAGGATTCTCAAAGGGGACCTAAGAGTGGGCAGAAGATGGGCTCAAAGGGAGCCCACAAAAGTCCATAATGAAGATCACGGGAGTCTGAAAGAACTTACTTGCACAATGAAGCTAGCTCTGAAGGAGCTTTAAAATGAGTATTTAGAAGCTTCAGTCGCAACTCACAACAATACACTTGCTATTACCCGGCTTGAAAGAGATTGTCTAGAAGGTACTAAGGGCAGCATTGTCTTATTCACAACAATGGCAATGGCATTACAGGACATGACTTCCTCGGAAAGCACCTACATAGAATTGGAATATTTACTTCTCCAAATTGTATACTGTGCTGTTAAGAAGTTGAAATGGATAAACAACATCTAGAATATTGTGCAGCTCTTCAAGATTATCAAGACCTGACTTCTAAATATTGGGAAGCAAGAAGGAGAATGACTTCGTTGTTAACTCCAGAGCATTAGATACACAATGGCAGAACTGTGGCGAAGCAATTGTTGACCCAGAGTTACCTCCAGTGTGCGACTGAAGAAGGGTTAAAGGAGGAAAAAGTTACGCATGACATGAGGCTTTCAGCAGCTTGCTCTGTTGTCATCTTCTGGGAGAAGTGAAATAATTGGGAAAAGAACTGTGTTACGTAGGAGCCAAAAGAAGTGCTAGGTGAAGTAAGGGTCTAACAGGAAAATCAGGAAATGAAGCAAATAGACAACTCTGATTGACTGGGAAGGGAAAATTTAGAATTCAATAGTAGTGTGGGATGAGTAAACTGTCCTTTTCATGGCCAATGCCCCATTGGGGAGTGAGAGAAACCAATACCTGCATCTATTTATTTTATTTATTTACTTATATTTGTAATGAGCAGGGCCTGGATTCTAATGACATGTCATCTTTTCATTGATGCTGCATAGACATTGCCAACTTGTAGATTAATCCTAATCATGGCCCCTAGATTATAGAAATACATTTTTATTAGGTCATTTTTTGTCATTTTATGCAATGTTATATTTTTAGGGCATTTATTGCAATTTTAGGTCATTATTTTGTCATTTTCATGTCATTTGCTTCCTTGTTTAGTCATTTTCATGTATTTACATTGAGTGTATTAACTTTTTATTTGTCGCTAGCGGTGGTGTCTTTGAAGTGTTGTTTGTTTAATGCAAGAAGGAAAAATATGGCGTTAAGTGTTGACATGTCTCAGTCGGAAATGAGAATCAAAGAAATGCCAAAATTTTGTATAATATTACTATTGTTATTAGATTGACTTGGCACCAGAGTCTGCCACCTGCTTGGATTTGAGAGTGCAAACTACTGTTTACCCTCACTAAACAACAATATAATCCGGCAGACCACAAAAGGAAATGTCGAATTTTGACTCGCCAGTGCCTCAGTGCCAGTATAAATTTCCGTGAGAAAAGAAAAGTTTTTAAAATTATGTACAAACTAGTCTATAACTTTGTGTGTACAATAATAATTTTTTATAAACAAAATATCAGTTTTTAGGTCATTTCTTATAATTATTAAGTCATTTTCTTTAAAATTTAGGGTCATTATATAGGTCATTTTTCAAACAATTTTAGGTCAACAGAATCCGGGCCCTGGTCATGAGCATTGTGAATGATGCTATAGACTAACTATAACCTAGTACTAACACAAAAACTACAAGTAACTACAAAACAAACAATATATACAATATAAAACATAAAATATCAGAATGTCATACCTATTACAGGAAGTTCAATAAAGTCATTAGTATTATAAAAAGGATGTTTGGAAAGTCAATTATATAAAACACTTTTAAATCTATTTAGTGAAACATAATGACACTCGTATATGGTAGTTTATTAAACATTGTAATGGCTAAAGTATGTAACCAGTTTTTTTAAATGAAACTTCTTTAGGCGCGCTAGGAGTAAATCGAGAGCTAACCCAAAGTTGCGTTACAAACAAAATCATCACGAAAGTAGTGGGGGTAAGTAGCAAGCTTAGAGTTGTTATTGAAAGAGTGCGGCCATGGGAGCACGTGGGGGAAAGGTATCAGGCATTGAGTGGGGGCTATTACTGCTTCAAGCTAGTGGCGTGGTGAGCCCTTCACCATTATAGATTGCTCTACTCGTTGCGTGAGCATCGTTTACATGTCACTAACGTTCTCGGAAACTTAACCAAAGCATCCCGTTCATGTAAACAAACACAGTGGCTACGATCAGTGACAGTTTGGGCATTAGTTCATCACAACTGTGTTATTGTTTTATACGTATTTGATTTAAAATGCTGAAAAAGTGAATTTCTGATTTTATTTTTTATTCAGATGATTTCCTTCTTCCATTCGAATAATTATATGTATTCCTCTATTTCGCTCTCAACATTGCCAAAGAAGTTTCACTTCTGTCATGTGGCGTTCCACGCACCCAATTTTTTATTTTGTCAGTCTAATAGATGATTGATGTATGAGATGGTTATTCCTTGTTTGATGATTATGGATGTCTCTTCTAAGAGTAACAGAATCAAGATTCTTTTTGGTGGGTAACAAACAAGTAATATTTATTACTGTTAAAATTCTTTCTTCAATAAATAATGGCTTGTAGTGCGCACTGTAACATAAGCCAAAAATTTAGAACATAAAAGAGATTTAGTTCTAAAACCAGAAAAGAATGAATATTCTTTTTAAATTTGAAATAAATAAAATCATCAAATTTGAAGGTACTTAAAATATCAAGTAATATCAGTAGGGAAGTGGGCTGTAGAAAACAAAATAATCTGCTTCTTACCCAGCTTCTCTCCTGCTACCTCGTCAAGATTTTCCTGGACTTTCTTCAGCAAATCGTCCTTATTTTTTACTTCCAACTCGCAAGCCTGTTTTGTGTCGCTGATATCTTTCTGGAGCTGTAGACACCGTTCCTTTTCACTGTCCTTAAAATTCAATTAAGCACGTTACAAAAAATATCTCTAGTATACATTTGTTTTATGTTCGCTATCGGAATAAATTTATTTATTTATTTTTTATCTGCTGTATTTAAACTTTTCATTGTTCCTCACCTCAAAAAGCAGAGATTAAGATTAATGGCATAATGCTTTATGTAAAATATGAGGATTTTTATCCATGTGTTAGGATTATCACAGAAATTTTCCCCATCAGTTTTAAACTTACTGTCCACAGATGATTTCAGTTGATGAATGCCTTATTAACAGTGTATAAAAAAGTTCTGAAAGGGTTAAAGCCTTCTCTTCTAGTAATCTGAAAACAGCAATATAATGATAAAGGTGTTCAACAATACCTTATACATAATTAAAAAGTACAAAGGATTAAAAAAAAATTTCATAATCGATACTGAGAAAAATTATCTTAGCACTCAATAATACACAAATTTTTTAAGCTCGATACTCAACACTTTATTATTGGATGCCTTACATGAATTATGTGATTTTATAAATGGTAAAGAATCATAATAATTGTATATCTAGGTTTAAGATAATTAATTAGAGTAAACACAGAACAACTCCGAACCTGAGGCGAAGCAGGCAGAAACAGGTGACGAGTGATAAACAAATGAGGTTGTTGCGGTGTTGTACAGTTAACGGACAGCGCTGCCTCGCTAAATATATGTACTTCACTTATTCCTTTGCATGCTCAAAATCTATTACATATAGGTCTATTCTGAAATCACCAATGGAAAGCTGTATTTATTGGAAGCTGACTGTCCAAATCCCATATCTGTACGACACTCCGTTGGGGAGAAAACGGCTTATTGAAAAATAATGAAATATCTTAAAACAATGTTTGCTTGTTCCTCTTAGTGAGTAGGCATGCTTCTCCTTTCTCTATCTGTTAGACAGAGATAATTGCGCACTGCTGAGTCGTCAACGCCACACGTTGTGTAACATTTTATTGGCTTATCATATGTTCAGAGTTGATTTGTGTTTAGTATAATACCTTAAATTTATCTTCTTAACAATCATTAATGGCTGGTTTGTCTTTGCATATCATATGTAGTATTTAATTGGTAACAAATTTTGATCAATTGTCTCCTGGTTTAAATTTAGGTTTCCTGTCCAGAAAAGATGTAAACATTGGATGAGTGCCAATCTATGACATTAATCACAACGATGAGGATAATGGGCATTCTTCTGCTAACTCTTCAGTCCTTAAACTTTCTCTAACACAGTATTTCTTTTTTGTTGGTACTTTCAATAAAAGGGATTTTATGAATTGAGGAAATAATCCAGTATCGAGTTCAAAATCAGAGGTTTCGATTGATATCAAGCTTCCCTAATTCTGAAAGTATGAAGAATCCATCTGTATTATTATTTATCAATTGTTTCACTTTAAGCCATCTTGCTTACAATGAGACAATGATTTTTATGATATTTTATTATTCATTGCATGCTTAATTCTGTGAATATTTGTTAAAAAGTCACAATAAATATAACTCGAGGTACAGGTAGAGAAAAAAAAGCAGACCGACTCTTGTAGCTGAATATAATATAATTTGTGTTAGTATTTTATAATAATATTAATAATTAATATATTCAGTTATAAAGCAATACAATTAGAAACCATATTCTGGGTTTCGAAATGGGCTAAGTCAACAGTCGACACTAGAAGAAATTTCAATACATTCCCTGCTATCCTGTGAATGCCACTAGGCATGCGCAGTGGCTCATATAGGCAACTTAGATATTTTAGTCGGTCCGCTTTTTTTTCCCCTACCTGTACATATTCTCAAGATTAATTCCAGACCTCTCGTGGTATTACCTGTGGTAGTCATTTTTTTTTGGCATGGTATGATGAGTGGTCATAAGGCAGAGTGATGGTTGAGCTGGTTGTCAAATTCTCCAATTGTTCCAATTTTTAAAATAAAATTGCACAAATTGGTTGAAAATGAAGAAATTCTTAAACTGGGTTGGTCCTTCATAAATGAACAAAAATCTCTACAGTATTATGGTGTGGAAGTCCCATCACGTGTGAACAACCCCTGGTGAACCTATACGGGGATATTTTCAGCGGATTTGTTTCCAAGGTGCGCCAGTCCTCCACCTAACTAATGTACCTAAGGACGACATACACACTCACTCCTGAACCTGGGAAAGGGATTTTTCGCTACTGAAAAGTCCCCAACCCAGCTGGGAATCGAACCCAGACTCCAGGATGGAAGGCAGGCGCACTACCGACACCCAAGGCAAAAGACCTCTACAGTATTATTGTGTGCTAAAACTTTGTTTTTATCAAATCATTATAAAACTCACCAGTTCCTTTCTCACTGATTCTTTCTCACTCAACTCTATCGTTAGCTGCTCTTTGGTCTCTTTCAGTTCTTCACGAGCTGCTGCAAATTTGTTCTCTATCTCTTCTATGTATTGATGTAGTTTGGATTTTTCATTTAACAGAAGATCTTTGCTCAGTTCACACTCTAAAATTTTCTAGAAAAACAAATCACACATACATTAATTCTTGAGATGGAGATTTAATATAGCCAACTTCACTTAAATCAAGAACTAACCTGGAAATGTTTCAAGGGTGCATCACAGCTCATCTTCAGCTATACTCCATCTGATGTTTGGACAACAGCAGCATCCCCAGGAGGGCATTTAAATTTATATCCACAAAAACAGGAACCAGCTTATGAATGCTGAATTATCGCCAGATGACAATCTTATCAAGAGGTTCGTTACATGCCCACCGGGGGATGCTGCTATTAGGTGAAGTATAACTGATGATGAGCTGTGATGGACGTTCAAAACATGTTCAGGTTAGTTCTTGATTGAAGTGAAGTATTGTATATTAAATCTCCATCTCAAGCATTAATATATATTTAATAACTTCACTACATAAATTTCATACAGTTTTTTAGGAAAAATCACACGCTTAAAGAAGACCCTCTTCATTCAAAACCTAAATTTAGGGGAAACATATCATCAGCTGAGTACTGGAGCGTAAAAACTCTACTTTTTGCAAAAAAATGAGACAACCATGGTATGTTAGTCTATGCCATGTTAAAAACGAGTCACAACAGTATTCAGAACTTCTACCTTCATTCTCCCAAAATTTATTCTGATGGACATGGTAGTCTCCAATACTCAAACGATGATATAAAAATCTTCCTTTATAAGAACTAAAGGTCTGAAAAAGAACAAAAGAATAACTTCTGCAAATCACAAATTTCACAAATCCAAAAAATATTTCAATATTCTTGTGCTGTTATTATGATGATAACTGAATTTCTAAACCCGCATTATTGACCAGGAGGCCATGTACGTAGCTTGTAATCTCATTGGAGGCATCAAGACATTTTATCAGATAAAAAACATTAAAACATTTAATGAAGAGGATTATGTAATAGACTGTGTTACAAACCAGTGGGTCATGGATTTAATACCAGATGAGGTTGGTTTCATCAATAATTAACATTGTCTGCTACTAGTTATACCAGTAACCTTCTCCAGCGTAATGGAAATCTGTCCTACAAGAGTTCTATTAAATGTCTGTAATCTATTTTATGCACATACAAAAACCATCAACCTGCACCAGGATCAAACTGGAAACTAGGGGGGAAAAGTTAGTGCCTTATGACTGCTCTATCAGAGCCAATCCCTCTGATGAGGTCATTGGAATTTCTCAATAAGCCTATTATTTTATTGTGGTTCAAATTGTCCCTAGGATTAGAAAGGTTCTGTTTGGATGGAAGCTTCCACTTGTTACTGAAATATAGAAGCTGCAACAGACATTTGCTTTAAAAAATATGAGAGATATTTATCATAATTAAAGGTGAACATTTTTGCTAGATTTCGTACATTTTTATAGTAATTTTGATATATATTTTTAATTATTTTCATCAACAAATTCAGTATTTTTGTTAGGATCTTTTAGAAATAAATGCTTCAGGGAACACTAATTTTAATTGACACGGATTGACTACTCTTGCAAGACGTATATTATACTCTCATTAAGATGAGTGATATTACATTAATTGAAAATATATTCCTTACAGCTTCATCTTCTTCCAGTTGAGATTTGTACTTCTGCATCTCTTGTTTCCATTTTGCTTCCATCCTCTCTATTTCCTCTGTAGAAAGTTGAAGGTTGTTTCTAAGCTCAATTGTTTGTTTCTGAAACTCCTCAATCAGAGATTTCTTTTCAGAGAGCTCCTTCTGCAATCCTTCCACTTCACCAACCAATGTTCTCTTTTCCTGAAAATATAATTATCTAATAACTAGAGACCATAAACATTTGTAACAGCAATAAGCACAGAAATTTTTCAGTCATGTTTCTTCATCTATTTACAGGTTCTTAGATGCTTAAAATACCACCAATAATCAAATTAAACTTTTGAAATATATAAAGTTGCTGAGCATCTTTCGGCGGGTTTACCCTGTGCTAGTATTTAAATGCTTACTTTAAATTATTTTTCAAAAATAATTTTAATATGTAGCTGCACATGGCTAGTTTTGGTAGTATGCCACTTCTATTATTCTTTTGTCACACTTGACAATGTTTTTCGTGGTTTTGCCTTCTTCCCCATGGATGAAACGAGTAGGCATGGATAATAGGCATGGAATTCCAACCTTGTTTGAGCGAGTTTACTGCCCTCCCATATTCACTGAAAAGTGAAGGCATTAATTGGAGTCTGAACAACTGGTTTGCCAAGAATTTCTTCTCTATTTCATCCATTTACCCCTCCTCCTTATTAACTGGCTATTTTTTTTAAAATCTCTGATGGGGCATAAAACAAAGACAAGAGTGAATCACAAAATGGTTTTATAACCAGAAGTCAAGTACAATCACAATTACTTTTCCACATAATGCCGTGATGACCCTTCTCAATATGGTGGCAGCAAATTTCTATGAAGAGGGTATTGGGAAGTTCATCCACCAATGTGAAAAATGTCTTAATCTTCACGGTGACTATGTGTGAAAGTAATTGTGATTGTACTTGACTCCTGGTAATAAATCCATTTTATGATTCACAAATGTCTTCATTTTATGCCCCATCGGAGGTTGAGAAAGAATAGCCCTGGTATTTACAGTTACCAGCTCCTAGGGAGTATACTGTATGACCTTATAATTGGTGGAGGATTTTGCATACCACAGTGGCCCTGAGAGCTATGCCAATGGTAGTGTAGCTACTGGTAAGGCCTCCTATGTCAGCTTTGGTAGGACAAGCTTTGGCAGGACTTGTGAACGATTGTAATGGATTTCTGTAAACTATTTCTAAATTGTATGGCTGCAAACTTAAAATGCAGCCAGAGGTAGGGTTTATCTGCATGTTAGTTACCAACTGTCAGACAAATACCATAAACACAATATTTGAATTCTGCTAGAAGTATATTTTGGTGATGTATGACTTTTAAGACTATGGAGTCTAGCCATTTAGCTGCCTACATGTGCCAGAAAATCCAGCAGGACTTCTTCAGAATTCAATTGTTAGAAATATCCTTGGTATATTAAAAAAAAACATTTATCATTTAGATTAAACAGCATGTGATGTAATGTAAAATAATGGAGTGGAATGTAAATTATTCTTGTACTGTACATTTATACACCCTGATGTTGCAAATAGCTTTCCTCCATGGGATGCACTTCATACATACAGCTTACATTTTTTATTTTTCTGAATCTTAGATGGAAGGGGTACATATTAGATGAATGTAGAGGTGGTGGGAACTGAGAAGTAACCCATGTTTTCTTATCACAATATTGACTATAAAGAGACTAGACATTTTCCTTTGCCTACATATAACTCTATTACTGAAATGTTGTTATATTTTATGATGACTTTATTGCAACCAAACTGTCATGTTTTGATGAACTGAGCAACGGTGGAATGATATATGGCAAGGGAAATAGGAGCACCCTGAGAAAACCTGCCCCAACCCCATTTTGTGCACCAAAAATTCCACATGGATCCACCAAGATTCGATCCCAGGTCCCAGTGGTGGAAGGTGAGTGGCCTGTGCTCAGCCATGGGGGCAGCTTATGGTGACTACTGCATACTAAGTAGCAACCCCACCATTATAGTTGAATGCTGAGAGCAGACAGTGTCCAAGTGTGGGTAGGGCTGAAATATTTACTAACGTATACTATGTTCTGTACTACATCTGATGCTGAGAATTTATATTAAACTTTCTGAACAATGCTGATCATTAATGCCATTTATATTTCCTATACGAAACAGCAATATTTAGTTTGGAGGTAAAACCACAGTATAAGTATTAATACAGTATAGAAACTCAGCCCGTTTTTCTGCCAGCCGAGCATGCGCGCGCATTTACTAGCGATCGTAGCGGCCATAAAGTAAGGCTACAGAAACTACTCCGGGAAGTATGTAAATAAATAGGAGTGTTGTATTTATTAGAACACGCTATATTCGAAAGGACCTTATTATTCTGCTGTAAATTTCAGTAATAATAAAAGACAAAATCCTGAATTGCATTTCTTCACTTTCTTGAAACATCCAGAAAGGTAAGAACGAAAATAAGTAATATATATTGTAGGTCTACTGGCTTACTCGTGATTCTGGTGTGGTTATGTTTCAAGTTACTTTAATGTATTATTTTTATATTTTATTCTGTTGTAATGATTTCTGGTGTATAAAATAGGTCATTATTGGTCGACAAGAAAACCTAGTAACAAAATATGTAAAATATTTGAGTGAAAATTACCGTCTATGCTTGACACACGCCGAAAACAGACAGTTTATGAATTCCTATAAAAACTCGTTAATTAAAACTGCTGTACCGACGGTGACTTCAATTCCAAATGCTCCTGAATTTTTTGTTTTGTTTAATGAAGTCCATCCTGCAGTAATTGACGCTACATAGACCTACAATAAATTGAAGTCGTATATTGCCATATAAGGCAAAGAATCAAAATACACTGTCAACAATGATGTGCAGGATGAACAACGTGGCAGACCTATAATATAATTTACGTAATTAATATGTAGGCTATTTATTATCATAATTTGAATTATAAATTATATTAAAGGGCAATGATTTTAAAGGAAAAATACTAGGCCTAGGTACAGTCCTTAACAGTAGCCTATTTAGGTATTGTTTACCTCTTCTTAACTAGAATATAATACATTATCTGTTTTATTATTTCTTAAATTTAAAATTAGATTTGCATTAAATAAAAATATTCTGTATTTTTCTCTTTTAACATAACATATTTTGTGATGTGTTTATGTATTTCCCCAAGCCATTTCATATGATGAGAATGTAGCTTTACTCAATCTCCGCATGGAGCGCTAGTGTCGTCCAGTCAACATGTTGTCATAGGACTTTTAACACACAGTTTCTTTACTGTATTAATACTTATACTGGGGTAAAACTTTCTGTTACTTTCATGTAGTTTTAGCCCTTCCATCTAAGGTTCACAAAAATAAAAAATATTGTTGCGTAGATAGAAGACAACACTTATAATTTGTATCTGAGTTTTTATTAACTGAAGCATACAGTTCACTCTCTGGTACAATACTGAACTCCCAGTTGTACATACAGGGGTATTTATACTAACATGTCAAACTGAGGAATAATCTAGAACTTAACAGAACTTAACAGAAATAGGAAATGAACAGAATAGACTAGAAATTACTAGAAAGAATAACTAAATGATTTAAATAATTCTATAAGGAGAAGGCGGGATTCGAACTCGCGAAGTTCAGTTCCGTGGCCTAGTGCCTTAGCACGCGCGGCCACCGGTACATACACTGTGCTGCAGTTCAATTACGCTGCAATATAAGCCGTATGTATGAAGTGCATCCCATGAAGGAAAACTATTTGCAACATCAGGGTGTATAAATGTACAACAGTTATTAAATTCCATAAAAAGAAGATATCAAAGTCATTAGGTGACTGAAGACAAAGTTGACATATAATGCATGCTACTACTATTTCATACAATTTTCTTTTTTCTAATTTTGAATATCCATCCCTTTAAGCTTGTATCCAATCTATTTTTCTTCATTTCATACAAAAATATATACTGTAACCGTATAAAAAACAAACTTAGTTTAACTTACCCGTTCTAATTGTGCATTTTGCTGAGAAGCAATGGACAGTTGTTCTTCAACGTCCAATTTTAAAGATGTCACTTCTTCTAGCTTCTGTTTATTAATTTGATCACTTTCTCTCGCAGTCTCTAACTTCTGTGATACTTCCTTGCATTCAGTTTCCTTGCTAAGGAGACTTGATGTACATTCTTCAACCCTGTTTTCTAGAACTATCGTCTTTTGTTCTAGCTCAGAAATTGTTTTAACTTTATCTTCTACTATTTTTTCCATTGTGTTTAGTTCTTCTTTCAGCCTCTTTCTTGCTGTTTCCAATTCTTCAGTCTCAACAGCCTAAAATAAGGAAATAATGATTTTTTTTTTACTTTTATATAATT
Organism: Ectobius pallidus; assembly: GCA_964059195.1. Classification (NCBI taxonomy): domain Eukaryota; kingdom Metazoa; phylum Arthropoda; class Insecta; order Blattodea; family Ectobiidae; genus Ectobius; species Ectobius pallidus. The sequence continues at coordinate 32,732,449 of CAXKWD010000011.1, forward strand.
AAACATTACAAAATCTTACATAAGCCCCTGATGAGCAAAGCTGCAATTATCATATCTCTTAATAAGAGTGAGCAGAGAAATTTATCAATATAGACAAAATATGAATAAATAAATAAAAAAATAGTTTAAAGGATATAATATTGAGTTGGGTCTAAAAATAGTTTGTTCAAAATAAATATAAAATAGGGAGTTCAAAATTACAATGAACAGAAATCCATTCTACAAATAAGTTTATATTTATGTTAGTCATTTAGAAACAGAATGGGTGGAAGAAATTAAGATGAAAAAAATGAAAGGAAAGAAATGAAATATTTGATTTTTAATAATACATAGTTTTTAATTTTTATCTTAATTGGTTGACATAATAGCCTATTTTATAAAATAAGGATTCTCAGCAATAAGAGTACCCTATTATAATGTTTCAAACCATAATTTAGAGCAGTGGTCGCCAAACTTATGAAGCTTCTGAGCTACCGTACCGTTTCAAAATCCTACTGTGAGCTTGTGGGCAGGGCCTACCATCTCAGGATTACATTATCTACCTTGGCAGATGGCTTTCATGACCAGAGGCATTACTTCTTTATCAAATAGCTCCTCAGGTGAGACCACAATGTTCCAGAAATCATTACTCCAGAAAAATTTGAGGTATAGAGGATCAAACCCAGATCTGTGGATTCATAGTCAGCAATACTAACCACTAGACTACTGGACAAAATGAATGTTCCTTTCCGGAGTAGTGAAAAATATACTGTAATTTACTCTTGTAATGTTTATGAGAAGAAAGAAAGGAAAAAAAAAAGAAAAACAAATATCTATTTAATTCGTGATTTTGACAACTTGCAAGCCATCCCCTTCATATCTGCTGTCTCCAACGTCTGCCTGTTTTTATGTGACCAAAATGCCAGGACTATTAACTTTCACCCGAAATCAGTGCCAATTTTAAAAAGTTAATAATAGAGTTCAATTAATTAAATCCACTAACCTTCTTTTTTAGTTGCTCCTCCAAACTGTTTACCTTTGCCTCTGCAGCTCTGATTTCTGACTTCATTGTTTTCATCCTGTTTTCTTCGTTACTTAAATTAAGCTTCAACTCCTCATTTCTGGTCTCAAGTGCTTGGATTCGGGTTGTTGCTTCATCTGCTTTTGCAGTCGTATCCTGAACATACTTGGCATGGCTATCCATTTGTTCCTTTAACTGACTCGTCAACAGGACCTGCATTGAGAACCTAAATGAGTAATTTTGACACCTTTAAGGTTTATTTATATAGGCATGTGAAAGGAGCGTGCTGTGCTCATAACAAGTCGTTGGAAACTATTCTTCTCTGCTTTTCAATTGAAGTGATTTAAACAATGACAAGGCAGTGCGATTCCCGGAAGATCCCCACTCAGTTACTGTCACCAACGATTCGACTGCGGTTGTCTCTGAGTACTCGTCAGTGTTCTATTGATACAAGATAGCATTTTTTCAGCCAAAATTCGTTAGTAGTTGTTATTACTGATAAATAGAAATGGATGACGTAAAACTGATTGAGCTCGTGAGAGAGAAAACTGTATTGTATGATTTGTCTCATCCATTTGTGATCGTGTGGAATTGTTTGAAGATTTCGTATTCGCCATGTGTTCTTTGGAGTTTCCACACTGGGTGGACACTCCACATTCTCTTCCTTTTCTTCATAGGAGTCTGTTCCTCCTCCTCCAATAAAACTTCAATTGAAAAATGGAACTGTGACATCTGACAGTGCAACATGATCACAATTGATCCAGTGTGGAAAATCCTGTCACGGTCACTTTACGTACATAAATAACTTCAAGCACCCAAAACACAAACTCGGCTCTTTCTCTTCACGTTCCCTTCACGTGCCTATATAAATAAACCTTTATGCTCTCCTCTTTTTAACATCCATACATATTTTTATCTAATGTTACTGTATTACTGTTATAAAAAGAAAATACAAAAGGTTAATTCAACATGTTGAGAAGCAATTCCTAGCAAATAAGTACAGTAAGACTTTATTTATCTGGAATAACTGAGACTATAAGTCATCTGGAAATGAAAATCTGGATAGTGTGTAAATTAAGGCAATATTATAGGACACAAATTTGAACAATATATCTCAGAAATTATTTACCATTTTTTGCATTAGAGTTTTGCTTTTCTATTGCTACTCAGCCATCTAAACTGTCTTCTGTCATCATTTTAAAGCAAATGTTTTCAATTTTCTTCTGGTTTTTCATTCAGCCAAGCACATAAGTCAAAACTTCACCCTCTATAGCAATGCTTTTCAAGGATTCACCTTTATCCTATCTAATGCATTCAACTTTTTGTCCATAGAGACAACCCATCTTCCACTCATCCAACTTTTTGTATGATGTTTCTTAGCAGTCAGATAAGAGGAGCAGATGACAGTTGGCTCTAGCGCAAAAAGTATGTCTGTTGTTATTCAAAAGCTAATGAACTGATCTTCATCAGAGTATTTGTCCTCTATAAATGAAAGTGATGAGTTGATTTTGCTTCAAGATGAGAAAAGAATACAATTCCACATATAAAATCAATTACGTAATTGATGTTGTTTTGGAAATACTGTACCTTGAAATTGACTTCAAAAAGCACTTCAAGTTATCTATACTTGCTGCTAAGGTTAATGACATATATTATACAAAGATGATTATTAAATTAATACATTTTAATAATGCTGAAAACATGATTTATAAGAATAGTAGCACTCAGTTAACAGTTCCCTGCCCGTTATACATTATAACTTCCATTACTTGAAAATCCAAGGTACAATAGTTGTTGTACACCTCGAATAGTCCTGCTCAAATCCACAAACCTGCTCGTAAAGTCAACAGTAATCAGAAACGCATCACAAAAATAAATGACGTAATCAGTATTAACTGAACATTTATACTGGTGGATTTACAGGTGACTAAAAATGTGCCCTTGATAATGTTGAAATGTAAAAAAATTAATTCCCTATAACATTTGGTATGTGCTTATCAGTTTACTGGATTTTATAAGAACTATGAGGCAAAATCGCACTATAATTTACTGTGTTAACACTTCTGTATGGATGGGAATGCCTTACCTTCTCTTGTGAGAGTTGCTGAATGGCAGTATTTGCACCTTCACCGGCCTGAATTTGTACTAACAATTCTGCTCGCTCTGACTCCAGTCGAGAAACTTCTTGTACCTTCTGGTTCAGATTTTTCAAAGCCTCCTGCAGATTTTCAGTCCTACAGACATACAACAACACAACTCCTTTACATTTTATAAAATATAAAGAACAACACAATTTCATTATATTCTCAAAACAAACAAAAAATGCCTCTTCAGCTGCATACAAATCCTGAGCTATTTTAAACTACAACAGAGACGTTCTACCACTTAACTGTAGCTAGAAACAAGAGAACTTGGTCAAATTCTTTCTCTAGACAAAGCAAGGCATTGCTAGAGTCATTAAGGGGGGACATACTGCTTTCGGTGAAATTCATAGGTGAGAAATAGGTGAATTTAGTGCACGAAACGTGGCTGCCATTTTATAACAATAATTACTTATAACTGTAAGAGTTTGATTAATTTTGAAAATAGTATTCAATTGCAGAAGTAGTCAATAAAGGATATGTCAGATTGCAAGATTGTAGAGCAATTCATTGTTGGGGAAGAAAATAATGAAATTCACCCATTTTTTACCAATGAATTTCATCAAAAGCTGTATGTCCCCCCTTAAAAGAATTGCAAGTGTAACACATTAGCATGACTGTATTAACCCCATAAGCCGGACATGTAAATGCACAGAGCCGACTCTGGGTATTTAAATGCTATGCGCAACTATAACACAAATTGTGCCTTTTAACTTGTAATTACTGCAGCATAAATGTATAAGTTTTCAATTGTGTGATCTGTCTTGCAAGCAGGTATCAATACAAAATCCCACTTGGCAGTCAGGACAGCAATATGCATCATGTCTCCTTTCATTCTTTTATGCCTTATGCCTCTGTTTCTCATTTATTCCCCATAGGCGGTATTTTTCCTATGAAATGTCTCTCTGTGACGGGTTGTGGGAGAGATTTATTGAAGGCTGACCTTGTCTGTGAGTGTTTACAACCCTCCGACATCTATTAAAGATGAAAGCAATTAGCAGGAGTGTGAGCAAGTGGTTTGCTAACTTAAACTAAGAACTTCTTCTGTAATGACAGCTGTTTACACCCTCATATTTACAGTTAGCAGAATAAAAAATACCTCCGCTCCTGGAGTGAGGATCTGGTTTCATCCATGTGCATACAGTTCCAAATGTTGTCAACACATGACTGAGATATGAGAATTAACAGACTGGCATGCTCAATGCGTTCTTAGTATGTCAAAGCACCCTAGAGGAAGTACTCATGCACTGCGTTCTTAGCACGTCAAACTGGCTCTAAGGCTTAAGGCAACAATGAACTATTTTTAGGACCCTTCTTCCTATGTGACCAATTTTTAATTACTAATCAGTCCTATTTTAAAAATGGCAATTTTATTTATACATTTTAAACTTTAGTTTTTACTGTGTTTGCTAATGAAATGGGTATACTAAATATCAATTTAATGAGATGGGTATCCTAAATATCAATTTTCTTTTAGAGTGAATCCTACAGAAGAAAGTATTAACAAATTACATTTTTTCTTATAGGGGTTAAAATATTAAAATCTTAAAAAAAATTCAAATTTATACCCTTAACTTAAATCTTATCTGGGTCCATATCACAACTTCAGCCTTTATAAAATAGCACTCAGCAGTGTTTGCACACAACCAAGTGTTGCAAGGAAAATTGCAGTTGGCTAAAATGTAGAAACAGCTCTTTTGTTATGCATTTGATTTTCATTCCAGCTTAGCTCTAGGACCAGCAGTCACTATGACCACTTACGACTTTGTCAGATTGGTGGGTGTCATAGTTTTAACTCACTATGAATTGTTTACACTTTTTTTAATGTATTTATCTCTTTTAGTTCTTAAATACATGAATTTAATTATAATGACTACTCTCACTACAATCAATATTTCTATGAATAACATATTCTCAGGCTTCTAACTGAGAGAATGGGACGAGTGTATCAGGGTTTTAGGGAACTGGCTCTATTGCCAACTTCTGGGAGAAATAAGACAGTGCAGAACATGATCTATATTTTATTGGAATGGTGTTTGATGGACGCCTGCCAACAGGGAAGCCAGGAAGTGAATTAGATATATAGAGCGCTCCGGTTTTTCAGAAAAGGAAGAGTAAAATTTTATATTATAAATGGTTTGGAACTTAACACAGTGAAGTGAATCAAAAATTTATTAATATGAGTTGATTAACACACTTGAACTTCACTTAACCAATCATTTGGTACCTAATAGCTAAGTACATTAAACCGACACCAGGGGAACTGCACTCCACCTCCGAGCACCAAAGATCCCGCAGTTGACATGTAGTTGATGATACAGGCGAATGGTCTGTGAAACGCATCCTACCAAATTGGTAAGTGAAGTTCAAGTGTGTTAATCAACTTATATTAATAAAATTTTATATGTTTTTCATTTTAATGGTCATTGTCAGTCTCAAACATACTGAATTGAATGTCTTTTTATTCAGTTTTTATCAGAACTGAGAATGTATTTGGGGGGAGTAATATTGGCTTCCAGTTTGTAGACTATTAGACTATTGTCACAACATTGTTCTAGCGTTGGATCTATATTTCTGTATCTGCTATTTCTGTGTTTAAATTTGTAATGCATAGAATGACCACATAATGCTACATGTAAAAATAAATACGAAATCCATATCAATGATTTATCTTGGCTGCTCTACCTCCCAAGCAAGTACTACTGTTAGAGTAAAGATGAGAAAGTGACTTCTTAAGTTTAACATAGAGCAAAACTTACAGTCCACAGTTGGTTTTTTCCAGTTCATCGCAAAGCTTTGTCTTATGCTGCAGCTCACTCTTGAGGATTTCTTTCTGTTTAGACAAAGCATCCAGACGTGCCTGTGTAGATTTTACTTCATCTTCTCTCTCATCTAAATTTTTCGTTGTAGTGTTCAGGGCAGTCTTAAATTCTTCCAGTTGATTCTGCAACAGCTTTAATTCGCTCACCGAGTTCTCTTGAGATTTCTGAAGACGATCTTTCTGGCTTTTCATCTACAAAATAAGACGTTGTTTATTACCCCAATGAAATAATGAAAATTGATGTAGATTCCAAGAGGCAAGACATTAGTGAAACTGGTGAAAAATGGCAAGGTATGCAGTTTCTGTTTGTTTCTTTGTTTTTTTTTAATAAAAGCAGTTCCATGAAAAGGTTTACAAGGAAGGATTATACTTTTGTTTTCTGATGATTTAAAAAATGGCCATAGGGAAATATATGATCAATATTAAATTGAATTGTATAACAGTGGATACATATAAAACACTTCACAACGTTTTGGCCCTGTTCCTTTGGGCCTTCCTCAGGTAACTGAGAATATGTTACTGGGCCATAGGGAATTTACTGAATATGTATTTTTCAGTTTCAAAGTATTACTCTAATTTATGAAACCAATAATTGGCATATGTTTACAATAGGTAATACTGGTGTTTTTTGGTGGATCTTAATATATTTTAATAAATAAGACAATTTGTAATTTTTATTAGTCTAAATTCGATAAAAGTAAGACATTTCTTAATAGGCTTATAGTTGAATAAATACTGTATACATTCATGATTTCATAGGTGATTTGATTTTGTGAATATAAAGTCCACCTATGCTCAGTATGTAAGAAAATTTTTAGACATCTACCGTATTGGCCCGAATATAAGACGATGTTTTTCCCTGAAAATGTGCTTTTAAAAACTATACTCGTCTTATATGCGCAGCCTAAGACTCAACAACTCTCCAATCATGAATGCACTCAATGCAGCTGTGCACGTGTGTAGCGGCCGGGGATCCCCACGTAAATGGCGTGCGTCCGATCCAAGGTCAAAGTCGCGCGGAAATTACCGAATTTTACCGATCTTTATTGTTCCCGAATTCGTGCTTCTCCTTGTACTGCCGTGTACTGCACTGCTTGGCATCTATTCTCTATGCATAATGCTTTGTTTGACCACCAACATGGCAGACCATGTGGAAAAGAAAGCATCTTCATTGTCTCAATGCGTAAATAAAGACGAGAGAAGAAGATACGACATGAACTTCTAACTTCTGTTTTATCTGAAGCAAAATGTACTAATAAGCTATTTTATTTATTTTTTCGTAACTACCCTTCAAAAATTCAGGGTCGTCTTATATTCGAGGTCGTCTTATTTTCGGGCCAATACGGTAACCTATTTTAAAAAACATAATTTATCCTATGACATTTTATCTCGTTTAAAAGCAGCATAAGCTACTAGTCTATAAATACATAAAAAAGGATAAAATAGGATAAATTATTTAAATTCACTTAAAATGGGAAGACACAATGAAGTGAAATAATATTTAACACATTATCTTCAAGAGCACTCTCTATTTCATTAAATTGACTACTTACTAGTTAGCCGGCTTTCAAGTGGACATTCCACCCATCGTCAGACTGCTGAACTTTCATCCTGTGATAAGGATAAATTATGTTTTTTAAAATAGGTTAGATGTCTAAAAATGTTCTTACATACTGAGCATAGGTGGACTTTATATTCACAAAATCAAATTATACAGCTCAGTAGGAAGATGAAAATAATTGAAATATTCATAGGTGATGTCAACATCACTGCTATCTTGAAAGGGTAGTTCTAGAAAATTACCTATAATTTTTAGTGCATATCAAACCACCCTTAACGATAAGTGTCTTAATGACTACGGTATGTGGAAAAATAACCAAGGGTATTTAGATGTAAAATGGAAAGGTCTGTTGAAAAATCTTCACTGGTTATTTTATAATAGGTATTACTTTCTAGATGACACTCATATTTACAAATAACAAAAATAATGTTCATAACATAGAGCAATTAAAGCGCTTCAAAATAGGTGTATGTAATGAAAACAACAGAACTAACAATACTATCACAATTTTCGTACCTCATTGTACTGTTCTTGCAGGTGCTGTAGACTAGCCGTTAACTGCTTGCATTGTTCCGAGGTTTCTTCTGATTGCTTCAGTTGCTGCTGAAAACCTTTCAGCTTGCTTTCATACTCCTCCAATTTTCTATTCGTAGAATCTAAACTAGATTTTAATTCTGTAATAGTTGCTTCTTTTCGTCTCACAGTTGCTTCGGAATCCAACAGCTTCCTGAAAATGTACACGTCACATCAAACGATATCATTTTATTTATCTATGGATCATTATGCTCTATACAAAATAGGATCTGGATCACCTTACAGAACTGATTTACATGTATGGTATGAATTTCATTTTCATAGAAGATTGTTAATCTATATAAATAGAGGAAGAGTTTATCTGTATGTTTGCTTATGTGCAATGCCCAGCCAAATCTAAAGCATGTAGAGATCTGAAATTTTTAACATGGATGAACTGAAGAGGGCCTGAATGCATCTTGAAGCCAGATTATCAATTTTTGCTTTCGTTTGCAAGTTATGAGCAAAAAAAGCTGGCTCATATGAGCGAAGGAAAAAAAAAGCTACCGGCGAACCAGTTTTCACTAATATTTTTCAATAGTGAAATTAATTTCAGGTGGCCTTCCTATGTTACCATAGCAAATGAGAAAGAAGAGCATTGCTAAAATGTAGCAAACATCATCACAAAGTAGAGAAGGACAAACACTTAAAACTGTCCATTTCCCACAGTTAACTGTCCCCTTGCAATAGAAAAAGTCATACGCATCTGCCTGCATTGAATCTTCATCTCCCACCTAACTTCGTGTACTGCTACTACATCCAACCTGTATTTTTTTAATTCTCTAGTTACCGATTTAAGCACCCCAGGCCTATACAAGCTCCCAATATTCCATGTTCCAAATCTATAGTCCCTTGTCCTATGAATTTTTAGACTCCCTCAGTGCAGTCCCTACCCAGAAATCCGAATGAGGGACTATTTTTCCTCATGAGAATTTTCCACCGACAGGATCCATAAATGGAAGTAAGCATTTCTAGACAGTTTTTCTTACTGCGAGAAGTTTCTGAGTCAGGAGTGACGTGAGACACCTGTGTCACATCACCTGTAATTATGTGCATTAGCAAATCATTACCTCCCTCATCTGTCATGTCGTCTGTCTGTGATTGCTTATTCAATATATTCTCAGCTAATCTCCATATCTTGAGGCCATATCCTCTATCCGCAACCTGAGGGTGCGCCATGCTGTGGTGACAGAGACCCACCCCTTATATATATTATGTGTACAAGTGTGTAAATAAATATATATACACACACACACACACACCTACAGATATGTACGAAGCATGCATGTAAAACCTTTGTTGTTGTTAATAACAAGTATTAATTCTTTTGCTGTTAATTAAAAGATTTAAAAAAGCATCTAGTGGTTGAATTAATATACTGCTACTAACACTATTTTACACCGACAACCCTATTTTCCCTAATATATTACATATACCTTACACAATTGAGTGGACATTCAAAACGCTGTTTGTCCACAATTTTTCAAAAATGAGTTATTGGTGGCATATCATTGTATATGTATCTCTCTACATTATGAACGTGACTACAGCATCAAAATGCTATTTTTCTCGTAGTTACAGAGGTCTGAAATTAGTATGGACATTCAAAACGCTGTTAGTCCTGTTAGTCCTTCGCCGCTGGAGAATCAAAACGCTTTTTTGTACAGTAGTTTTTTTGCGTTTTCTGACAAAAAAATAGTTGTGCAATAACTGCGTTTTGAAAGTCCACTCCTCAATTAAAATATTTATGCAGTATTATTTACAGATATATTTATACAATGGGTATAGTACATAGACAATAGTAAAGAAGTTCTTAATTTAGTTTACGTCAAGAAACTTAAAAGCTACATAGCTACATAGATTAATTTATTAACATCAATAATATAACTTCAGCATGAACTTCGAAGTGGATTTAAAATCAGAAAGCACCACAAAAATTTTAATATATTTTTGAATGCATTTTGGCCATGTTTTCATTTAATTGTGTTATCATCTATGAATAGCAGACCTTCTCCAGTACCCTTACACGCATCTTGTCCTTCTCAATTTGTTCATTTCAGGGCTCTGAAAAATTCTTCTATAGAAGATATAAAGAGCAAAATGGAAGTAAATAAATAATGAAATTAATACAACAAAATGTGAGTGAACCTATACGGTAGGAACTGTCCGAGTCTAGAAAGAATATTCCTCTAGAACTGACCGAGTCTAGAAAGAATATTCCTCTAGAACTGACCTTTCTTCATTTAACTTGAAAATATCCATGTGAAGTCACAAAAACTGAAAGTCTACACCTATATGCTCCGCTATATCTGTATTTTTGTAATCTACTAACCATTATGCTATAAGACCACATCAAGGCTAAGTAGTTAGACTGCTTGCCTTTCACCGCTGGGATCCGGGATAGAATATCAGTGGATCCATTTGGAATTTGTGGTGGACAAAATGGGGTCACAGGAAGATTTCTCAGAGTGCTCCTGTTTCCCATGCCACATTCCACCATTGCTCCATTCATCACAATATAACCATTTGGTTGCAATAAAGGAATTATTATTATTATTATGTTATAAGAGGAACAATAACATATGTGCTCTTTGGGACCTTTAAGAAATAAATAAATAAATAAATACTAGAAACTCTTTAAGTAAAACTGCAAGGCACACACATATATTTTGGCCTCAAAGACACGCCATACTCATGCTGTGACACTTATATGGTAGAGCTGTTTGGTCAAGCAACATGATCACAAGTCAGTCTTGTTAAAAGTCTTCAAGTGGTTAATTACTAGTTACTTTGTGATGGTATAGGTCCTGCTGAAGACGGTGGATATAAAAAAATCAGATGAAAGTTGAGGATGGGAACAATAGTTCCCAAAACACGTTCGAGTGCAAATTAAATGAGTGAGGTTGTGTCAGTTTTAACACTGCATTTCTATTTTCAAATTGCACCACTATAACAAAACCTGTTCTAAAGATAATGGGAGACAATAAAACTTACTTTCCCAACTCAGCTATATGGGTGTCTTTATCCTCGGAGTCCCTCGCTGAGTACATGTCTTTGAGCTGTTGGAGTTCTGCTTTCAACTCATCCCGTTCTCGTTCCTTCTCTCGAGTCAGCTCATCCATCACCCGCTGAACTTGCACCAATTCTTGTCTGAGTACAGCAGCATCATCAATACTCTCTCTAGAAGTACACCATATTTCAGAATGACTTTAATTTCTTATATTTTGTTCATAAATCATCATAATTAATACGTCATTTCACTCATATAAAACTTTTCTACTTTTCTCTCTTGAGAAATTAAATTTTGAACTCATTCAGAATAGCGTAGCCAGCTAACAGTGAGGTGTGCTCCACCACTAACGTCCTTGCCCTTCTGAGCCATGGAAAACAAAAGAGGAATGGTTGTCACAGTGGTAAAATTTCCCATAGCAAGAAAAGATTCAATATGGCACATACCAAACCCCACAACATTCAGTATAATGCTGCTAAATTAACATAACTAGTTCTAACCTAACATAGCCAATCACTGACCTAGAATTTACAGGCACTACTTACCTCAAACTTTATTATCCTTCTGCATCTTTCATAAAACATCATTACCTGGTACATAACAAACACCCCATGCTATTCGGTATACTGCTGATAAACTAATATAACTGTTCCTAACCTAACATAACCTGTCACTGACCTAGAATTTAGCTGTCAATTCTTATCTTAATGCAGAATCTTTCTTATTCTTCCACATCTTTCATAAAACATCATTACCATAGGAAGTCCAATGCCTTAGTTTGTAATATTTCTTAAGGTAACTCTATTAACACTGATTTCATTCAACCTGTATTAGCCATCGTATTATCCCATACAAAACAACACACCAGAGTGGTGTAGCATGTCCTTTATAATCCATAGGCTACTCGACTATCAGCTGAGTTCAATCGACACGTAGTCATGTTTGTAATATTGGCGACATTGTACACTTGGCCCCACTCAATATGGCCTGGCTAAGACGGCTATTGCCTAATTCTGAAGTTTGGTAGAAATTTAGTGCTTAAGAGTGGTGTTTTCTATTTATTAATTTGTTTGGTATTCCATATTTTTTTTACCGCCTGCATGGTCTTGTGGTTAGCATTGCTGACTACAGATCCATCGGCCCGGGTTCGATTCCCGGTAGCCTCTCAGATTTTTCTGAGGTAGGGAGGTCTGGAACGGGGTGCACTCAGCTTCATGATTCAAATTGAGGAGTTACTTCTTAGAGAAGTAGCGGCTCCAGTCATGGAAACCACCATTAACAGCCATGGGTGCTGGCATGCTGACCTGCCATCTGCCTATGGTAGATGACACAGCGGCTGGGTGGTATGCCTAGTCCCTTCAGGGATGTAGCGTCACAGCATTTACTTTATTCCTTTTTTTAAATTTAAAATTGACATTTATTTTCTTTGATTATAAAAACTTGTTCAGCTGAATACCGGAGTATGTTCAATGACTGTGAATGAACACATGAAATATGTACAGCAACATCAAGTTCTAATACAGTGTTGTGTGTCCAAACATATAAAGTATAATTCAAGTCTACTCGCTTAAAGAGGTCCTTAGAATTAAAAACTGGCAAAAACCTACCAAGTTATTCCTGCTTATGTCTTTACATTAAATTATTAACATTATCTTTTCTTCGTTGTTCTTGAGCAAAAATGCATGACTATAATTTTTACACAGCAAATATTGTGTTTATATGCATCAGGCAAGAGTAATATAGTTTCAAAGTTTGCAATTGTAAAATCTCGGAATAAAGAAAATGTGACATTCTTTGTTATTTCCCCAGGTCTTCATATTGCAGAAAGTTTTTACCTGTGAGCTAGCTGGGCTTCCACCACTTTCAGTCTTTCCTTTAGGGCAATCTGATTTCCCTCGCCTTCATCCGATGCAGCTTTTAGTGTGACATTATCACGGGCAAGTTGCGCTGCTCTTTGTTCTAAACGCTCCTTCTCTTGTTGAAGAATAATCTTGCCCTCCAGAGCCTCTAATAGCCGTCTTCGTAAGTCTTCTGGATCGGTGATTCCCACAACATCTTAAACATAATATCAGAGAAAGATTATCTAAGGCAGATTTAGGAAAAAATTAGTTTAATCGGTTCTGGTTATTTTATTATGGCTGTGCACTATTATATAGATAGATAGAATTTATTGTCCTTTTACAAAACAATTACAAAAATGTAATGCTAGCATAAAGACTGACTACATATACTGTACAATGCAATAATACATGGGTCATTCCACACAAAACAGTAGGTCAAAAACCCTCATGTTCACTAGTTTCTTTCATTTTAATATATTTTCATTCTAATAAGGTCTATATATTATAAAGTAATTTTTAGAGCCTTAGAAGTAATAGTTTTGATGACATGGGGTTTGAAGTATTTGCCTACTTGCATTAACCCCTTTTTGTATTTATTTTTTCCTGACACTTCATTATAGTAGTTGAAATTACGTTTTTGAAGATATGAATGAAAAGAAAAAATAGTATAGTTAACATGAAAAAATATATTCATTAAGAAAATGTAGTAAATATATTAAAAATAATAACAAAATGGATTTCTTAATTAGCTTGAATTGCTTTAAAAGAATAGTAGTAGTGTATATTAGGCATTCTGTAAAAGTTTCATAATGGAGTGTACAAAATCAAGCTTATATCAAACCACAATGAGACATGTTTAGTTATTTTTGAAACTGAGGCAACACTTACATGTTTTCTATGTTTTGAACACATGTGTCAAGCTAAACCCCAAACATTAAACAGTTTAAATTCTAGTAGAGGAGCATGCTGTTGTGCAGCCAATATAACAACTTTTAAATCGTAAAAATAGTGAAAAGGTGTATATTTTTCTATGCTCTGCTATGCAGTAGACTCAAAACATAGTGACAATGGTGCTGCAAACAATCATGCAAATCAATATTGCATTGATTCCGAAAAAGAAAATTTTCCTTTTTTTTTTTAAATTATTTTTTAACCTGCCTGGACGCTTTTCTTTAACGCTATTGTCAGTGTATTTAATGGAGTAAATTTCAACTGATATTAATTTAGATGGATATGATACAGGAAGAAATGGTGAGGATGATCCAATTCAGCATTTGCCCTTACGACTGAGGAAACCATGAGGACGTATGGTAACCCTACGAATAACCTAACTGAGGGGTGGCAAACTTCTTTGCTTACAAGGGCCAATATGTGATGTGTGTTGACCTTATGGGCCACACATTTTTAACGCAGTAAAATTAATATTAAAATTATTAGTTATTAAAATTCAGAACACATTAATGAGAGCACTATTTTTGGATGGAGTAAAATTATTTGTCAACATTGAGAGCACTGTGGATTTTCGTGGGAAGTAAAAAGTTCACCAAAGTCAATTTCCAAAGATGTTGTTAATATTTTTAACAAGTCCTGAAAATAGGCATTGGTAAGTCTGTTTCTCTGTGAACATTTAACTGCCTTCGTAATGGAAAATGTGGATTCACACAAGTACGGAAGCAATTCTTACGCTAAATGCACTAAATTCATATTTTCACGTGCTAGGCACTGGTAGAAGCAAAATATGTGATTCAACTGATGTACAATACAGGGATGTGCATGGGGAATTGCTGTTGGCAAGCCTTTATCCCGCTAATTTACAAAACATGTCAAGATCAGTTTAGCTTAAAGGGATGATCTGTGTAAGGTAGTTTAGACTTCATATTTAAGTATTATAATTTACCTAAAGAAAGTAGTTTGGAATGTAGAAGCATCAGGATATCCATGGCCGAAACTATCCATAATAATTCTGCCTCACAACCTACTGTAAATTCGAGCGCATGGAATCTTTTCGATATGATGTACAGTGGATATGTCAGTAAGGGAATTTTAAAATGGCTCCACCATGCCCACTCCCCAGCCTCCTTCTCCCCTATTTTTCACGATGGCAAATACGGTTAAGTACCTCTAGATTCATTGAAGGAAAATAATGATTTCAGAAGTAATCTTAACCTTGTTCGATAAGGGAAGTAACTTTCCGTTTGTTGTCAATGTCCTATATTGACTTCAAATGATTGGATGTACAATATAGATATAGAAGACACTATTCACAAGGCAATTTCATCTACCCTCCACTTAATGTGAGTCTTACTCCCCAGGGGCTGGTCTAGAAATTTGTTGTCACGGATGCTTTACAGCCACTCAAATTAAACTCCACTCTCTTTCACTGCTCACCTAGCTTGAGCATCGTTCATAAGCTATAATGCATGCGGTCGGACTTGAACTCACACTTATAAGAGATTGCCTCACCCAGGGCTGGCATGGAACACAAATGATAAGGAGATTCAATACCAACTTTAAATAAAGAAAAACACTAGAAGAAATCAGAAGCATCAGAAAGTTTCCATGCACTCAAGTGTACATTTAAGGTCACTTTGGTAAAAAGAAAGACAAGTCAGTACTTTATGCCAAATAAAAAGAAGAACAATCTTTTTTTAAATTTATTCCTGTACGAGACACAATTTTTTTATTTGTGAAATTCTCTTATTTTAGCATTGTAAATTTAGATTTTAAAATCCACGGTTAATCTATACAATACTGATCTAAATGGCAGAAAACTTAACCACTGTTCCAGTACATACCTTGCACATCTATGGTGTCAAACGAGGAATTGTCTTCTGAACGCTGCCTGTAACGCTCAGCCACTTCTTGGTGCAATGCGAGGAAACCGAGTGACGCACCAACATCTGATACATTGTCTCCATCTGTGAAAAGGTAAGTTAATTTTTCTAGTGCTCCCTCGGTTCTGGAATTAGCAAGTAATAAGTAACTTAGTAGTCTTTTATGAGGTTTTCAAATGGATTTCACACAATTGTAAATGTTATGACCAAAAACTGAATGAACTAATTTAATATATTAAGTACAATTATTATGTAGGCCTACTCATCATGCAACACAGAGGAATTAATATCAAATTCTGCAGAAAGACAGACATCTACAAGCAATTTAATATTAAATACCGTTAAACCATCTTTCTCAGTTATTTATCCCATGTAAAACATTAAAAATCTTTCCCTGTGAATGAAAGAAATTCATAATAAATGTAACTTACAATGAAGTCTCTTAGTTACGAACATTAAAGGGATGTAACAATCTGTCTGCATGTGGGATGTGTCTTTATTGGGAGGGAGGCTGCCCAATCTAATAGCAAAATTTATAACATGCATTTTGAATCCTACATTCAAAAGGAACAATATCTCATTTTTCAATTCCAAATCAGGATAAAGCATGTTATTGGCACTGGTGAACACTGTCCTTAGGGCTTGTACTACCACCTCTTGATAAAAGTTCCCAATACGAACATCTCAGATAGCTTAACCATAATACCACCACTGTTGCTATCAGAAAGAGTGCAATAAATTCCAATGCTTTGATAACGGAACCTTGAGCACCAGTCTCTTCCTTCTAGTTTGAGCGGTCTCCACTAGATGCGACAGCTTGATTGTAACATTTTATTCTATTTATACAATGAAATTTCATCAGAACATATTGCTTCAACCACATTAATAAATTTGTGCAATTCTATATTCAAATATGAGTCTAAAACAGCATTATTGTATAAGTAAGCCTTCCAACTCTACAATTCAGGTGGCCACAGAGCTCCATTGGGTTGCCATCTTGTTTCCACCAAGTTTGCTTACCTGGCAGTTTCTGGTTTATTGGCTACTCCACCCTCCTGGTAACTTAACTGAGAGTTAATCTTCCAAACAGCTTTTCTCAGGAGGTCATAGTACTAAGTTATGGTCAACTTCCAGATAAGTTCCCTACCTGACATTTTATTGAGAGGTGGTATTACAGGTCTTTGCAATGTACCAGATAAATTTTTACAAGAGGTTTATCTACAGATCATAGTACGAGGGTGAGTCCAAAAATAAGTTTCCCCTGGAGAATGTGTACAGACATGTGGCTGAAAGATAAAAAATATAATGAGACATTAAAGATAAGACGTATCTTTATTTTTCACATAATTACCACGTACATTGAGACGTTTGTCATACCGCTTTAAAAGCTTCAAAAAGCCCTCCAGGAAAAAATCAGGGCTCCGCGTACGGAAGAAGCGTCGAACGGTTTGTGTGACATCAGCAGTGCTCCCAAAGAGCCTTCCGCTGAGAGTTTCCTTCAAAGCCGGAAACAGATGGAAGTCACTGGGTGTGAGATCAGGACTGTATGGAGGATGGGCTAGGCGCTTCCAACCAAGAGTTGCAATATGGTTATGCATTGTTGTCAGTGAGTGTGGTGAGTGTGGTCTTGCATTGTCATCCAACAACAGAACACCAGATTTGAGAAGGCCAGGCTGCTTTTTCTGAATCACCTCCTTCAATTTCAACAGGGTGTGACAGTACCGCATAGCAGTGATGGTTCCATCCTCCAAAAAGTCCACCAACAAAACCCCTTGGGCATCTCAGAACACTGTGAGGAGAACATTACCATCTGTTTCTGGCTTTGAAGAAGACTCTCTGCGGAAGGTGCTTTGGGAGCAGTGCTGACGTCACACAAGCTGTTCGACGCTTCTTCTGCACGCACAGCCCTGAATTTTTCCAGGAGGGCTTTTTGAAGCTTCTAAAGGGGTAATAAAAATGTCTCAATATACAGTACATGGTAATTATGTTGAAAAATAAAGGTGCATCTTATCTTTAATGTCTCATATTTTTTGTCTATCATCCACACCTCTGCACACAGTAGCCAGGGAAAATTTACTTTTGGACTCCCCCTTGTACAAGTCCTAATAGTGGAAATTCTATTAACAAATCTTATCTCGAGTTCTTGTGTGAAATGCATAATTTGATCATTAATATATTTAGAATTCAAATAACGTGAGAATGCTATAGGAGAAAAATTCCTCCAACACTGGGACTAGAACCCAGGACCTTTGGCTATTCGCGCCAATGCTCTACCAACTGAGCTAAGCCGGCTTAGCTCATTTGGTAGAGCATTGGCGCGAATAGCCAAAGGTCCTGGGTTCAAGTCCCAGTGTCGGAGGAATTTTTCTCCTATAGCATTCTCATGTAATGTCCAACAGAGACAATAATCTGTGGTTCATGAAAGCTTATATATCAAATAACGTGTTCTTAATTTTTTGTGTGTGTGAGAAACTTTTCCTTGAAAATGTAGTGTATATTATTTGAAATGATTTCACTCCATACCTCTATCGTGTGTTGCTACGAAATGGGCCTCTAGTTCTTCAGGGGAAGACGTCTGCATCTTGCATATTGGACATGGAAACCCTTCGCTTTCATCTGTGTCAAGCAAGTCATTTCTGTTAGGCTACACTTACATTCTTCAGAGATCAAATTTCAATGCCATAAGGAAAGAACTAGCAAACACACATTTGTATATTGTTCAAAAGAAAATATAAAATTTCCTATCAGTAAACCACTAATCAGTGTCACTTCTCTTTGTTTAAACTACTTCAACAAAACAATAATTTCGTGAATTAGAAATGGCATATTAAGAAACTACAGTGAGTCCCATGCAAGAGTTGACCAATCATGCGAGTTTCTGCGTCGCAGTGGGCACAGCTCCAACTCCCGAGCGATCGGATTAAATATCTATGCAAAAAAAGCCGCAAATGGTGTAATGGTTCAGTTTCTCACATTTACAGTTGGAATTACAATTAAAATAACCACGTACTTCATCACAAGAGATGTTGGAAATGTCCTCCTCTTGCAATCCACACTACACTGGCATCTTTTCAGGAAATTTACTTTCATGTACATAAGTTCAGCTTCCGAGATAGAGTTAATTTCTCTTGTGATATTGTCTTTAAGTTCTTCTAATGTATGGGAAATTGACCTATACACTTTATATTTCAAGTTTCCCCATAAATAATAGCCATATACTGTTAGAAGAATTTAAAGACAATATCAAGAGAAATTAACTCTGTCTTGGAAGCTGAACTTATGCGCATGAAAGAAAATTTCCTAAAAAGGTACCAGTGTTGTGTGAATGCAAGAGGAGGACATTTCCAGCATCTCTTGTGATGAGGTACGTGGTTATTTTCATTGTAATTCCAACTGTAAATGTGAGAACCTGAACCATTACATTGTTCGTGGCTTTATTTGCATAGATATTTCACCCGATCACTTGTAAGTTGCACCTGTGCCCACCGCGATGCAGAAACCCGCATGATTGGCCAACTCTTGCATGGGACTCACTGTAGATGAGATAACAAAATTGTTTAAAAACCTATAGAAGAGGAGTTTCCAACTTCAAGAGATGCTAGGGCCAAAAATATGTACAGGAGTTGAAAATGAAGTAAAGCTAAAGGAATTTTGTCTATTTTACGGAACCCGGAGGTTCACTGACATGCTTACATGACCATGCAATTCAACCCCGTTCTGTGCTAAGTCCATCCCACCATCCTTTGCAAATCCTACTTCCCTTAAATCTATTATAATACTGTCCTCCCACCTAGGCCTAGAACTTCCAAGTGATTTCTTCCCTTCGGGTCTCCCAGTCAATATTTTTAAGATACTGTATATGTCTTTCCTCTCCCATGTGCGCAACAGGTCCAACCCATTTCACCTTCCGTGATTTAATTGAAGTGTATAGGTTATGAAGTTCATCATTATGCAGTTTTCTCCACTTCCCATTTTCATCTCTGTTAGGTCCAAGTGTTTTCCTAAGCACTCTGTTTCTGAACACTCTCAGATTATGTTCTTCCCCAAGGGTAAGGGACCATGTCTCACATCCATATAATACAACTGGTAGGACAATTGTCTTACAATTTTTTGTTTTTAGGTATCTGGACAGAAGACGAGAAGATAAAAGTTTCTGAATTGCATAAAAACAAGCAATTCCTTATTTTAGTCAAATGCCACCTAATTTCTGTCTTAATAATTAAGCTACTATTTTTATCTGTAATTATTACTCCCTGATATTTGAGTTTCTCCACTTGTTCTAATGCTTTATTGGCTAAGCTAATATTTTGTAGCACATCACTTTGAGGTTTCATGATCATATTCATAGTTTTTTCTGTACCGTATTACTTTCCTATCCAACATTCCTGCAGGTAACGAAAAGATTTTCATTTCACTTATATCATGTACCAGTATTTTACATAGAAATTTTGAATTGCATACTTAAACTTGACTTGAATATCTAATATTAGGCAATAGAAACAATGGAATTTCAAGTTAATATTATTAAATGTTGAAGATTTATTTCACAAAAATGAAATACTTATTCATGGAATTTAAAAACAATGGAAAACAATACACCATCGAATTTAAAATTCTTACAGTTTTCAATGATTAATGTGAAAACTGGGATCATTCTACTGCATTTAATGAAGTTACTTCAAGTTCCAAATATGTGTCTCTGCTAACTTTAATATGGACTGCAAAGTCATTTCCATCTGTGACGATTTCTTCGCCCACAAAGCTCCCTGTTCCTTCAGGGTGAAACCATATTTTAGTAATTAAATTAAAACAGCTATATTTTTAAAACTGACTTTAGGGTCTGCAAAAAAAGACCCTAGGACTGTATGTGTCACTTTTGCCCATTAACTAGAATTTCTATTACCGGTACTATTAACTTAATTAAAAGATTTTTTAAAAAATTATTTCTAAAACAGTGGATAAAGGTTAAAACACATGATGTTTCGACTCTTCCGTAGAGTCTTCCTCAGGTTAATTGGGTTTGACACAGAGAAATTTAATGGATGTTTTATTTAATTAACTTACAAGGCAGAATCAAATGAAAACCACAATTAATTTTTTTCCACTATTTTACTGTAGGAAGATTACTTGCTTGTACACTATTTTTCCACATAGTAGGCCTACCCTGCCAGTTCAATTCACTTATGCCATCTGATAGAAAGTGCTTTGATACTGGCGTGAGAAAAATTATTTTGGTTGACGCTGTAGCCGCTCGTGTACCTCCAATCGGACGTCTTAATCAGACTTGAACTTCTGCCCTCCAAGGTGCTCCTCCTTTAATGGACCAAAGCGCAGGGGATTGCTGGGTGCAGGTGGTTTGCTTCTACATGATAATGTCCTCCCACATCCACCATACTCACCAGATCTGTCACAATCTTTGGTCCATTAAAGGAGTACCTTGGAGGGCAGAAGTTGAAGTCTGATGAAGATATCCAATAGGCGGTGCACGAGTGGCTACAGCATCAACCAAAATAATTTTTCTCACGTGGTATCAAAGCACTTCCTATCCGATGGTGCAAGTGCACTGAACTGGGAGGGGACTATGTGGAAAAATAATGTAACTTACAAGCAAGCAGTAAAATAGTGGAAAAAAATCAATTGCAGTTTTCATTTGATTCTCCCTCGTAATTTAGTAAATATGAATTTAGGCATATCTAACCTATTTTCAAAAGTAATTTTGATTTTTTTTATTCAGATGTTCTAGAAATGGGTTTAATATTATCTTTTTTTTTTTTTTTTTTTTTTTGCATAGGACCTTTGCTGCCTAACTTGATACGTTGACAATTTGTATTCCCAGAAAACAAAGACTAAAGTTTTGATAATATTGAGGATATTTCTGCAAAACTACCTCAACCTACATTGGAAGGAGGAACTGAACAAGCCTTGGGAGCAATAACATTTTCTGTAAATTTCAAGAGTTTTAATAAGCTAGATTTAGTTCTATGATAAAGCAGGGTTAAATAGATGTTAAGATTGTATTAAATGTTTATTTCATTTTGAAGACAATTTTATCTGAGTTTGTGAAATTATTGGTTCCAATTTTCTCTTTAAATATTAGTAACTTACACCTATTTAGGACAGTTCTTTAATTATTACAAAAACTGATAGGCATAGTTTTTGTATTGTAACTCTGTACTTAAATTAATTGCACAATCATTACATGTCTAACTTTCATTTCCACATTATCTTGATTTGTGTGTCCAAACGTGCCCCATAAACTGGGCAAACGGCCCCAGCTGGAGTAATTGTGCCCAACTTGCAACATGCAGGGAAAATAATTTTAAATTAAAAACAATCAATTATAAAGTAACTTAATAATAAAATTATGTTTATATGCAAAACATATCAGTGTACAAATAGCACATAAATACCACCTCCTGAATATAAATAGGTTGAGAACAAAAATCAAAGAGTTGAGAGGTGATATTTTGGTCAAAACTGCCCCATTCTCCTTACTGCATTCAACATAACTTGTCTGTCAGCGAGGTAGACCATTAAGAGCAATCAATCATAGGAGAGAGGTTCCATCTGGCGCTGTGAATCGAACTCCAGCTAGCTAAGTTGGTAGAGCGGCAGCAGGATAGCCAAAGGTCCTGGGTTCGAGTCCATGTCAGAGAAATTTTTCTCCAATAATATTCTCATGACGTGTCCAACAGAGACAGTAAGCCATGGTTCATGAATGCATATATCTATTTTTATTCAGTGTAAAAGAGGGTAGCATAAGCATCATTAAAGTTTATATCTACCGAAATAAAGGACATATTCATCACGTGACATGCTTAATTGGCCATGGTGTAGTTATAGAAGCCTTTAATTTTATTTACAGCAACACACCTATTAAAGTTTATCTCCAGTCCAGTTTCTCTGAAACTTTGTATGTGTTAACTTTAAAGCTGAAATTGACAGTTTTAGCCACTGTTAAAGTTTCATCAGCAAAACCAAGAACTGCACCTGGTGGTAAACCGGTTACTACCTGATAATTATACTAATTTACAATACAGATTTCAGATAACTCATTCAACATATGGTCCATCACTAATTGTATAGAACTGGTAAAGTGGAGAACCTTGCATTAAGGGTTTGTATGACAATTACCTGATATATTTATCTGCCCGATAGAGAACTTATCTGGAAATTAGCCAACAATTACATACTCCTGACAAAATCTGTCTGGAAAAACAACTCCCAGTTAAGCTAGCAGGAAGATGGACTGGCTGATCAACTACCAACTGCCAGTTAGGGAAGCTTGATGGAAACAAGATGGCAGCACTGCAAAGCTCCATAGCCACCTGAGTTTCAGAATTGATGCTGAAAGACTGGAAGACTAACACAATAATGCTGTTTTAGGCTTACATTTGAATGAAACAGAATCGCACAAATTGATTCACGCACTAAAAATATGTTATGTAATTTATGTTATTTTAGTTATACAAATACAAATTCGAGTTGTCGCACCTAGCGGAGGCTGATCGAACTACAACAAGCATACTTCTTCGCTCAACCAGCTAAGGTTTTTTTTTAGAAAATTTTACTGCGTTCTTCCCTATAGCAGTTCAGCTGTGATATTACAACACATCTTTCACTTAACAGCCATTTCATAAAATATGGGAATTTTTCCCTCAAAGAGAGAAGTTATAAAACTATTGTAATTGGGTGGTCAAATATAAGTTTAAAACCTCAAATTTACTGAATATTAAGGAATTAAGTGTATTAGAAGTTGTTTCATGTGTAAAATCTGTTGATTTAATTATTTATTGCATTGAGTTACTTTTTTTTGCCATTTTTACCATGATTTAACTCTCTTTAATACCAGGTAGTCAAGAGTAATCAGCTAGGCCTATGTCCATTTTGATCTGAGAAAATATACATCTTAAGGTACAATTTGGTATAAGATTAACTTCAAAAAGTATGTGTGGTTAATTACTATGTAAAATAACAAACAGTGACTTTTTGTCCCACTGTAATGTTGATAGTTTTGTTATCAAAATAAATAAATAAATATTCTGACTATCTGGAATCAATTATCAGTAAATAATTTTTATTTAATCCCTCATATCTCAATTAATAATAATATTAAGACCCTAACGGTAATAGCAGAACAGCAAATGAACTGTTTTGTGTATCATTAAAATCATTGTCTAAATTATGTTCTACCCTTAATAGATTTTGAAAAACAAATTTTAAATAATGTTTTCCATGTAGTGTGGAGGAGAAGGCATAGTAAATTTCACAGAATGAGCAGAAGAGTACTAGTTCATTATTTATGATATGTAATGAACAAGAATAGTTTTCATAATATGCTAGAATGTCCCACCCATAATTATGAGATGTCTATTAAGCTATATGAAAGTCTCGTATCGGGAGGAATTGTCAGGAGATGGTAATACAGGCCCTAAACCTATTTTATATATATTTTGTTGAATTATTACGTAAATCAAATCAAATCTTTATTAGTCTTTAGACAACAGTTGTTGCATTAGACTTCTATAAAGCACATACCTGACATAAATATTAAACATAAAAAGTTAATTATACAACATGAAATGAATGCATGAGTAAATAAAGTAATTACTTGATACATAGTACACCTATTCTCACCAGTATTGCCAAATAATATAACTAAATTACTCTGTTATAGGTTAAATATACCTAGATGTAGTACATTAGACAGACTTAAAAGTTTGAATTTTATAAATTCCCTTGTAGGACTGTCTTTGAATTCTTGAATAGAGACCTTGCCTTCTAAGTCAATCGTCAATTAATATTTTGAATTTTTGCAATGTAACATGTTGTGCACTTTTTGGTAAGAGATTACAAAGTTCTATGCTCAGATACTTATAGCTGATGTAGATGTAGATGTAGATATCTCGTCCTGTAGATCCTGTGTTGAGCGGGGTTCAAGGATATAGAACACGTCAGATCAAAAAATACATGCATGTTATAACAATAATATAGGCCTACAGAAACTGCAAGCTGCCAAATTTATCCAAGCTGGAAATATTCCTCCAAATTGTAGAAGGTGTGAGTTATTAAAAATTCCTTGACAGCTGTTTTGAAAGGTTTGCTCTTTCTTTGAATACATAATAATTTAATGTTGTTTGGAAGCTTGTTACATATCTGTACTGCAGAATAATAAGCACCCTTCTGAAAGAGTTTTAACGAGTTATTTGGTCTGTGTAGATCATTCATGTTTCTGGTAGTACGTCCATGTACACTAAAATTAGTTTGAAATTTATCAATATTATTCACTACATAACACATTGGGGTACGCCGTAGCGTAGTGGTTGAGGCGCTGCGCTACAAACCGGAAGGTCGCGGGTTCGATTCCCGATGAGGTCGTTGGAGTTTTTCAATTGGCCTAATCCTTCTGGTGGCACTATGGCCCTGGGGTCGACTCAGCCTCTAACAGAAATGAGTACCAGGAGAAATCCTGGGGGTAAAGGCGGCCGGTGCGTAAGGCTGACAACCTTACCACCTTCACGTGCCGCATGTCCAAAATCTGGGAGCCTCAACCTCCTGGAACCTTCTGGGCCTTCATGGCCTGTATAGGGATCGCTTTACTTTACATAACACATAACAGAGTATATATATTCCCCTGTAAGAGTGAGGACTTTTAATTTTTCAAATAGCGGTTTACAAGATTCCCTTTTTTTCTTTCCACATATTATTCTTATTGCCCGCTTTTGTAATCTAAATATTTTCTTCCTATGGGAAGAGTTGCCCCAGAATATGATCCCGTACCTCATTACCGAGTGAAAATATGCAAAATATACCATAAGTAATGCATCCTGTTTTAATATACCGGTATTATTCAAAATTCTTAAAGCAAAGCATGCTGAACTCAGTTTTGGACTTATCATTTCTATGTGTGTCTTCCAGTCAAGATTTTGGTCAATTTGCAGTCCTAAAAATTTTACATTGCTAATTTCTTGTATGATTTGTGTTCCATAATTAATTTCAAGATTTGAGATACATCTGTTTTTTGTCCTAAATTGTATAAAATGGGTCTTATTAATATTAAGTGTCATTTTATTAGCTAGAAACCATGTTATGTGTTGTAGATAGTCGAAAGTGCGGTAGATCAATCTTATGGCTATTTCTTGTTTTATGAAGATGAATGCCTAAGTTATTCAAATTTTCTATAGCAAAAACCAAACAAGAATAGATGAATAACCCACCAGGGACAGTTATGATTTTTAAAGTTTTAAAATGTTCTTAGCAAGAGTCTTGGTTTTTTAGTCTCAATATACACCGAAGAGCCTTTTTTTGCCACATGAAAACAAAATTTGAGTTAACAGAGTTTCCCCATGTAATAAGACTCCATATAGGAAATGTGAATGAAAAAAGGCATAATAAGAATCTAACAGAAGTTTATCGCTAACATTATAGGCTATTTTAGCTTATGCAACAAAAAGTTTACTCTTGCTAATTTTTTGCATAGATTGGTAACATGATTTTCCTAATTTAATTTTTGATCAAATACTAATCCCTAATAACTTGACTGATTTGTTTTCCTTATTTAATGCCTTCAACATAAAAATTATTTCCTCACTTTTTGTATTATTTAAGTGCAATTCATTTGCTATGAACCAGGATGATGCTATTTCCAACATAGGCTATAACTATTTTTTTCGTTTAAATTTTCAATAGTGGTGGCTGTGTTAATGATGGTAGTGTCATCCACATAGAGAATTGATTTATAAGGTAAAAAACTTGCGAGATCATTTATGTAAATTAAAAATAGGAAGGTCCACGGATTGATCCTTGTGGAACTCCTTTTTTTTATATGCAGTAATTCCAATCCTTGATCATTCAATCTTACTTTTTGGAATCTATTACTCAGATAGGAATTTAGTAATTGTAGTGATTGTTGTTCTATGCCATAATATTCTAGTTTTTTAAGTAATATACTATGTGAAATTGTATCTAAGGCTTTATTAAAAGATCAATTAATGTAGCACAAGTTGACCGTTTACTTTCAAAATGTGTATAGCCATAGATGTCAGAAATTATGTTTATGGTTTAATTCACATGTAGAATTATTTTTCTGCTATAAAGACTGATTATTATAATTAAATTATTTGGTAATTATGGTAAAAATTATTTTGAAGTATTCTGAAGGTGCAACTGTTCGACATTCCAAAATATGCTTTGTTAATGTTCACAAATACAGATGTTGCATCACACTTCTTCATTCTAACATCAGAATAGATTGGAGAAGTGTAGTGTTAACCCTTTCAGAGCTGAATTTACATTTTGATAAGGATTCATCAAGTAAAGTCACTAGTCTAAAATCAGCTACGAAAATTCTAATGGAGTAGTTCTTTCTACGAATGACCACTGAATACATGGGATAAATATTTTTATATTTTAAAATAAAGAATTGATCTAGCCTATTATGCTTATTTCTCAGCCATTTAAACAATTTTTGCAGTGACATATATGTATGATAGCAGCAGAGAAAAAATTAATTATTGTGACAGTTGAAACTGTGAGGCCAAGTTGATGTTCATTGAACATTACATATTCTCTTAGGCTTCTGTCTGCAATTTTCTCAATACTGCATACTACACAGCACATGGTGATGTCACCCAATCCTACTCCTTAATGGAACCTGCCTGGAAAGTAGGGGTTTTGGGTGGGGGAGAGATCTACCGGCGATGTTAGTGCCATCTATGTATAAACTGGTGAAACTGATAAAAATTAAATAATTTGTTTCTCCTTTATTCTCTTCCTTTCCAGTCTCCTTCCTCTCTTCTTCTCACATCCTCTTCCCCCTACCTACCTATTTGAGATCTATTCCTAACCTAAACTTGGGATTGACCAGGATTCGAACACAAGACCCCTGGCACGGTAGCCAGGAGCCTTATCCATTATGCCACGAGTGAACGTTGAGCAGTGACGGAAGCTTTGATATATTTTAGTCACGATAGCTTGCATACATGAGAAGAGTTTTAACGCAAGAATCAGTCTTTATAATTTTGAGATATTTTGTTAGTTATAACCCTAGTTAGCACACTTCGTTGGCCCAACGGAGGGATTTGGTTGGCATGGTAGGGATATGTTGGGAAAAGGTTCGTTGTAATTTCCTCGTTTGGGCCAAGTCATTTTTTGGTTGGCGTTCGCGCCCGCCCTACCGTTGGGGTTATGATTGTTGGCCCAACGTTGGAATATGATCGCATTTATCTTCTCACCAGTCTTCGGCAATTTCCGGCGTGTTCGTAGTCATCGGCACAGCGCCCTTGAATGTAACGGTCATTCCTCATTCGCCATCTTGATATGTAAAGAAGTTACGCAGTTTTGATTCTCATTCATATTTCATACATAATATTAGGTAAGCCCTTTGGTTGTTCTCTTAAAATAACGTTATCATTTTTACACAATACTGTATTATGAGTGTTGCATTCATATTATAATTGAAGGTTCGTTCAACGTTACAGTACTGTAATTTCCTATTGCAAATTTGTTTCAGATGATTTACATAAAGAAAGGCAGAAGGAAGCAGAGAAGGAGCATCATATAAGCAACGAAATTCCAACTGAATTGAACCGCAGTTCAAGATCAGCAGTTCTACAGTTCAAAATCTACATCAATCGCGGGATTTTCAAGATTTCAAACTTGCAAGTAGCCTACATGGAGCATGCATGATTATTTGTCAGAATCAAGTTTTTTCGAGAAGTAGGGCCTACCCAGTAAAAATGTTAAGGTATAAATATTTGATTTATTATTAAAATGTAGATGCCCTCATTATATAGTCTAAAAAATCCAGGGAATGTTGCCAGTAACATTTAAATATGATGTTAATCTTTATATTCTCATATAAGTTATAATGTGCACTCCTACCCTTTAATTGCCGGTACTTCATTATTAAGCTCTATCCACAATGTGCAGTTGGGCGCTTGAGAGCTGCCCAGAATATGAAGTAAACATTGAGGTTAGGGAAACATTTTACAGTACAAATAATGGGAAGGAATCGATTTATAGTGCATAATATGTAGGCTATAATAAATACATCTTGCTTTTCATAGTAACCTAATCTATTTCTTTGCACTAGTAGGCCTAAATAATTTTCAATCTCGTAATATGTAACTTGCAGTTGGGGTAGGTAGTCGAAGATGAATTTCTCGACTGCTGACAGCAACTGTACTTTGTGAATGGCGTACATTACTCACCACATGTTTTACTTTGACTACCGACTACAGACTGCCAACTGCACATTGTGGATAGAGCTTTAGGCCTAATACGTTAGTTATATAATCAACTCTACCAAGTAACTTGCATTCTATTTGCCTGTATAATTTAAAAACATAGTTCATGACAGGGTTAAAAAATGCATTTACATTATGTTTGAATAACCGTCTAAATCTGATTAGCTTAACTTGATTGCTAGAATGCTTTTCCATCAAATTGTTTCATCTATCCCTATAGGCCTATATGTGCACTTAATAGATTAGGTTATTTAAAACATCTTTACGAAATCATGTAAAATCTCTTCACAAATTGCTAAAGAATTCTATCTGTTCTATTCTTAATTTAGGCTTACATTCAGTCACAATTTTGGTTATAACCCCAATAGGCTACAGTTTGTAGAATTCAATTTAAAATGAACTCTAAAATGTTGTGTGTAGGCCTAATCAATTTCGCTAATGATCTTAACATCAGTCTTTGTAAAAGTAAAATATTACTAGATTATGGAATAAAATGGGAATAATGGAACTTTGTGCCCCACGCGTTCCCCTTTCCACTCGCCTGGCTGTTTCCCGCATGCCACCTGCACGCTTCCCCGCAGGTCATGCCGTCATGCCTGTAGCCGCTGCTCAACGCCGGTAATGCGTAATTGCGATTGGTATGTCACCTAATATTTCACAATAAAAGTAAAATACCCTTGCACCTGGCATTCAACCCAATTCTGTACTAATTCCATCCTACTATCCCCCACAAATCCTATTTCCCTTAAATCTACATCCTAATATTTTCTTTCCACCTACGTCTAAGTCTTCCAAGTGGTCATTTCCCTTTGGGTCTCCCACTCAGCATTTTTTAGATGTCTTTCCCCCCCATACGCACAACATGTTTAGCCCATTTCATTCCCTGTGATTTAATTTCCCTTACTATATCTGGTGGCGAGTACAGATTATGAAGCTCGTCGTTATGCAGTTTCCTCCAGTCCCCATTTTCATCTCTCCCATAGGCCCAAATATTTTCCTAAGCAGCCTGTTTTCGAACACACTCAGATTATGTTACAAACTGCATCTTACAATCAAAATTTTAATTGAATGTAAATTAAGAATATAATAAATAGAATTATTATGAATTTTGAAGAGATTTTACACAAATTTTTAAAGCTTTTTTAAGCCTATATTGAAGTCTTTTAAATATTATTTGATAATGAATAAGCTAATCTAAGTGCATAGGTCTATAGGAATAGATGGAACAGCATTTTAGAAATAAAGCTCTTGCAGGTTAAGCTAATCAGATTAGACTGTTTTTCAAACATAATGTAAATACGCCTTTTAACCCTGTTATGAACTATGTTTTTAAATTATACAGGCAAATAGAATGGAAGTTACTTGATAGAGTTGATTATATTTCTAACGTATAGGCCTAATAATGGTGATGCTATAACTGGTCACAAGACTGCTGGATAACAAATTAACTAATCACAGTAGGCTAAAAGATTGCACATTGTTACTTAACTTATATGAGAATATAAAGATTAACACCATATAATATTGTAAACGTTAATGGTAACATTCTTGGATTTCCTAGACTATATTGAGGGCATAAGGTGGAAAGATCAACTTACATAAATCAACTATTGTCACATTGCATAAAAATGAAGTTTATTAATACATGTTATGTAGTTCATAATATATATATATATATATCTGACTTATCCATAACTTGTAAAGCAGCAATAACAATAAACTATTCATTATTCATTTCTCTGAATTTTATTTAGCCTATAGCCAAGATTCTTTCCTTATGTTATACCATGTATCACCATTTTTCTGAGATATAGAATTCTGGACCAGGGTGCACATAGCCTCATGAAGACGAGGAGCCACTTGATAAAGAAATAGCGGCTTCAGTCATGAAGACCACCATCTGCCAATGTAGAAGAATGGAGGAAGAAGATGCAACATGGGTAGTAGGCCTTGTCCCCTCATGGGATGAAGTTCTCGACCATTAGTATTACAGTGCTTTCACTGTACGACTTGGCCGGCAATCGCATGGGCCGACTATCCGTGACTCATGCATCAAGCGCCCAAGTGATGCCTCGTTGTCTCACCGCTGAAGTCTAGCATGTGATCTGATTGCGTTCACACGTGAATAATTATTACAGCAGTGTTTGTGTTTTTTTATGGTTAAAGTAGTATTTAGTTTTGCTTGAAGTGTTTTAAAAATGCCACGACATAATTATACATTAGAACTACTGCGTATGAATAGCAATTTCCTCAAAAGGTGCCGTAGATGTAATGATGCAGAAGGACGGCATTTCCAACATCTCCTGTGATAAGGTAAGTTTGTATTTTTATTTTATATTTTCATATTTTATTCTGATTACAATTACGGAAATATATACGATTCGCCGGGAGTACCGTGATATGTCACGCGCCTGGCCCCGCATGCGGTTTATCTGTGACGGAGCGGCCCGTGCGATTGCTGGCCAAGTTGTACAGTGAAAGCACTGTATAACCATCAATAAGCCATCCAAATCCAATGATTTCCCTATATTCCACCATTAGGTTCTGCTTTTTGTCTTGGTTCCATGTTTATTTTATCATAATTAGGTAGTTGATAAAATATTTTCCTCAGCAACTGCAATTTAAGAATGATTAGCAAGTCCATGCAAATCTTTCGCACTTCGCCCCTTTTGATAGGTGCCCAGGAAAACTAGGCATTTAGCTAACTAATAAATTCATTCTTATACATTCACAAAATACAGTACACGGTTGAATTAAGAGCAACATATGAACTGTATACTGTGTTTTGTGAATCTGTATGAGTGAATTTATTAGTTAGCTAAATACTTGGTTTTCTTGGACTATTATCAAAAGGGGTGAAGTGCGAAAGATTTGCAGGGATTTATAAGTCATTCTTAAATTGCAGTTGCTGGGGTAAATATTTTATCAACTACCTAATTGTGACAAAATAAACATGAAACCAAGGCAAAAAGCAGAACCCAATGGAGGAATGTAGGGAAATCGTTGGATTTTGGTTGGCTTATGCATGGAATTATGTTGGAATTCGGATGGCAACAGTTGGCATTCTGTTGGCATTACAATGATGGCCCAACAGATCGCCAACGAACATTCCCAACTGTTGGGATTTTGTTGGATATTGGTTGGCTACAGTTGGCAATTGGTTGGGTAAAATGCACTTTGCCAACGGAACCCCGACGGACATTCCTAACCGTTGACCAACGAAACATGGCGATCATTTCCCAACATTGGCCCAACGATCTGTGCTACTAGAGAAAAAGAGCAGTGTTGGTGCAAGGGAATTTTCCTGCATCAATTAAGCAGTATTTTATGTTATAATACAGCATTTTTTTATGATTGTGAAATATGTATGGTGCAAGGGTGTTTTTTATTATGAAATGTTATTTTGTTTTTCATAATTGTGAAATGTTCTGTTGGCATATAGGCTATACGTGGTTTTTTATAATTTTCAAATATTATATTTCATGCAAGGGTATTTTTTTTATTGTGAAATATTATTACAGGCATTAAGCAGCGGCCGGCGGGTGTATAGGAGAAGATAGGGGAAGCGGTCAGGCAGGGAAGTGGCTGGCCAGGTGGGTAGCGAGTGGAAGGGGGACCTGTGCACGGCATAAAGTTCCAATTCGCCCAGCTTTTAACATCATTAATATGCCATTGACATTCAGTGGCTGAATTTTGCTAGAAAAACATATAATAAATTGACAAATTTCATGATTGACCTATGAGGGTAATTAATATATAGCAAATTTAAAATAAGATGAACACTTATTTAAATTTTTTATAAATTATCATTATGTATATGAGAATAACGGTGTTACATGGCTCAAGAAGAAATTGCTCAACTCGAGAATTTCTTGACCCCATGTCAGCCAGGCTACACCGACTGGGACTAATGTCACTAACGTCACAAACATTACTACGTGCCAACTAAACTCAGCAGATGGCAGACGAATAGTCTATGGAAAACGAAACACCAGTATGTTATGTGTATGTGATAATATGATAGAAAATACAGGATGCCCATATACCAAACTGACAACAGACGTTGTGACAAACGAAGCCCAAGGAGGAACTTGCTATTGAATACCTCTGTAAACCCGTACCTGTTAAGGTGAGAGCATTATAACATGTAGGTTGGGAAGATAACCTCATCTGTATTTTAATGTTACACTTACCTCCATCGTGCGAAGAGACATAATGAGTCTGCAGTTCCTCTGGAGATGGAAAAGCTTTCATACACTTGGGGCATAAGAACCCTTCTGCAGCTTGCTTACTCAGCGTGTCTTCTTGTCCCCTTCCAGGAGAATTGGGCTGCGACTCCCGCCCCTGTGTAAAATAAAATGTGTAACTGCTATTAACGCAACTGTAAAAGGAAATTTTAAACACTTACAATGTTTTATTCCTATCATACTCACCCTGTCAGTGATTTTATTAACTATGTTCTTAATGTTAAACATTGCAGCAAGATGTAAACAACCAAAGCCTCATTTGTCAAAAGTCAAAACCCAACTCTCTCAATGTATATGAATCGTCTGCTGGTGGTTAACCGACGAGATTGGATAAAACGTCCCAGTTCCTGTTCCTGCCACTTGAAGTAGTTTCAGATTCTTCGAAAGATGGCACATCTCTGTGTCCTACAAGCCTTGTTATACTTGTACTTAAATACTTTATTGGTCCCTAGGCAATACAAAAAACGCATTGGACTTCTTTCAACTTTTATAATGCGGGTTTTGTGCAAAATTTTATTTCACATCGTTAAATAATTTTTAAGATAATGAAATAATAGTTGAAAATAGAAATGATTAAAGTATCGTATATTAAAATCATTGTGCATCATAATTCTGCATAATTATATGGACGAACATTTCTAGAATAAAATACGTAATCTTCTGGGAAACAACAGCGAGTAATTTAAACATGCAAATTATTGATGTTTACCCAATCGCCTGATTTTTAAAAATTCCATACTAGGACTTGCTAACGCCATTTGCAAAAGGAGACGGCTAATAGTCTCTTAAACGCTATCTGGCGGTGAGAAAAACCTTACATATTAAAGTAGTCTGTCGTTAAGTGTAAGTAACTGAAAGGCCAACAATGCTTCATGCGCAGAAGAATATAGTTTCCAAAATTATTAAGCTATAATCGTAGATAAATTATACATATTGAAATAAAATTTCCTGGTAGCAGCTACCGTACTTTTTATATTATCTTAATGAATGATAATATTTATTTTGTGTTGTTTTATTATGTACAGATATTAACCGTAAAATGTGTTCTTGCGCTTCTCATGGATTCGTAAGTGAAGTAAAATGAGCGGCTCAAAAGGTAAGTATCTTGTCCTTTTAATGTGAGTAAATTTTACTGATTTTATTAGTTTTGCAATTTAAAATAGCAAACTGTATAATTTTATTATATGGTGTAAATGTTTTAACTAAATAAAACTCTTAATATACTAGTCCCATGACCGCCATGGGCATTGAAACTTCCTGTTGAAGTGTTGATAAAAGGGATCTGTGACATCTGTCAGAGTGTCAGTCAGTGCAATGATAGATTTCTAGTGAATAAGTGATACTGGTGCTGATCAATATGTTTAGTCGCTTTAGGAATGCTTTGTTTAATGTAGTGGGTGGACTTGAACCATTGCCGGTTTTAAAAGATTCAGCGGACCCTTCGGGACAGGAGAAAGATGCAGTCCCAAAGTTCAACTATTGCAGACCACCATTCTTAAATTTTACAACGGACGAAGAAATACAGGTGTCCGCAGATCATGTAATTCGCCCGATAATGGTGCCAAGAGACATATCGCGTATGCCGTGGCATACGGGCTATGCAGAGTAAGTACATTGTATCTCTTTTTGCAAAACATGACTGCTCACGTCTCCCTTGCTATTCACCTTCTTCTGGTTAACTTGACATATTTTACTTATTCTGTAAAGCTTCCTAGTGAACTAGTCTCAAGGCATTTCTTGTGTGTGACTTGTTCATAATTTGAAACCTTACAAAGCTTATCCAAAGTAAGGTTAGGTTGGTTCTAGGCTATATGTGAAAAAAATAAATACTTGTGGCACAATAGCCCTCCACTCCTACTCACTAACGTTACCCACCTGGGAAGGAGGATTAGCGGCGCCAGTTGAACTACTAGCAACGCCATCTAGGAGGCAAAAGATGAAACTAGGGGGGGGAATAATTTTTCCCCTTTTTTCTCTTTATGCCTTTCCTCTTCTTTCTTCACTTTCTCTCACCTCCTCTTTACCCTATCTACCTATTTGAGACCTATTCCTAACCATAGATTTTTTGTGTCAATCAGTAGGCCTATTTGAACACGAGACCAGTAGCATCATAGCTAGCAGCCTTAACCACCACGCCATAAGTATTGCTGAGTGGTTAAGCGAAAATTCATAAAATTAAGATTAGTACGGTAGTAGAGTACACAGATCGCATGCGATCCTTTGTGATCCAGTCGGATATACACAGCAGTGGGTTGCCAGCCGTATTATTCGAATTGTCTCTTTCTTGCTTTTATAACTTGATGTGTCAGTCTCTTCCATTGACTTTTATCCTGTACCCGATCAAGAGTCTCTTTCCATGTAAGATTGGTAGCCCTGGTTATCTCATCATGCCATCTCATCTTCTTTCTTCCTTGTTTCCTGGCTCCTCCTACCATTCCCAGCATTATATCATTCTCCAAAGAGTCATGTTTTCTCATAACATGCCCAAAATATTCCAGCTTCAGTCTTGTGGCTTTAGCTTCCAGAGAACTGCTAGGCTTTATTCTTCCCAAAATTTCTTCATTTGTTTTTCTATCTTCTCCACTTTACATTCAGTATTTTCCTCCACACCCACATTTCAAATGAGTCCACTTTTCTTCTTTCCGCAACTCTCATTGTCCAACTCTCTCAGCCATACAAAATTATTGGAAAAATCATCGTTTGCACGAATTTGATTTTTGTCTTTACTGATATGCCGGTACCTGTATCTTTTATGAATATATTGAGGTTCTTTGTGGCTATTTTTCCTAATACTATTCTTCTTTTAATTTCATCTACAGTACAATATCCTGATTTTGTTATTGTTACTCCTAAATGGTTGACTTTTTCTGCCATCTTAAATTCTCCATTTATTGTAATTTTTTCTTTGTTGTCAGTAGTCATGATTGTCGTTTTCTTTAGATTTAATTTTAAGCCTGCTTTGCTGCTTTCTTTTGTTATTCTCATTAGGCTACTATATCTTCCATTTCTTTGCCACTTCTTGTGATTATGGTGGTATCATCAGCATACCTAAGATTATTGATTCTCCTTCCTCCAATTCTTATGCCTATTTCCATTATATTAATTTCTGAATTCTCATTATATACTCTGTGTACATATTACACATCTACACATGTACATGTACATCTACATCTACATCTACATCTACATAAAGATTTTGGGTGACAAAATGCAGCCTTGCCTGACCCCTTTACCTATCGCAAACCAGTTTGTTTCTCCTTCTGTTGTTCGAACCTTTGCCTCCTGGTTTTCATACAAAGCCTTTATTAGTTCAACTAAATGTGCTGGGATGCCCATCTTTCTCAACGTCCACCACATGAGCTCGTGATTTACACAATCAAACTCTTTAGATTAATCTAAAAATCCGATGTATATACTTTGTTGGAATTCCTGGGTTTCTTCCATAATCCACCTTAGGTTTGCAATTTGATCTCTTGTACCTCTACCCTTCCTGAACCCTGCTTGTTCAGCGGCTAGTTCCTTTTCTATGTATGGTTCCAGTCTTTTATTAATAATTTTAAGGAGAATTTTGAAATGAGAAATAGCCGTTTTGGCGAAATACTTTAGGTCATGTATCAGCCAAGCTCTGCCAGCTTTCGCCCGCCGGCTGCTTCCCCTTGCTTCCGAGCCTTGTGTGTGCACCTTCCTGCTTCCCCTATCTCGGCTATGAAGCTGCTCAGCTCACTATTGTACCCTTCATCATATAACTTACTCATTAAAATATACAAAATCACAGCCTTACGAAAATGACCCTTGCACTATTTCAAAAATACAAAAAATAAAATCTTAACAAAATGACCCTTGCACCATATAAAAAATATAAAACCACAAGATGACTTAATTAATGACATTTTTACGGCACTTTCGTTTAAAAAGTCACAGTTTTGGTTAATTCGAAATTTAGATCATTCGATTTTTTTCTAACGCCCCTTGGGGTTCGAATTACTAAGAGTCCACTGTAGTTTGAAAATATGAAAAACCTGTCTTTATTTCCTACAATTTCAATGTAGGTCTATTGTTATTCGTAAATTGTTCTATTTAATGATTGGATGTAAGATTAGCCTGCTGTAACTTACTTATGGTATCACATAAATTCATGGCTTATAAATGGCCTTCTATAAGAAGATTTCATATCCTCAAATAGGCTATTAGGTTTTATAATATCATAATAGATAATATTCGATGATTTGGTTGCAAACAGATTTTTGTACATCATGATTAACTTAAGTAGGGTATGTAGCCTAAGAGTAGGGTGTTTATGATGCCAGATAAATTTTGCTTGGCCTTACTCAGTATCACAGTTTGATTAATATTAGTAGGTACCGGTATTAGGTTTCTAATAGCTGAATAAATAAATTTTGGTGGTATATTTGCTTGAGATAATAATTGGTTTGCTTTTGATGTCATCCAACCCATGTTGACTTCTAGTTTATGTTAACTATTAATTACTATTATGGGCATTATTTTTTCTCACAATACCTTAAATGCAACTTACACTTTTGAAAAGGGTTCTGTTATTTGTAAATATTGCAAGGAGGTTGTCTGCCTACATGACCTAAGACTTGTAAGCCGAAATTACTTGTTACTTATGGCAGCATCATTCCAGTTCGCGTTTCTGATTATCTAGTTGAAGTATAATATAAGTAGAATATTGTAATATAACTGACACTTTCTTTTAATGACAGCATTCAATCGTAAAAATACATTCACAAAGCAATGAGGAACAATTAAGTTACTATTACAGACAATTAGTTACAACTCATCTGAGTATAGTAATAGCACAAACTTTGTGGGTCGTTAATGACCTACTGGGCAGATGTCATAGCAGGTATGTTACATTTAGTATCATTACATAAAACTGAAAACTAATGATTTATCTTAAACCGGCCTTAGAGGTGGTAACAAATAATAACAATTAGCCAAAGAGAAGGTCCAAATGGCCTGCACCCCAGAACCAAGCCACAGGACTTATAAAGGTGGAAAAACTAGAGTAAGGAATATAAATAAGAACAATGTTCATCAGTTCTATAAAAAAGAACTATTACAAAACAATCAATTTAGAATACATTAATTTCAACGAGTGCAGTGAGATAAAAAATCTTTAATAATAAGTACTCTTTCATTTAAATCATTCTAGAAAATCTGTCTATAAATGATCACACAAAAGGTAAGCTCAAACCCGGTACTCCCTAGACTATTTAAAGACTTGATCTGCTAAATAGATAGCACAATTAATTAAACAACTTCAAACTAATATCAAATTCCTCACCGTTTTGCTGCTAATGCAATCAATTCTAGAACACACTTCAGACTTCAAACTAAAAATGAAAATGATAGAACTTACCGAGATTTTCCTTCATGGTTAAATTAAATAGTACAAGATACCAAATAAAATATAATAAATATCTCAGACTCCTGTTAAGATCCCGTTTCAAAGCCATAAGGATGGACAACAATTTCCAACTACGTCTTCAACTATTTTTTTTTTTATTACCGGTATTTTTTTTTTTTCATTTATTTATTTTATTTAAATTACATTTACAAACTTATGTACAAATACAAATACAAAAATACACAAATAAACAAAAAACATTTACAAATTTCAAAATTAAAGTACAATACTTTTTAAGAAAAGAAAGAAAGAAAAAAAAAGAACCAAATATTTATTTAGAAATACACCCGAATGAGCAAACTGCTCGTGCTCGGGTGTAGATTCAGAACATCAGAGTGGAGAAAGAGGAGAAACAAAAAACAAAGTGAGAAAGAATGACACACTTATAAAAAAAGGTGAAAAATGTTAAACAGACCTAGAAAAAGAAAAGACAAATTTATAAAAAGGAGACAAAAAATATTAAACACAAATACATACAATAAATAATAATAAAAATAATTGACTTAAAGCTAATAAAATTACAAAAAATGTTTTACATACTTATTAAATTTAAAATTGGGGTAAACTGCGAGATCGGGGTATCTACTGATCATAGAGTTATAGAAGCTAGAAAATTAATTTCCCCCCCCCCTCCCACCAACCGAGTTGAGCCAGAAGCCTCAACACATCTGAATGTTACCAGAAAAAAAAAACCATCAAAGCTTTTGAACAATCTAAACAAAAACACATCTTCACATTATTACATGCTGCTAAATATTCTTGAGGAGATGGCATTCTATGACGTAATGCAATATAGATTGTTACCTCACATTGAAACAGTAAGTTTTCCCTTAAACAACAGACTTTGAATCTCAAAATTCACATCCAGAAATTTCTATAAAAAACCCCATATACCGTACGTAATGTAAATTACTAGTTTTCTTCCCTATATTACCTTATAACCAAAGATATAAGTTTCATAATTATTCCCATACATAAAACAATATTTTAAACCTACATAAACTACTGTTAAAAACTACTATTAAAACAATAACTAATATCTGATGTGTTCCCTAAGTACCGTCTGTAATTTGAATCTTATGAGTTTCTTATGTCGGGCCTGGACACAAACACTGTCATTGTTCTAAGTGACTACCGCTACTTACGAAATTATGAAAGAAGTGGAAAAAATATCCAAAATATGTTGGACAAATAGGTAACTTCATACAGTTCCCTGAAGATACTGGGCTTTAAACTGATCATGATTCTAGTGAGGAAGAGTGCAGTGATCCTGATGATATACCATGTGCAGTATATGGATTGACAATGCTGTGGTGAGACATAAATGTCTAGTAAGTGTGGTCTTGAACCTATCCACAAAGCTAAACATTACTGTGCTACTTCTAAATGTAGGGTTGAAATCCCACAACCTGACGTTATATGCAAGTGGAGGAGACTACCTTGATTCCAATATTGCCTGTTACAGAATATCGAGGGGGGAAAAGCAGTACATTCCAATTGTATTCTGCAAGTTTGATGTATCCGTAAATATTGCATGTCTCTTAGCAATATTGAACAAACCAACATCTGCACACTGACTTTCAGAAGAAATATTGCAAAAGTCATTCTAAGAAAGTATGGGATGGTGCCAGTTCAATCTTCAGCAAAGCTAATCTTATCTCTTGCTGAATGTTCTGTGTGAAATAGGGCCACATGCTAAATTTGAAATGCTTATTATCTTTCTATAAACTTATAGTGTGATATATGCCACAACATTGTAGAAATTTGAATTGTTATAAAAACTTTGTTGAAAACACGCTTTAGCTGAGTTAACGAGAGATACAACATCTGTCCAGTGGGTTGTTATGGCCCATGCTTTTAAAACGCTGTTCATGAAAAGGAAAAATAAACACATCATGTAAACAATTATTTCAAGTTTCTAAAAGATCTGAAAATAAAAAGAAGTTTAAAAAAATAGTTCTGGGCATACCTATATGGATTAACTGAAACTTACTACAATTTTAATTGTGTGAATTTAAATTAATCACAACTTATTATTGAAAACTACTTTATTCAACATAATAAATAAATAAATGCGTACCAGTATAGCATTATGTTAATAAAAAATTCCATAAATAAGGCATTAAATTAAATTTTGCTCTAAAGATATTCTTACTTAGAAATGAATGACAAATAGTTGAATAGAGAATAAAATGTTTGTATCCAGACCTGTAATTTGAACCAAGAACCTTCAGAATTTTGGACAGAAGAATACGAAGTATATGTTACCAATAACATTTCAAAAACAATTCTGTTAATTGAACAATCTTGTGGTCTGTAGAATGTTACTATTGAGAGTAAGCTGCTACATACCCTCTGTTCAATTTTGTAAGTTAATTCTAATGCTGGTACTACCTGATAAAATTAGAACAAAATATAAATCTCGTAAAGTAGCCTCTACCAAAGCAACCCCAGGCGGCAACCGTCTAATACAGTGCCCTAATCCCAACCCGACCAACCCTCCATAAACATCTTGGGGTACAATAGCCGAAAAGGAGGCAAGTAAAATGAGCAGCACGTGCCAAAGCCTTAAGATATGCGTTGTTGCCACAGTGGAGCTGATTTCCAAAAGTATGAAATAGTCACAATAAATAAGTAACTGTGTATAGCATAATGATTATTATATGTGTTACAACTGCTTTAGAAACCAACTGTGAAAATGTAATATTACGCATTAAGAACCAAAATGCATGTTAGTAAGTTATATCCGAGGGAATCCTAGAGTCATAAGATATTTAGAAGTTCCACAATAAATACCGCTGAGATGCATTAATTTTGCAAGGAACACTTAGGCCTACCTACAAATAAAAATGGTTTGGTTGGTTTGTTATTTATGCTGATAGTGTATCATTAATCGACTCAACCTCCAACGAAATGAGTACCAGGAGCAATCCTGGGGGTAAAGACGGCCGGTGCGTAAAGCTGACAACCTTACCACCTTCCTGTGTCGAATGTCTAAAAATCTGGGAGCCTCAACCTCCTGGAACTCTCTGGGCCTCCATGGCCTGTAATAGGGAACACTTTACTTTACTTTAGTATATCATTAATATAAAGACGGTATATTTTAGTTTTACTTATTATTATTATTATTATTATTGTACGCTGGTATTAATATATACTTCAGATATGAAAAAAAATGGGTGAAAAATAAAGACTTTTTCAGGAAATGCTAGGTAGTTCAGTAGTCTCGAAAATCGCATTATTCGTGAGGCAAATTTGTGTATGAAATGAGTAGCTTATAACTAGGGACCGGATTCTTAGGTTTTTACCTATTTTTTTCCTTACTTCCAAACCAAAAAGCGATCATACACTTTTTCGAATCATGTCCATAGGATTCACCCACATTAATTCTGTGGCACCTAAAAATACCTAAATGAGGTATAAAAACCTAAATGTACCTAAACGGGATATAAAACCTAAAATATCTAATTTAGGCTACTTTTTTGGCTTTTTTGTTTGCCAGTTGATAAATCGATATTTTGCGGAGAGACAATTTTTGTCGGGTTGAAATTAATACCACCAGCGTTTCGTTCAACTTGTCGTCTAAGATGACAGTATCAAGAGGGGAAGTGTAAGAGTACCGGCGGATTCCTTTTAAAATATTCGTACGAACAACCATTGTTGACGTCATGT
Source organism: Ectobius pallidus (assembly GCA_964059195.1). Lineage (NCBI taxonomy): Eukaryota > Metazoa > Arthropoda > Insecta > Blattodea > Ectobiidae > Ectobius > Ectobius pallidus. The sequence goes on from CAXKWD010000011.1 coordinate 32,774,827, forward strand.
GAGGTTGAAAGGACATTTTCTGTCTTCAAATGTATTCTAAGAGATAACAGGAAGCACTTCACAGTTGAGAATCTTGAAAGATATTTAGTGATATACTGTAACCAGGAAATGTGAGGCAATCTTATTTTCACTGCTTCTTTTGATTGTTTATGCTTTCTTTCTTCAATTGTATAATATTGTCCTAAAGCAAGTTTACACAAATTTAAGTCAATTTTGTTAAGTTAAACTTTACAAGTATTATGTATTGAATCCTATGTAGCACATCCAATTTCATTAAACCAATTATTCTACCCGAAAACGATATTTTGGACAAAAGCCTAAAAAAAAACTATTTCATCTAATGGAAAACCTAAAACAGTGTTCTTAAAAACCTAAAAATCCGGTCCCTACTTATAACTATCCTTCAGAGTTTATTAGGAAAAAATTCAAGTGTAAGTTTATGCAGTTAGCATAATATAATGCATAGTGTAGGTCTACCGTATATAATAGGGTAGGTATATTATACAATTCATGCAGAAAATTTAAACAAAATCGTCAATACCATTTTCGGAAAAATTACGAAAAACGAAATTCTATTCATGGAAAAGTCGTAAAAAATAAAGAGAACGTCGTTCTCTGAAGGATAATCCAAATAAAATCTGATTTGATGCATTCCAAAAACGTTCGTTACTCTAAGCATGGGCAATACACCTTTCTCACTTCATATACAATAAAAGATCGTATTGGAAGGAGTGCATAGTCAGTTGATTCAGCCTGATTCAAAGATTTATTATTCACCAGGCATGACTGATTTTGTATGAACGTACCTGACTTATAACTACTCTTCAGAGAATTTGTTTGAAAAAAATGTTTGAAATAAAAGTTTTATATATTGATATAAGCACCTTATATGCAAAGTCAAATCGTTCCATTCGATTTCAAGAAAAGCACGAAAAATGAATGTTTCTTAGTGTATAGTAATGTAAACCATAAGAGAAAGTCGTCGCCAATCTTCGTGTCACATTCCCAATTACCCAATTATAAAATGTCAAACACTAAGTTGTATCAAGTGGCCTACGTGCTTAGGGTACTTCCCAACCCGCCTCTCCCCCATACATACATACAAACATACAAATTGTATGGAGATATAGATATAGATTTAACAAGAAATGCAGAATAAGCACAATTGCTAAAATGTACTGAAGTCTCGAGGAAATAACATGACATTGCAACAACGCATGACTTGGCTGGCAGGTAGTGGCAGGGACAACCGCATATGGTTAGGGGTGGGTAGATCCTAATAATCACTACAGATGAGGGTCAGACTTAAAAGAGGGCCGTTCCCTTTGTAGCCGCCTGGGTATCGTTTGAGCGCGACCACTTTAGCTGCAGTCAGAGCAGCATAATGAGTAGGGCTACCTATTGTCATTAACACGGCATCACCGGGTATATATGGCTGTCACGCCATCGCTTGTGCATTTCTGTTAATTTATAGCTATTAAATACAACTCAAATGCATGGATTAAACTTGAAATAAGATTCTTTGTAGCCATTTTAATATTTGTAATAGCAAATAGGCTACTATTATATTTTCTTTTTAAGAAACATAATAATAAATTGTCTCTCAAAACGGTGAATTATTTTACATGATTCTGGCACTGTGATCATATAATTTTTCTAGTAATTATTATTATTATTATTTTTTTTCTTCTTTCTTCTTTTTGTTAAGCCAGTTTAGGACCACGTGAAACAGTTGTCTTCTTCTTGTCTTCCCAAAACTTCTTCATTCTTCCACAGTGTTGCTGTTTCTGTTCTTCTGCCCATTTACTTCTCGTTTTTTTCTTGGGTTTGTCTGGAAATTCACCAAAAAAAATTCTTTCCTAAACTTTGCACAAATAATAAACACAGGTGTTGTAGAAGGCTTTGCTGACAGAACAACTTTCTCTTGCAAGATTTAAGTGAGTTACTGAAATATATACACAATTTTTAGGTCCAATCTAACAGAGCAAGCGATCACTGGTTTAGGGGACCAAGAGCAGTGGAAGAAGTTCTAAGTAGCCATCACATTAGTCCTGCACACTGTAATAGCCTGTACAATGACCACCTGATATCATATTTATCTGCCAAAATAGAGAACCTTTCTGGAAGTTGGCCAAGAATTACGTATTATGATTTCCTGACAAAATCTGTCTGGCAAGACAACTTCCAGATAAGCTAGCAGGAGGATATAGTGGCTGACAAACTTCCAACTGTTAGTTAGGGAAGCTTGGTGGAAACAAGATGGCAGCACTCCGAAGCTTCCTGGCCACCTGAATTTCAGAGTTGATGCTGGAAGATTTAATTTACACAAAAATGTCATTTTATGCTCATATATGAAAGAAATATAATTGCACAAATCGATTAATGCACTTAAAACGATACATTCTTATGAAATTTACTTGTACAAATACAAATCCGAGCTACCACACCTAACGGAGACCTACCGAACTACAACAGACATACTTCTTTGCTCAAGGAGCTACGGATCATTTTAAAAAATTTTACTGCGTTCTTGCCGTTAGCAGTTCAGCAGTGGTATTACAAGACATCTTTCAGTTAAGGTATCTGGAATTGTTGCCAGGTGGTAATACAGGCCCTAAATCTGTGCACCATTCCACACAGTCTCTTTGTGTTTTTGTAAGTTCTTTGTTCTAAAACCATCATCGGTGGTATTGAAATACATCTGTGTACACATCTTTGTACAAATGAAAAATTCCTAATTTTCATAGAATGTTGTAAACCTTCTATAAAAATAAATAAAATTATTAAGGAAACCATCCCTTATGCTGCTCAGCCATTTCATAAAATAATGGAATTTTTCCCTCAAAGAGAGAAGTTATAAAATTATTGCAATTGGGTGGTCAAAAATAAGTTTAAAACCTCAAATTCTCTGAATTTTAAGGACTTAGGTGTATCTGAAGTGGTTTCATGTGTAAAATCTGTTGATTTACTTATCTATTGCATTGAGTTACTTTTTTTTTGCCATTTTTAGCATGATTTTAACACTCTTTAATACCAAGTAGTCAAGAGTAATCAGCTATGTCCATTTTCATTTGAGAAAATATACATCTTAAGGTACAATTTGGTATAAGATTAACTTCAAAAAATATGTGTGGTTAATTACTATGTAAAATAACAAACAAGGGAATTTTTGTCCCACCCGTAACGTCCCACCCGTAACCGTGATAGTTTTGTTAAATTATTATTAATGAGTTAAATAAATGTTTTGACAACCTGGAAACAGTTTATAATTTGTATTTAATCCCTCATACCTTCATTAATAACAACATTAAGACCCTAACAGTAATAGCAGAATAGAAAATGAGCTTTTGTTTTGCATCATTAAAATCAGTGTCCAAATTATGTCCCACCCGTAACAGATTTTGAAAAACAAATTTAAAATATTCAGAATAAATTTTAAATAATGCTTTGCATGTAGTGTGAAGGAGAAGGCATTGTACATTTTACAGAATGTGAAGAACCAATTCTAGTTTATTATTTATGATATGTAATAAACAAAAATAGCTTCTATAATTTGTCAGAATGTCCCACCCGTATTTATGAAATGGCTGTCCTTATGTGTGACTTTATTTGGAATTCTGTTCACATGATAACTTTTGTTCTCTGGTATATCCATATTGTGTAATTTTTGTCATTTAGTCATTATCAGTAACTTACGAATTATTAATTTTTATTAATTTAGGGCTGTAAATGCTGGTAAATCAGCATACAATGAAGATCAAGCCAGCGTGTATATAGGAATGCTGGAGCGACCAGAAGCATCAAGACGTGATCCTAAGGCAACTGCCCCATTAATGGAAGCTTCAAAATTACCCTATTTGTACTTTGGAGTTTTTGATGGTCATGCAGGGGTTGGTGCTTCCCTTGCAGCAGCTAAACAGCTGCATTTCATTGTCCACGTAAGTACTGACATTCTGAATACCAGTTATAATGAGAGGGTGAATTTTTGCATCATTCTTTTAATTTGTTCAGGTAAGGCATTATATAGTGAAAATTTCATTTATTTACTTCTTTAGTAAATGAAATATTTATATGTTTAAATTTTTGTAAAGCCTATGGCAATTTTAATTGCCTTAAAACATTAAAAAGACCAATATAGCACTAGTGCCATTGTGTGTGAAGCTGGCTTCTATTAAAATTCCGAAAAGCAATGTGTGTGTGTGTGTGTGTGTGTGTGTGTGTTTGTGTGTTCCCCTCCCCCTCCAAAGGTACTGAAAAGATATGCTAAATATTTCACTATTTGTTCTTAACTTACAATGTTCCAGATCATTTAGTCTACAGCCAAATGATCTGATTACATAAAATATTTAAAATTATACTTAAAACGTACCACCATTCAGTAGTTTGTGGTATAAGGTGGTACATTTTAAGTATAACTTTAAATATTCATCCCATATAACATCATTTGCAAATATAATTATAAGGAGAATGATAATTCTTTCACACTGGCCGTATCCATCATTATAGTAAAAATAAAGTTGTATGAATATCTCTTTACGCAAAGTTATTTAAATTTTTTATTTAAATAGACCTAAGTATTTTATTATCGTTCTTTACACTTGTATTAAACTGCTAGAATGCTTGCTAACTCAGCAATTTAATTTTTTAAATATTTATTTTAAATATTTTAATATTTAATATTTTAATATTTAAATATATTAAATATTTATTTTAAATATTTTAAATTAATCTGCACGTAGGCCTATGTATCCGACTTTCAATAGACATATAATTTTTAAGCCCTTTTATAAATAGAGGCCTTCTAGAACTCGAGATTTCTCTTGGAAATAAAATATAATAAAAAACGTTTGCAAAAACATAAAATGTTATTTTTTTTAAGAGTGTAAAACAACAGTGGCAATAAACCTTCGGGTTCCATAAAATGAATAACATTCCTTTAGCTTGCTGAGGAATTGTCCATTGCTATTGAGTAAGTAAGTAAGTAAGTAAGTAATTAAGTAAGTAAAACAACAGTGTTTCAGCCAAGAAGTATTTTAAACAAACAGATTTCACTTTATTAATGGCAGTAAACACAATTCGTCAATCTGATCCTAACGAAAATGACATGCATTGGAACCTCTCATTTATGGACATCGAAGGCAGTTTTCAATCTCTCTGTATTTTGGAGGTGTCTTTTATACGGAGGAGGCTCACCAATCTTAACAGTAAATTTATAACATGCATTTTGTGACCCTTTGCACCCGATATGAAATGTATTTGTTTAATTCTAAATACACTACAGTAAATTCTTTGTAACTTTGAACTAGATACAGTTAGACCAAAAAAGGAAAATATTGTACCATGCAATTTTATTGTAGGTAGTGAGGTTCTGTATATAGAATCTCCTCTGACTTATGTTTTCATAGTTATATAACTTCACTGTATAAACTTCCACATTACTTATTTAATTCTATGACTTGGTTTATCCACCTGCTATCAGCTAGCGGTACAGAATTTACGAGGCCTAGCATGTGGTATGAAAATCTTATCATCTTTCATGTTAAGGAATTTTTATAGTACATTCTTTACGGTCGTCAAAACTGAAATTTCGAATTTTGGAACACCTTAGTTCTTGAAATCAAAATTTTGTCCATAGTCAGGAGGCAAAACAAGCTTTAAGACTGTTCCACAGCTGTCCATGTTCGTATCTGAGAGTATCTGTAAACGAGATATAAATTTATCATTATTTTTATATTATTTCAGTTGGGATAAAACAATGTATGTATATGAGGAGTGTACAGGTAGGGAAAAAAAAGCGGACCTACTAAAATATCTAAGTTGCTGATATGAGCCACTGCGCTTGCCTAGCGGGTTCTGAAGTAATCACATGTTAGCAGTTACTGAAAGGCTACCATGGTAAAGGATTTTCATTATGTTTCCATTATTTTTCTAAATATAAATTGCCACTAGTTCTCAGCTTTTACAATATTGTCTCCTATTACTTTACAGAAAAGTGGGAAGAGAAACTGCATGCATAGATTCCGTTTATTGATTTTTGCTTTAACCAAACAGGAGCGAATATGGAGTTTTTAAAAAAATCACTGTTTTTGCCATCTTGTCGTTCTGACAGTTGTGGACTTGTAATGAAACTGACTTCATAAGGACATGCAGAATATTAATATCAACATAACTCAATTTTGAAAGTTGAGTGTTATTGACTTGAAAAATTCTCTTTAATTCCTGTCAATTTTATGAACACTTCTTTTTATCTTCTTGGCCAGTTCATGTATTTTCCCTGTATTAGTCTGGTTTTATGAGACTCTAGATGCCTTTGAAATTAAGTTGAGAGTGCCTAATATTTTCAATATTTAAGTGCTCAATATTTTAATTTCTACATTATCCAGAAATTTTTCAATCCCGGGTAGTGTAGATAAACGAGGTTGTGCTTTTATTAAGAAAGTATTCTCCATTAGGTAGAATAAATATATAGACCTTAAAATGACAAATATGTAGACCTTAAAATGACAAATATGTAGACAATAAAATGAAAGAAGGAAGCAAAAAAGGACAACTAAAGACCGTGATGTAATGACAGATTTCTTTTGTTGACAGGACAAACTTCTTGATGTAGTAGACCATCTGCTGCCACCACTGGAAGGCTCTCCAACACCAGATGTATCAACCCGTGGGGGTGTATCTTTTTATCTTGGCGATCCAGGAGTGAACAGTGATTCTTTGATTATCGGCGCCCTAGAAAGCGCATTCCATGATATGGTAAGTGTTTGGTGGCTTGTTCTTTTTATAGCATCTTAACATAGAAGGGAAAAGCATGTTTAGCACAAAATAAACATATATACATATATATAGCTTTGTCACAGAATGTGCCAAATGTTTAAAATCTGGGAGCCTCAATTTCCTAGAGCCCTAAGGGCCGTTATATCTAGGGTTCACTTCACTTTACTTTTATTTATTAATCTCTTTTTACCTTCACCCTTTTGTGCTTCCTCCGCCCATACCATAGGTACTAGGTAGAGGAAGTATTTATTTGCCCCCCAAATTTTAAGTTAAGTTTTTAACATAAATACACGTTTTGAGGTCTCTGAACCAAAAAATACGAGGGTAGTTTGAAAAGTTCTCGGAATCACCACCAGAGGTCAGCGCAACCTCATTGAAACTGTTTTTATTTTTCAGTGTAGTCTCCCTGTAGACTAATACATATGGTCCAGCGATGTTCCAATGCCTTGATCCCTTCCCAAAAATGAAATTCCTCCAGGCCTGCAAAATACTCTTCAACTCCGGCTATCAGTTCTTCGTTTGAAGAGAATCTCCGTCCACCAAGAAAAATTTTCAGCTTAGGGAAGAGATGGAAGTCTGATGGAGCCATATCAGGCGAATAAGTCAGGTGTGGTAACAACTCGTACCTCAGTTCATGTATTTTTGCCATTGTAATGACATGTGTGCGGGCGTGCTGGTCTTGATGAAACAAGATTTTCTTCCTTGTTAAACCTGGCCTTTTTTCACGTATCTTTTGCTGTGGTTTGTCCAGAAGGTTAGCGTAGTATTGTCCATTAATTGTTTGACCAGTGGGAAGATAATCTATGAGCAGAATCCCTTTAGCATCCCAAAAAACTGATGCCATGACCTTTCCAGCTGACCATACTGCCTTTGCTTTATTTGGTGGTGGAAAATCAACATGTTTCCACTGCTTTGACTGTTGTTTTGTCTCTGGGGTATAGTAGTGGACCCATGTTTCATCTGTGGTCACAAACCAGCGCAAAAAATCTTGTTGGTTTCTCTGAAATCGGGCCAAACATTGTTCAGAAACATCCGCTCTGATGCGTTTTTTATCCTGCGACAACAGTTACGGCACCCATCTCGCAGATAATTTTTTCATACCCATTCCTCAGTTAAAATTTGATATGCCCGTTCAGATAACATCCCTACAGCATTAGGAATTTCTCGCACTTTCAGTCGGCGATCCTCCAAGACCATTTTCTGCACTTCTGCAATAATTTCTGGGGTAGTGACACATCTTGGCCAACCACTACGCAGATCATCTTCTAAGCTCTCCCGACCAAATTTAAACTTGTTTGTCCACTTGGCAACAGTTGAATATAAAGGAACAGAGTCCCCCAGTGTATTCTGAAACTTGGCATGAATTTCATTTGCTTTCATTCACTTCTTTACAAAGTAACTTTCTTTATTACTGCTTGAATCTCGGTTTTTTCCATCTTCACAAATCAGTACACGGGAACAACAATTGCGAGGTATCCACGCAGCACCTCTCAACCCAGAGCACTGATGTGCCAAGTGATTACTCATAAAGGATGACTCGTTATTATGCGGGGACCTGGTTGCACTAGCGCTGACCTCTGGTGGTGATTCCAAGAACTTTTCAAAGCACCCTCGTACTATTTTCAGAAACTTGTCTGTGTGTGTGAACAGTCTAGCTCCAGGACGGAAAATCGTATGAAAACAAATTTTGTATTTGGGTTAGATACCTTCTAGGGATGTGATACAAAGATTGGAGACAACTTGTTCTAATTTTTAAGGGGACTTTACATTAAGAAAATTTTGTTTTGCGCGATTTTCTCGAAAATGTCTCTAACAATTGTGTTTAAGGTTTGTACATGAGGTGCCTATACTAAAACCTAAAACTTTTATTTGAAAAAAATTCCTTGAAGGGTAGTTATAAGCCACCCACTGTTTGTAGAAACTCAGACTTGCCTGATAAGGCTTTGCATCAGGTTGAAACAACAGAATATATGCTCTTTGCAATGCGGCTTCTTGTTCTAAAGAGGCTACATTATAAGTTTCATCCATGGGAGCAGTGATTTCTCTCTTCGCTACAAAGCTAGCTGCACTCAAAGCACACAGCTTTCCTACTTTAACTGTATAAAAAGTACTACACATAATCTTTCCATACATCATATGTTGAAAGTATCGTCCTTCCTTGGTTCTACAGGCATTGTATCCGGAAACCACATTCTGGCTGATGCGAATGAGTTCTTCCACTGTAATGGTTTCTAATTTCATTTATGTTTTCTTTTAGTTCCTCCAGTTTGTGAGGATTTGTTCAATAAACCTTCTATTTTAGTGGTCATATGATCAGTCATAACTCTCACTATTGGTGTGTAGGAAATTCCTCATTATGAAAGTAAGATAGAGGTTTGATGTGCCATTAATGCAAGAAATTAATTGGGCCTGTTTTTTATGAGACAACAGTAGATTCAGAGATGTATAAAGATGATATTTTGATGCTGTTCTTCCATCAGTTGATGGATGAAGAAAAGACCTGCAGGTGGTTTCAACAAGATTTGGCCACCACGGAAGTCTCCTTTTTAAAATCTAGGAAGTATTTGCAGACAGAATGATCAGTCCTGCTCTCTTTCCATCTTGCTCCTCAGACCTAACTGTGTGATTTTTACTTGTGGGGTAACATGAAAGATAAGGTTAATCGAACAAATCCTCACACATTGAAGGAACTAAAACAAAATATTATGAATGAAATTGGAAACGTTAGAATGGAAGAACTCACTCATATCAGCCAGAATATGGTTTCCAAATACAATGTCTGTATAATCCGGGAAGGACGACATTTTCAACATATGTTGTAAAGTAAGTTTTTATATAATGCTTTTTATACAGTTAAAGCAGGGAAGCTGCACATTCATCTAGTGCGGCTAATGCAGGCTATGTAGCGGAGAGTGAAAACACCACTCGCGTGGATGCAATTTATTGTGTAGTCCCTGTATATCTGAATGTGTATTGGCCATTCTTAGAGTAAAGAAAGTTATGTGAGTGCATTAATCAGATTTTATTTGAGTTATGTATCCTTCAGGGATGCGATGTGGTAACAACATTCTCTTCATTTATACAACTAATTTCCATGAAGAGAATGTCTTACATTGCATGTTATACTACGTGGAAAAACTTTTATTTGGGCAGAGGAAGTTGTGTCTTTCACATCAGATTTTTCTATTGTAGTTTGCTTTGGTTTGTTACAGGATGATCTCATTGCAGAAGATAGGCAGAAGTACGTGCTGAAGGGTGGCTGCACAGCTTTAGTGGCTCTGTTCATTTTGGGGAAACTCTATGTTGCCAATGCTGGTGATTCAAGAGCAGTTATGAGTTTCAACAGAAGACCCTTCCCCATGAGCTATGATTTCACGCCTGAAACTGAAAGAACACGGATACGTCAGCTGGTGAGTACTGCAGACCAGATTATCCTTGCTAATATTTTCAGAATTGAACAAGCCTTACAAGGGGATGATACATCAGATGATGCTGAACCCACTTTCAAATTTCATACAGATGTTGGACATCTAAAAATGGATTTGTACCCCAAAAATTGGCTGCCAGTTTGAAATACAGGGCCATTAAATTGAAGCTTGAAGTTGGAATGCAGTCTGGTGTGATCGCCTATTTCTTTCTGAGTCTGCCCGTCAGCCATTGAGCACTACCTCCTTTTGCTCTTCCTGTATTGCATTATCAACAATTACTGTGACCTTGTAACAGCCAGAGGTGTGGATTACCATCTGTGTTTCAATAAATAAGTCAAAATGAGTGTTTCTATAGAAGTATTGAATAATATTATTGAATAATATTATTATCGATATGAATAATTTTCATGAGAAAATATTAACCCTTTAACTGCTACTACTTTCACTGTGATGGGGGAAAATTTGCTCAAATATGGCCTTTCAGAGGTAAATATTTAAAAATATAAATAGATTTTAATTTGTAACATTAAAACCTGGAGATTTTTATCCATGTATTAAAGAAATATTTCATGAATCACAACTGCTGCATTGCAATTCTCCTCAGTGATTTAAAAGTTATCTTCCACTAATGGTGTAATGTGTGAAGTTTGCATTATACATAACCGAAATACCAGTCTTCTGGTACAGTTGTAAGCGTGAAGTTCATTGGTAGCACATTATTGCCTGTGGGGGCTCTCTTTAACTGAACTCCTGAAGGGATGAGATAGGGGTAACAGTAGCACTTGAAAAGTCAAGCTCAATCCTGTTCTCTCCGAACCAAGATAGGTGACGGCTGAGATGGGATGGATCCACGGAAACGGTGAAGGCTTTGGTTTAGGACGGGACAGTACCAGAACTACCATACCCCAGTTTTGCTTTTTTTTAATTTCCAGTAATACTTCTGTAACTCATAGTGTATAACCAAGTTAGCAGTGAAAGGATAATGGTGCTTCAGCTGAAACTAATATGGATTATTGTGAAATGAGAAAAGTTTAAGAAGGTGATTAGGAAGTAATATTAGTTTCCAACCCAGTGAACGTGTTTGTGATAAAATTAGGGACTTACATTTCAAGCATCAGTGGAACAATATAGAACAAAATTTTTTCACACATCTGAATTTCGTGATGAGACAGAAAATAACTAACCTCAAAATGAAATTCGAAAATCTTAGGCAGAAACCTAAACATTTCACAGAAAAACAGACTCCAATCCAGGATAATGTCGTAAACTTATCATCACATCCTCTAACGAAAGAAGAAACAGATCTCCTAAACAATGGGTTAAAAACTTAGACTTCTCGAATAATATAGATCAGTATGTCGCAGACATTGAGATCACAATTTACGATATGGAAGACAAAGATACGGCAGTAATTAGGAATAGTTGCAGTGAGATCTTAGACACAAAGGAAACCCACGTAAAGAACATTGAAAACGCTAAATGAAAAAAGAGATTCTTTTTACAAAAGCAGATAAAGGAAACAAAATAGTTGTATTGGATAAGACAGATTATATAAACAGGATGGAATATCTTTTGGAAAATGAGGAATTCATTGAAGTAGATACTGATCCCTTAAGGAAATGTACATTATTAGTAGAGGAGGCTATCAAAAACAGTACCATAATAACAGAAACTGACAAACGAAAGATTATACCCTCAAATCCTGTATTGTCTAAAATCCACGGACTACCTAAAGTACATAAAGCTGGGAACAAGATGAGACCCATAATTAACATCAATGCACCTTCATATTATTTAGTGAATTTCCTAGATTTCACATTAGGAGTATCAAAAACTCATTTGAATTAATTGACAAGATAAAAGACATAGAACTTTCCAAGATGATGACTTCGTCTCATTTGATGTTGAGGCACTATTCCCCAGCATTCAAAAAGATAAATTAATAGAATACGTAAGGAAATGGTTAAAATCTAACAATTTCAATCAAGATACAATGGAGGAATACTGCAATCTAACTTCTCTATGCATTGATCAAACATATTTTTCTTTTAATGGCAAATTCCATAGCAAAAGTCAGGCCTGGCCAGGGTTGTTATGAAAAAAGCCGGCCTGATTTTAACCGGTTTTATCCACTTGAAAAAAGCCAGGCAATTTTATCCGGATAAAATCAAATTGAATAAAAATAATGGAAGTTTCTTTCATGTTTTTATTTCCAAACATCATAAATTTAAGTTACAAGCTCAGAACCTGTAGTAGGCCTACTTAGGACTACTGAGTGCAAATGCAGAGCTACCAGTTTTATCCACTTGAAAAAAGCCAGGCCGGATAAAATCAAATTGAATAAAAATAATTCAAGTTTCTTTCATGTTTTTATTTCCAAACATCACAAATTTAAAAGTTACAAGCTCAGAACCTGTAGTAGGCCTACTTAGGCCTACTGAGTGCAAATGAAGAGCTACCAGTTTTATCCACTTGAAAAAAGCCAGGCCGGATAAAATCAAATTGAATAAAAAATAATTGAAGTTTCTTACTTGCTTTTATTTCCAAACTTCACAAATTTAAAAGTTTCAAGCTCAGAACCTGTAGTAGGCCTACTTAGGCCTACTGAGTGCAAATGCATAGCTACCAGTCTTATCCACTTGAAAAATGCCGGGCATTTTATCTGAATAAAATCAAATTGAGTAAAAATAATTGAAGTTTCTTTCATGTTCTTATTTCCAAACATCACAAATTTAAAAGATACAAGCTCAGAACCTGTAGTAGGCCTACTTAGGCCTACTGAGTGCAAATGCAGAGCTACCAGTTTTATCCACTTGAAAAAAGCCAGGCATTTTATCCGGCTAAAATCAAATTGAATTAAAACAATCGAAGTTCCTTTCATGTTTAAATTTCCAAAGATCACGAATTTAAAAGTTACAAGCTCAGAACCTGTAGTAGGCCTCAGTTTTATCCACTTGAAAAAAAGCCAGACATTTTATCCGGCTAAAATCAAATTGAATAAAAATAATTGAAGTTCCTTTCTTGTTTTTATTTCCTAACATCACAAATTTAAAAGTTACAAGCTCAGAACCTGTAGTAGGCCTACTTAGGCCTACTGAGTGCAAATGCAGAGCTACCAGTCTTATCCACTTGAAAAATGCCAGGCATTTTATCTGGATAAAATCAAATTGAGTAAAAATAATTGAAGTTTCTTTCATGTTCTTATTTCCAAACATCACAAATTTAAAAGATACAAGGTCAGAAACCTAAAATTGTATTTAGTGTAATTTAATACAGTGAGTCTCATGCAAGAGTTGGCCAATGACATGGGTTTCTGCGTCGCGGCGGGCACAGCAAATAAAGACGCGATCGGTGTAATGATTCAGGTTCTCACATTTACAGTTAAAATTACAATGAAAATAACCACGTACCTCATCACAAGAGATGTTAAAAATGTTCTGCTCTTGCATCCACACAATACTGGCACCATTTTAGGAAATTTTCTTTTACGTGCATTAAGTTCAGCTTCCGAAATAGAGTTAATTTTTCTTGTGATATTGTCTTCAAGTTCTTCTAACGTATGGGAAATTGACCTATACACTTTATTTTTGAAGTTTCCGCATAAATAATAGTCACATGCTGTTAGAAGAACTTAAAAACAATATCACAAGAGAAATTAACTCTGTCTCGGAAGCTGAAATTATGCGTGTGAAAGAAAATTTCCTGAAAAGGTGCCTGTATTGTGTGGATGCAAGAGAAGAACATTTCCAGCAGCTCTTGTGATGAGGTATGTGGTTATTTTCATTGTAATTTTAACTGTAAATATGAGAACCTGAATCATTACACCAATCGCGGCTTTATTTGCGTAGATATTTCACCCGATCACTTGGGAGTTGGAGCTGTGCCCGCCGCTTCGCAGAATCCCACGTCATTGGCCAACTCTTGCGTGGGACTCACTGTACCACTTCACTGTGTAATTCCCAGCAATAGTTAATTACCGTATTTACTCCAATATAATGCACCCTCGAATTTAATGCGCACCCTAAGTTTGAAACGTAAAATCATAAAAAAAATAGTTTGTTAGCAAATGTAATGCGCATCAATAGGATATTTTATTTGGAATTTTGTCTTAGTATTTATAGAATAATGAACCAACACATAAACATTTGCAGTTAACTGCTAGTTTTAGGCCTACAAGTAGACCTATAGGCATGGCTCATCAATATTCACTAATGTGTTCATCACTGGAATCCTCGGAGGTGCTTATTTTTATTGCTAAATGGACAAACAAAATGTTAAATGCATGTTTCACAATAAAAGCTGATACCACTCTTAAATGAGTTTAAAATCGACAATGCACAATATTCCACATTTGCACTATAGAACTGACAAAAACAATTTTTTCATTATGTTTCAGAAATTACATTTCATATGGTGTAGGCTAACGATAAAATGAACGAAGTCGAGAATTATAGCAGTGCCTTGTTATGTAGATCAATATTACCTCCGACCTACGAAACGGATTTGTACTAGAATTTAACGCGCACCTCAGTATTGAAATCTACAAATGGACAAAAATAGGGCACGTTATATTCAAGTAAATATGGTAAATTCACCCTTCATCATAAGACTCTTGCATATTTGCTTTATTCTGCCTGTTGATGTATACAGGCTTCTGGGCTTTTTCATTGCCTAGTCTGTTTCTCAATTTTGTTTGTATTAACCCAAATGAAGAAAATACTCTTTCGATTGATGCAGAACTGGCTGGCATACGATGTAAAGATTCTATGGCTTGACAAAATTCCAGCGATAGGTGATTAAGCTTCAGATTTGTGTAATTGATGGAGAAATAAGTATAAAAAATCCCTTTAGGTAGGCCTACAGGGCACAGGCTGAGGTAGATTTCATAGTGCTTTTTATGAATAAATTTAGAATAAAAACTGAAATATTTTTTTGTAAAAAGAGAGTTGTTAATTATGTATTAATTGATATCTTTTAATATTTCATTTTTAATTTGGCCAAGGATTATTGTTATAAAGATATTTAACTATTATTTTTAATATTTCAAACTTGATTTCATTGGTAATTTTAGCCTCAGTTGGTCCTCATGAATTCATTTCGGCATGCCTATTGGCTGAGGTATATTTTAAAGTGTTTTTGACTTTCAAAAATTCAAATCTCTCCTTATATGAGCGCTATTGAGAAACTAGTTGTTGATTTAGATTACTCATCAAGAGCTTTTCAACGATACCCCACAAACATGGTTTTAAAAATTTTGAATTTCCACCCTCACCCCCACAACTACTGAATCATTGGTGTCTAATTTATGCATACTAAGTTTCCCTCTAAACCCCATAGGGTCCTAAATATGATTTTTTCAAAATTTCAACCTGCTCCCACCTCCCCCAACCAGGAAAAATTGATTTTAGCCGGCTAAAATCATGATTTTAACCGGCTAAAATTGAAAAAAACCGCTGGTCAGGTCTTTTTCAATTTTAGCCGGCTTTTTTACAACCCTGGGCCTGGCCATCAATTTCTTTTGGTTTGGCCTCTGTAATTTGAATATTTGGAGAAAGGAAAACTTCAGAAATATTATAAACAAACAAACAGATAAGTCAGCTTTAGCTACTCATTTCAGGGAAGAAGGCCATAAAATTGGGGATGGTATAGTAGTTCTGAAAAAGGTTCAAAAGCCACTGCGGCTTGTGATGTGGGAGAAAGTATTTATTCAAAAGAACCACCATAAACTCCTAAATTTTAACACCTCAGTGGTCATCGAGGAAACTTTGATGAACAAGTTCATCCACCCGCCGGCAGATGGACAGTCAGAATCAGCTGATGATGATGGGGATACCCATTGAAATGATCATTCTGGGTAAATATACCTAATATTGAAGTTAGTGTGCATATTTCCGTACTCAAACTTTCTACAGAAGAAACTTGTAATCTAATTTTACCTTCAGAAGATATACAGGAACTGCTATGCTTCCTTTCAAAGCACTGAGTATAGAAATAATGTTAATTCCATGTGTTAGAGTAAGTTTTTCTGTGCTCGTTCTGTTAGGGGAAATAAAGGATAAAAAATAAACCTTTGAAAGTGTTTAATTAGTATTTTAATTTCCAGGCAGCGAGCCAGCCAGAATTACTAGGCACTGATTTCACCCACCTGGATTTCATCAGGCGTCCAACCCATCGGGATTTGGGTAGGCGATGGCTCTACAGGGATGCCTTCATGAATGGCTGGGGCTACAAGATGATAGATGCAGAAGATCTTAAGATCCCAGTTGTGTTTGGTGAAGGCAAGAGGGTAAGCTGTTTTTCATAGGTAATCCTACAAGAGATTAAGAGTTTATCAATAAATTTGCAAGAATGAAATTAAAGCGAATTTATCTGATAAACTCATAACCTCTCGTGTGATTTATTAAGACTATTACATGAATAAATCGTAACTGATTATAATACTTTCTTACTTGTGTTGTTTAAACCCTAATCAATATTCCGTTGGCTGTGAGATCTTGGCATACAAAATAAATGTACAGTCAATTAATCAAACGAGTTTCTAGATTCTAACCAACCAACACTACGAATAGTGTGTATGAGAAATAGTTAACCTAATTCAGATAAGCTAACTACAGAACAGAATAAAAGCATCAGATTTGGCTTGCACCAAACACAAATTGTGTTTTTAATCAATGGACATTTAAATTAATTATTTCAGAGTCCAAATAAGTTATGTTGTATAAAATGTTTTTTTTTTTATATTATTCTTTTCACTGGCAGCTTTTGATGTATTAATTACTGCTTATTGGTACCTTATGTTTCCGAGCTAACATTTTATCAGATAAAATTGCATCCTTGTGATCCTAGTAAGCAAGTGATTGGTTCATTATCAGAAGCATTGCTAAGCGTTGTGGTCAATATAAAATGCGCATCGTATGGATGAAGTAGCCATCTTTAATAATCATGCCTTGATGAATGGCTGGCCTTACAAGATGGAAAAAAGAATCATATTGTATAACCCCTTTTTAATAATTCTTGCATACATATGTCTGGTATTAAAATGTCTTGAAGTTGAAAGGAAATTAGGGATGATGATGACGATAATGATTATGATGATTATCATTATTAATGTTATTGTTGTTATTGTTGTTATTATTATTATTATTATTATTATTATTATTATTAATACAACAACAACTAGGAGTATGAAGTTTTGGGTGATTTCAAACTGAAGAAATCAGTATTTTGAAATGGAAAATTTAGTTCTTAGACACAACACATGTTGGGCATTCAGCTTCCCTAATTTCTTTCAGGAGAAAATTGATGCTCACCATTTTCCGTGTTTGTGTAAAACCTTTTTTTCAGCCTTTTTTCCCCCTCATTTGTCTAACTTTCGGTATTTACCAATGTTAGAAAATAGTACGAAAAATTTCTAGTAATATATTATAATACTTGGGATACAGAATTTACTAGCATAATGCTGTAGGCTATTGGCTGCAAGTCATGTCATGTGACTTCGTTTGCCATTGTACATCTTGGATTCCTGCCACAGACCCTCACTATTGTATAGTTTTCTTGTTTTCCTCGTCCCCACACAGCGAATCAATCATCAGCATTTCCTTTTGCGGGTCTGCCTGATTATATTATTGTTTATTGAGGGTAAACAGTAATTTTCACTCTCGAATCCAAGCAGGTGACAGGCTCTGTTGCCAAGTCAATCCAATAGTAATATAAAGAAATTTTCAGAGTTTCTTTGCTTCCCGTTTCTGGCTGACACATGACAATATTGTAAGTACACTTGAACATGTGACTGTTGACAAGTGTGTCCTGCTTGCATTAAACAAACAACACTTCAAAGATCGCCGCTGGGATGATGGATAGCAAGGCATCTGTACCTTCTCGATTCTAGTAGAATTTAAAAAAAGTTCTACTACATGCCACAATTATTCTTCTTGTAATAAATTGAAATTTGCATGGAAGTGAAACTTAATAAGTATTCCAAACTGATTATTTCTTTATTCATGATAACATTTCACTAGCCATTATTTTTGATTGACGATCGAAAAATTTCATTACGTATCAGTATGGAATAAAGTTCTGTTCTTGGGAGTTGTGGAAATACTCTCAAGTTAAAAAAACAATGTTAAGAGTTTTAATGTGATGGTAGAATAATGAGCTGTTCACATATGAGAGTTTTATTATCAAACCTGGCAATCTCCATTTTGATAACAGGTAGAGATGCTAACTTCTAATGAAAGTTGGATGCATTTCCTAGTACAAATTTTGGGTATGTATTGTAATTCTGAGCTCTTCCTTAATGTGGGAAGTCTGATTTGTAATACATACACTAAATATGTAGCAGGAAATGCACTAAACTAATTAGAAGTTAGCATCTCACCTTTCTTTAAAATGGAGATTGCAGAGTTTGCTTATAGACCCCTCATACATAGACTTTATGAAGTCTAAGGGTCAAATTCATGAACAAGACTTTACACTAAAGTCCAGTTTGTAAAGGACAAAGCCACAGTTTTCATATTCACATTCGAAACTTGGACAAAAGTTAACTTCAGTCTCACTTGACATAAATAGCTAATGACCAGGGCCCAGCTTTTGATAAAATGTCATCTTTTAACTAGAACATCATGGACGTTGCCCACTAGAGCAGCAAGGGAGTATAGATTAGCCACACATTTGGGCAGCTAAATTTGAGGGAGTGTATTGTTGCCACCGTTGTTTCCCTCGAGTGGTGCTTCTCGTTGTCTCGGCTAGCTGGTTTGTATCAGGGTTCCACTACTCCACGGTAGAGCTATGATTCTCTTTCAGGGAATTGTGTGGTCAAATTGCAGGAAAATTAGCATGATTCAATTTGGTTAATTATGACTTTACATAGACAAAGCCACCATTTACACTGCCACTTATTTAAAATAGTATTGTTATGATGCAACTGTTGGAGGCTGATTGCGTTCTAAATAGATGTACAGCAGCAACACGTCTGAGCTCTCTGAATTCTTGCGGGCGACTCTCTATTTGGGGTGCGCATGCTCCTAAACATAGGAAAGCCTATATCCCTTGCGAGATGCGTGACTCTCATTTTGATCGGGATTCTTTTACCCAGTGCGAAAATTACCCAGTGGCTAATTAATAGCTTTCAAATATGCGTCCTGACTCGAATTACAAGTTATACAGTCAGTAACGACAATTACTGGGAATCACCTTATAATATGCTACTCTGCTTGTCCTTCCTGCAGGACAGCCATAGTACAGCATCCTATTCAACATACAATGAATTTTAACCATGTTAATGCCTCGTTATTACATCTTTGCCTCAATGAAATGATGTTATGGGTGTTAAATAATAATTATCAGGTCTTTTGGGCACTGTAGGCTATTTGCCTATGGTAATACAGCTTCAGCAGATATTTTGATCATGACTCCTAGATTATAAAAATGGTAATTTTTGGTCATTTTCCCCATTTTTTAAAAATTTTCAGGTCATTTTTTAGAATGTAATGCCATTTTTTGGTCATTCTACAATCTTTTTTGCATATTTCATATTTTTAGGTAATTTTTAAATATAATGCCATTATGTTCTTATTTTGTGTAGTTTGTAGAGTTTTTGTGCATTTACTTACAATTAATATTATCGGATCTCTAAACAATCATAAATAAATAAATCTTGTTGTAATTATAATTTGAATACAGAAAGACTGTATTTGCTGTTCACAATTAATTGTGTATATATATACAAATTAAGTAATTACAAGCCTCTAATTGAACAACATAAATGTAGAATAAACACAAATCTGATGAATAGACTAGTATTTTCATACAAATTTTTGGGTCATTTTGTTTAGTTTTTAGATAATTTTTTTGTATTTTTGCAGTAATTTTATAGTTCATTTTAAAGTATTTTTAGGTCATCAAAATCCAGGCCCTGCTAATAACTGAAGTTAGTTTAACACTCCATATTATCCCTTTCACTGCTACAGAATATATATCCGTCAGCACTGCTGGCCATGCTACTGTCAAATATATCCAACGCACCACTTTGCATGCCAATAGACAAAAGATACTTTCAGTGAGCAGGATTCCAAGTGTGTCAGCGTATAGTGTCACCTGTTGTCTACTTCCTGGTAACATAGTTCCATATTCTGTATCCTCTGCTGCCTTCTGTAGCTAAATATTTTGAGCGAAGTATTGCACCATCTATTGAATCCATATTAAATCAGCTGTGCTTAGATTACAGTGGAGGTACACCAGGGTTACATAAATCACTCTGAACTTGAATAAAAACATCCTGTGCTTTTGTTTTGGAGGAAACTGACAAATTATTTGCAATTGTTTGTTCATTTGTGATTATAAATTTCAAAATTAATTCCTGACCACCAGTTTGCACAGTGAATAGTATGCTAGCAGTGAAGAGGTTAAACTTTCTGAAATTTAGGTTACCTACATTATTATCTTCTTGTATGTAGGTACTGACATTGGTTAATATAATTTCAGAGTCGTGTACTTGCTACCATCGGTGTCACCCGTGGATTTGGTGATCACGATTTGCGAGCGCTCAACACAAATGTGATGATAAAGCCTTTCCTGACTTCACAGCCTGAGGTGAGTACCATTGTAGATGTATTTGTTTTCATTGCAGCAAAGGATAGGTAAAATGTCTGTAAAGATGCCTCTTTGTGTGGCGCAGTTTTTTCTCTCCCCATACCATTGTTACTAGAAGTATTATCTTTCTGAGAAATGGTTTAACTTTAAAAATATAATTTTTTAGAATGAAATTCTTGTTTTCGGTAACCATAACAATACCAGAGTGGGAGGAGACAGAGGCCCATACTTTTAATTTTTGTGTATTATAAATATAGTAGAAGCCCGAAATAGCACAGTTCGAAATACCGCAGATTCGGATGTAACGCGGGGGGAAAGTTTGTCCTCCAATAAAAATATACCTTAGTTTTATAAATAACATTTTTATTTTGGAAGTTGATTTTAACAGTAAAAATTCTGCAAAGAGCGGTTCTGCAGTACTCCCCCCCCCCCCCGTTAGACCCGCCTTCACCTGCTAGTTGACCGTCACCACCGCATTCCAAAGGATTTAGCTTTTATCATAAAGTTATATTACAGTGTAAACACCTCATGTATTACTAATCTTGAATCCTATGATTTGATCTAAAAGTTAAAGATGCAACGTGTCACAACATGTGACATATATATCAGTATGTTCAGAATATCATCGGGTAAGATAGGAGACCTGGTGTCTCCAAATTGGCAACTTTTGAAAACTCAAGACCGCCCGAACACCAGATTTTCATAGGAATCACCTCGGGCTGTTCTTGGACATAACGCATAACTGCCTCTTGTGCAGCGTGCCCCACACTATAGGTAATATGGCTCGTCATTGGTACAATATCTCATGGGTTCAGATGAAAGACCTCATATTATATAGGGTACATATCTCTCATTAATCATTACAATTTGCAACTTCTGATTTCACTCTACAATCGATTATAGTGTCATTATCAATTGTTGTTCATTAGAAATATGGTTGTTTTTTTCCTAACTATCACCGAAAATGGCTAATTTTGTTAATCCTATCACATCCTTGTCAGTATCTAGCCTTATATAATTAACTTCTGCACTGAAAACTGACAATTTTTTTAAATTATTAACACTAGAAGGATGGTATTGGTCATTTTGACTGGTACATGAACCTTAAGGTGAAATATATTGGGTTCTATTTTATCTCACCTCTATTTCACAACTTTTAATGCATTTTAGTAATAAATGGTCCTCACTTTTTATCGTCCTCAACATGAGAAATATTTATATTATTTACCTTAAAGGACCAGATTGTTTGCAATCACCCAACAATGTATTAATTTGCAGCCTAACTTTCATGATTATTCATCATTTCATTTCCAGTCATTCTTTGCTTGAGAAAAAAAAATATTGATATTTTGAATGCACTTAAACCATTTAAGTTTACTTGTAAGAATTTAAATAACTTAATATTTCTTTTCTTTTCAAGCGTGAAATAGTTGTAATATTGAATACTTATTGATGCATAGAGTACAAACATATAAGTTGAATATATTGAATAATACATTATCTGAATGAAAAACTATATTATAATGATGAATAGCACCTGTCAAAATGACCAGTGCAGTCTTTCTAGGTAGTCAAGTGATGTTAGTCTTTCTAGTGTTAATTCAAATATTTAACCTTGGATTTATGAGAATATTGGACTATTGAGACTCGAATGTCAAGACACTACTGTATTACTAGAAACAGTTTATGATAGCAATTCAACAACCCTTTATTGTCCAGAGAATATTTTCCCTACATAAAGGATGCATCTCACATTTTTCTTGAAAAAAATGTGAATCCATTACATGAGTAAATACAGTACTTTTGATTCTCATTGATGTCTGAATTGTGATTGCAGGTCAAAATCTTCAATATTGCTGATGCTGACATCAAAGATTCTGATGTCCTTATAATGGGAACAGATGGATTATGGGATGTCACCAGCAATGAGAGGGCTGTGGAAATAGTTCAAACTAGTCTAGACCATTTCCCTGCAAATGACAGAGCTCGCTTAAAGTATAGGTAAGTTAGCAGACGAAATAAAAATTGGAGACTTCATTTCTCTATTAGGAGGTGTATTTCTTAACAAACTTCATGTGAGCAATTTTTTTTTCTTTCTTTTTCTTTCTTTCTTTTTCGTTTGAACAGCAAGAAACTTGTCGCTGTTATATTACTTTCATGATTCTGTTGATTATGGAGTGATGATGGCTTGTTATTTCTAATGCTCTCAAGGTCAGAATTATAAAAATTAACCTGAAGCCTCATACAGGTATCTATAAAGCCGTGAGATACTTTGGATTAGTTTCACAGTACAGTGGAACCTCATTAACACATTTTTCTGTGGACCGAAAAATGTAGACGTCTTATAAACGGAAGAACATACTACTGAAAATTTTAAAAACAAGTTAGAGGGAAAAACCAATGTAGATATTTTCTAAGTTACTCAATACTATCCAAATGTCTCAGAATTACCCAAAATGACATGCAGTAGCTTCTGTACCGAGCCAGTAGTTGTGACAAATTTACATTACATAAATTAATATATAGGTCCAATAATTCGGATACGAAAAAATTTAACAAAACTTGCTTCAACTGAAGGACTGTATGGCAGCTATTATTTAATGAAAAAACAGGCAAAAAGAGCACCTCACTTCAATTTGAAACATCAAACATGAAACAAGTTGCATTCCACTATTTATTAACAAACATAAATTATTATAAATATTATAAAGAGTTTGGAACTTAACACAGTGAAGTGAGTCAATATTTTATTAATATGAGTTGATTAACACACTTGAACTTCACTTACCAATCATTTGGTACGACACGTTTCACAGGCCATTCGCCTGTATCTTCAACTACAAGGTTGACATGTAGTTGAAGATACAGGTGAATGGCCTGTGAAACGCATCCTTCCAAATGATTGGTAAGTGAAGTTCAAGTGTGTTAATCAACTCATATTAATAAAATAAACATAAATTAACTGATAAAATAAAACTGCGGAAATGTTTGGTAGGCAAAGTTATGTTTACAGTCACAAATTGCTGTTGAAATGCGATCAAATATCCACATGAGAAGCACAATCCACTTTTTCTGTTTCTTTTGACCTGTCTAGTTTTGTTCTTTACACCACAAAATATTTAAAACATATTTCACCTCTTTGGCAGACACAACAAAATTACAGTTATCACAATAAAAAAAAAAGGCAGCCAAACAGCTGATGCTGGAGAATCCGTGCCAAATCAAATTAAGTCAAAACGACCAATGAGAAGTGAATGATCAAATTTGCATCTACAAAGTTCAAGCTGACGATTGGTCCCATAGAGCAAAGATTCAGACTTGGACACCAGAGAGCACAAGAATTCTGACACTGCGATTACATTTTCGGATGTGCAACCAAGTTCGTGTCCAGCAACATGTGGTTTGTTAGCAAAATGCAAACGTACTAAGCGAGAAACCAAAACGTGTTAAAGGAACATTCAAACATGTCATTAGTAAGATTGGGACTGGGTCTTCCGAAAGTCATTGTACTATTCGGGAAAACATGGTAATGAGGACGTGTTGACGAAATTCCACAGTTCAGGAATTTATTTATTTTTTTTATTTTTTTGTGAAATTTATCCTGGTAAGGCTTTGCATATTAACTCTTCGTGGGTGAAACTGAATATATTCAGTAGAAAGTTTCAGGCTCTACTAGCTTGTTTAGTTCCACTAAATCTAAAACAGATATCATGGAAATGCTAATTGAAGCTTTGGCTCTCAGACAGGGATTTACCCTTACCACGAGGTTTATTTCTCACTTTTATCAAATTTAATGAACCTATGTGCATAACACAGTTTTCTTGGATGTACAAAAGGCTAGAAAATGAATGTTAACAGACAACAAGATAACGCAGATGTTAGAGGAATAAGTGAGGAATTGAGTAGTATTGACTTTCCTTGAGTGATGACAGTATTTCAGATTTAGAAGCATCTGAGGGTAAGAGTGATGCAAGTGATTTTGATGGCACTACATCTGATCCCAGACATCCTAGACTGGTTAGAAATTCTGAGCAGGTACCATTTTGCCATCACATTTTGATAGCTCATCTCACAGAATATTTGTTTCTTTTTTTCCCCATGTTTTGAAACCTTGTACATTAGAACTTGATTATAGTGACATCCAAGGGACAAGGAGAGTTGTGTCATTAGAAGCAAGTGTCGCTATAAAAATAATAAAACTGAAGATGAACATTAAAAAAGAAATAAATTGACATTATTTTGCTGCATATTTTACACACTACTATAATGTAATTGAAAATTTTATCGAATAATACTACAGTTATGTAATTAACAAAGTTCCTTAAGGAAGCCAACCTATTGAAATCAGTTAATAAACAAAAAGACCTGGAAGTTTGGGAAAAGATTTATATGAAAAAGTATGAAGATAAACTGATGAATTTTGAAATACCGCTAGAAGAAAACTTGATCAAAAAGTTTGTTAAACCAAAACCAGAAGGCGCCAGTGTTCTCCAAGCAGAAAATAGACAGTTGACAAGCAGTTGAAAATGTGGGCAAAGCCCATGAAACGTACGTCCTGCAAAAATGTAAGGAAAAGTGAGGCCTAAAGTGTTTAATAGTCAACAACTTTGTTAATTACATAACTTTGTTGCTTCACTGTATTAAGTTCCATTATCTCTTGAGTCCTCATAAATACTACAGTTATTTTCCCAATTAAAACTACTGTACTGCAAGAAAAAGTCAGTACACTCAAAATAATGTTCTGTAATTGAAACAAATACAGTACTCATATTTACAAACAGGGATTAAAGAAATAAGTAATAATTTTTCTTCTTCCTTTTAGCATAGTACTGCACTTGTAATAAAATGTTAAATTCTTTTTATGTTACACATTATTTGCAGTGTAATTTAAAATTTCTAAGGTAGCAGTCGGAATCAGCTGATGATGATGGGGTATACCCATTGAAACAATTGTACTGGGTAGATATACCAGGTAGGTCGCTAATAGTGAAGTTAGTTTGTATATTTCCATTCTCAATCTTGCTATAGATTTCAACACTTCACTGTGCTATTTCCCTAGTAATATTCATATTCTGACGTAGCTTAGTAAAAATGATTTACTACTTTAATTGCTCGAGGAGCTTCACTGTCTGCACATTCACTTCAATTTTTTTTTTTATTGAAACCTTTTAATAACGCCATGTTTGTGGTATTACATTATAATTTCCTTATCCACTTAATTTTCATTCCATTTTCTTTTTCAAAAGTATCAACAACTTCTTTTTTTTCCCTTGGCCACTAACTTCACCATGCACACTATTGTCTGTAACTGGTTATTGACAGAATAAAAGCACGGGTGCATGGATACTGGCATTCTACAAGCTACTTGTTAGTAATGACTTTCCAAGCCCTTAGGCTGGACAATAGGTTTTCGTGAATGTATACAATAGAATCATTTTACTCTGCTCTGCCAAATGTAGTGATGTGTTTCTTGAAAATTGAGGTAGGAAAAATTGCATCCTAAGTAGGAGTCATTTACCGGTATGTATGTGTTGTATTAAGCAAGGAAGAAAAGATATCACACAAATCAAGGTCACTATACCCAAGTTCTACTGCATATTGGATTATTTTATGGAAAACCCTGAAACCTTCATTTTTGTTAGAACCTTTTTCTTTATAATTCTGAAACCATGAACAGAATTAAATATATGTTTGCACATGTTCGCTCATGATTATACTCTACAAAAATGACTGGTATCGTGCCTCTCATTTAAACAATTTGAAAAAAAAATAAAAAAAAAAAAAAAAAAAAATTATAATAATAATAATAATAATAAACAATTTTGACATAAATATAAATTTATAAAGTGTCTATTTAACTAGAAAGCTGATGGTGGCCCTGTATCCATCTTTAAGTTTCAAAACAATTGGTACGTTTACATGCAGGATTCAGATCGATCTGAGTCCGATCCCAGTGTTGAAATAGTCATGTAAACACGGATTCAGTCCGGAACGAATTTCCGATCCGATCCTCTGCAAATGGAGGAACGGATCGGATTCAAATCGTATTCAATTCCATGTAAACGCTAGCGAACTCAATCCTGGTGCGCGCGCATACACTCGCATGGCGTTCGTCATTTTGTTCTGTCAGCTGATAGTCAATTTAATAAAAAACACCCACTCACACCATAATATTAATATCATTGTTACTCTTTTATGTCATAATTTGTTTATGGTGACTAGATATTATTGATAGAACACACTTTTATTTATATTTTTAATCACGGAATAAATGCGGCCTTTGTTTAAACAGGTTAGCCACAACAATAGCCACACAAAACCAAGTTAGCCAATAGTTCAACAAATCTCAATCCACTCCTAGAACTTGCCATGTAAACAGGGAACGTATTGACTTGGGATCGGATTCAGATAGATTTCAATCCCGCATGTAAACGTGGTAATTGAATTCAGTTGAGTTAAGAGGGAATATCTAAATTTTAAATGCAAGTATCTGGAATTTTAAGTAATTAATACATGAACTTAACTGCGTGTTGAAAAGTTGAAATGCCCATAATATACTTTAAAAGATTGGGATTTCGGAGTATTCATTTACAGGGTGTGGCATTTAAAGTTTCCTTTTTTTCAATTGATAACACTTTATGGGAGGATTGGTAGAGGTAATTTTGAACACAATGGTTGGGTCTAGAGTGGCCTTGGATTGAGTTGGAACGTTGGTCTGTGCTGCAGCACATTTTCTTTGCGGAACAATATGTTTCAAGTTTCGGTGCACATTTAAGGCAATCAGAAACATGGAGATGCTCCTTCAAGGAAAACAATCAATCCATGGGTGCATCAGTGGCATAAGACTCAATCTATTCAAGATAAATCTCATATTCGTCGCAAGACAGTGTGATCACTAGACTTCGGATTGTAGGTTAAAACCTATTTTAATCCTTGAGTGATATATGGACGGAAACTTGTATGTAAATGTTTCATAAGTGACTATGTTTAAAACTGATATTTTTATAGGACCTAAAACAGCCTATTTTTACGTTAGAACCTAATATTGCCTTTTTGCTTGTTTTCCTCTAAAGTTCAAAATAAGTTACTTTTTGTTATAAATTCTAGCATTTATTTTCAGTTCGTACTAAATTTTTAGCTCGGTATGTGCAGTACATGACACATTTGTGACTTGGTTAAATAGTAAGAAATGTTTCGTCTTCTGTAGAAAAATTTCTTGGAATTCCCAAGAAAATGTAGTGTTTTTCTCCCGACTCCCACATCCAGTAACAAACAAACAAAGTAGTTCTCTGAATCACTGAGGGATACAAGGGGTTGAATATGCTAACGTGCGTAGCTTCTGGGCGCAGGGATTAGGTTTTCACTGTTATGGTAGTAATACAGGCCCTAGTAATAGGTCTATATTATTCTCTGTGTACCATAGGCCTATATCTGAGTTTTATAATGATTATTGATTAATGGTGACTTCAATAAATATAATATTCTGCATTGCAATTGAGATATTTCAGAAAATTGGCAACTTAACGATTTTATAAGAGACTATTTTATGATTTTTAGAACCTATTTTCCAATTTTTAGAGCCTATTTTAGGTACCTAAAACAGCATTTTTAGCGACCTAAAAGTCTGAAGTTTAGTGATCACCTAATATTGAATGCATGAGAATTGCCTTGGAGAAGAGTCCACATAGTTTAGTGCATCGCCATTCCCAGCATCTGAATTTCGCAGAGAGAAAAATGCGAAGAATTGCGCATTCCGATTTGCAGTTCATCCCTATAAAATATCCATTGTTGCCAACAGATTTTGCAGCTTTATTGCAATTACTACACCATCAAGAACCACCTCATCATGATTGAAGAAGCAATTTTCTATCTGGACGGCTCTGTAAACAAACAAAACTTTCGATACTGGGCTCCTGCAATTCCACATATAATCCATGTGGGGCCACTTCTTAGTCCTACGGTCGTGGTGTGATGTGTCATTGCAGCGCAGGGTATTATTGGTCCTTATTTCTTTGAGAGCGATAATGGTGTTTCGGTGACTGTCAACTCGAAACATCACAATCAAATGCTGCAAACTTTTTTCCTACCAGAGTTGACATCGTGACATCGAGAGATTTTGGTTTCAACAGAACGGTACTACAGCAAATATTGCATGTCTTTCAATGAACACACTGAAATCTGCTTTCCTCAGCCAAATTCTCTCCAGGTTTGGTGATATTCAGTGGCCCTCCAAATTTCCCAAACTTACTGTTTTTTTTGTTTTTTTTTTGTTTGTTTGTTTGTTTGTTTGTTTGTTTGTTTGTTTGTTTGTTTGTTTTTGTTTTTTTTTTTTTTTTGTGTGTGTGTGTGTGTGTGTGGCTATTTGGAGTCTAAAAGTTTTTGCTCATGCCCTCCCTGACATTAATAGTCTTAAAAATGCAATTCAGCAGGAAATTTCAAATGTTATGCAAAACACCACACATCGCATAATGGCATGTGTACGAGGGAGATTGCAGCAATGTGTTTAAGTTAATGGAGAGAGCATCTCAAGGTCATCATATTCAAGAAATAATACCAGTATTGCAAATCCAAGACTGTAAGACACTTAAGTATGTTCAATGTTGCTGATTTCTTTGTTAAATAAATGTGTTATACACTTTTTGGAAACGATAAATGTTGCATCCTGTATTTATCTTTTGTGGCTATTTGCTCTTTATTATTTTTTTCTTCTTCTCAGATACACTTCAGCAGCTCAAGATCTAGTTATGCAGTCAAGAGGGAAACTGATTGACCGAAACTGGAGAACATCTGATGGAAGGGCAGCAACGATTGATGATATATCAGTTTTCGTCATTCCCTTGGCTCCTTATAAAGCTGAATACAAGAAGTGGAGAAAGGAAGCAGATTCCATCAGAGGAATATATGAGACAGAAAATGAAACTGCTGTTACAGAAGCTTTCAGCAAGTTAACATTGCAGCCACTTCCTG
The DNA here is from genome assembly GCA_964059195.1 of Ectobius pallidus. Lineage (NCBI taxonomy): Eukaryota > Metazoa > Arthropoda > Insecta > Blattodea > Ectobiidae > Ectobius > Ectobius pallidus. The sequence goes on from CAXKWD010000011.1 coordinate 32,804,586, forward strand.
GCACTCAGCCTTCGCCACAACACAGAGCCAGTCAACCAAGGAAGGGGACAGATGAAGAGAAACGGCCAATAGTGTGCAATCTAACAAAGGTTTTCGAAGAGTATGAAGCTAAGTCAAGTTGCAGTGAAAGCGCACCTAAACAAAAGTGGTCCCCTACTCAGAAGTCAAAAGCAGTTCAAGGGAATGACCAAGCTACTGGTAGCCAACTGATGAAGGGTAAATCGTCCTTGCCTGTTAGTCAAGCTAAAAGGTCTTCAAAGGATTGCCCAAGCAGTCCTGATCTGAAGAAGAAAGAGCCTCAGGTGTTTGCAGACGACAGACAGAATAAACCACAGATGACGGAACAGAAAGTGAAACCACCACATGGAGATGGTGTAGCTGTCCAGCAAAGCCTTCCTTGTATGAAGACTGATGAAGCCTTAGCTGAAACAGAACCTATAAAATCAACACCTGAAATTGAAACCAAAACAATAGATGAGAAAGGAGAATTGAAACTAGCACAGAGTGTTGATGAGGTGTTACCTGAAGGTACAGCTACGGGCAAACCTAAAAAAAAGCACAAGAAAGGAAAAGAGAGGTTTCTGCACACTTCATCCAGTTATGAAACACTGATTCCAATGTCAGACTCAGACACGAGCATTGACCACAGTATGACTCTTCGCCCTGCATCAAGCGATAGCCCTCTGTTAATGTCTTTTGCTAGAGATCCTCATCTGGGCCTCTCTACAACAAACACAGATGCAATCTCCCTTCAGCAAACTTCAAGCGATAATCTGTTAACCACAGAGTCAAGCGCCTGTGTGAGCTCTTCTGCAACAACCATTGATAGGATTTCTCTTCGACCATCCTCAAGCGATGAGAGTGCATCTGGAGCAGGGAGTCATGTTGATGTTTTGTCAAGGTTTAGTTCTAAACCAGCAGAAGATCCTGACGATCCGTTGAGTTATTTCAAGCAACAAAGAGACCGCAGTAAGGATGAGCATAGACCTAAATTTCCTGACACTGAACGTAGTGAAGATGATAAAAGGTTTAATTTAGGTGCATTTCATTCACTGGTTCCAGTATCAGAATCAGAGGACAGAGCTGGTACTAGTGGGACTGTTCACCCTGTCTCAAGCGGTAACTCACTGTCAGTCCTGTATGCTAAAAATATCCCTCTGGATTCATCAACAACAGCCAGTGATATTAGCTCCCTTCATCCATCCTCAGGTGCTGACAGTGCATATGACAGTGTATCCGAAGAAACAGTTAACATTAACTTACTTAACCCAGTTGGTCCTAAAGCAACTGAAGAGTCTGATGGTCATTTGCCGTATATGTTGCAGCTCAGCTCTTCCAGTAGTGATGATGCTTGTGTGATGAATCCCCCGGCAGAGCTTTGTGCAGAAATCCCTGACACAGAATCTAGTGAAGAAATTGAAGGTATTTCCGAATCAGAACAAAAGCATAGGGCTGGGAATTCGGAAAGAAGCCATTAAATTTTAGATAGCTGTGAAAGGCAAATTATCTGGTTCTGTTAAGTAAGTCATGAGATTCTTGTAAATTCACATCTGTTAGGAAGCTGAAAAGTCCTTACTATATACCACTAGTTACATATTAAGACCTATTATTATAAAATTTACATTTTTCATCCAAATGAAGATTAAATGGGATACTTTATTTTACACGCGTATAAACAAATTGTTTTTATTGTGCATACATACAGTCCATTAAAAGCTATTTATTTACTAGGTTCTAAAATATTTGGACTTCCCCAATTTCTTGTTTAGAGTTTCTTGTGCAAGATTATCCAATTATACTATAAGCCTTATTAATTTCTTGGTACAGGTATGAGATGATGTTAAATTATGAAATTTCTATTTTATTTGTTTTTTATGATATATTGATTTGTGTTTCAAAGTACAAATTCCGTTGTTCACTGGAATGCTTTAAATACATAACGCAAAAAAAGTACCCTGGTTATGAGAAAATATATTTTGAGATGCAATCACTTGTTTTGAAATTTGGTACTAAATTCTTAAAAGTGAAAAATAATAGATTTTATTCACATTTAACTAGTCATGGCTTGATTTTGATTCTTCAAGTTGGGTTGAAAACCTAAATAGAATAATTAACCACCCATTATATAGGAATGAGCATAAGGAGTTAAAAATTGAAATAGGTACTATGCTTTCATAACTAGTTTTTTAAATACCTGAAAAGGCTGCAATTTCAATCCCTAGATTATAAGTATTAATAAAGAGGCATATATGAGGTTGGCCATTTCCAGGCAAACTGTTCAAAATATCAGTGACATTACGCCCACTTTTCAAGCTTTTCAGTCAGTGTTCATCTAGATGGTAGTGAAGCGATGTAGCCAAGCTGTTGATACAATTTCCAAGTGCTAGAAGTGTCATGTTGATATTAGCTCCTTCATTGAATCACAATCTTCTGCAGCCTATGGCAGACATCTCAGACCCAGCGAGATCATTGATAGCTTCATGAATTTCGTGAATTTCATGATCCCGTTGGGTACTGAGTTCTGTTCTTATTCCCTTGCTTCATCGAGTTGACCAATTCTTTAGCATTATATATGTGAGAACTGAAAAACCTGGAATCTTCTCGCAAGTGTAAGATACCAGATGGCTGGATTAGATCTTAAAAGATTTTCATTGTACACTTCAAGGTGAGAGACAACAAACTCAAAGTGTTTCTTATCTTTCAGTTCCTCAAGTTTTCTATGTAATTCCACTATAGTAAGGTATGTGATTCCTGGAGGTAATTTGCTGCCCAGCATGGTGAATGTCTTTCCAACTCCATTTTCTCCATAAGTGAACACTGAACAGTTACAGCCGTACTGTCCTTGGTAGTTCCTTCAAATACCTCCACATTTGAACATTCACGACCAAAAACTCAAAATCGAAAGATAGTTCCTTGTGCTGTTTCTTTCTGTTTTGTACTAGAAAGAACGGTTCAAATACTGGTGTCTTTTTATTAATTTCTTTCACCTTAAGTCTGTAATTATCTCTTTTAGGATTCTCTGGCCTTGTTCGTATAACTTGCATTCTAGAAAAAATTTCAGTAAATACCCTTGGTAGTACAGCGAATTGTTTACTTCAGAAGAAAATGGAGAAAATTGCTATTTGAAAAGCAAGTTTATTGGGATCCATTATTTCTCAGCAGACAGTAACACAACACTTTTTATAATTGTAACAGTGAACATCTTCGAACTATTGCATATTATACTTGAAAACATTCTACTTCACATAATTGTTGTAAGTAAAAACTCACCAGATTAGAACGTAGGTAAGTTGAAACGTATGTTTTAATTTGGTGTTTACTTACAACAATAATATGAAGTACACTAGAACACTGATTTAATTTTTTTTTTGCATTTTACAACAATTTCTCAAAACCTCAAATATTTTCACTAGGGTGACTAGGGTGTTTATTGACCTAAAAAATTGGAAAATATTACTGCAAATATGACCTTAAAAATGACTAAATATGATCCAAAAACCCTAATAATGACCTCATAAAAGAACGTATTTTCTGAAACTAAATGTTCCAATTTAAAATGTTTTAATGACACTAAATTCTTACATCACATTAATTCAATCAGATAATAACTTTTTAACAATTTTACAGGTGATTTACAGTTTTACTTGTAAAGAACTTCTAATTTATTAATGTTTCCAGACACCACTGCAAATGTGAACTGAAAATATTTTAAAACTTGTCTATTGGAAGTTGTTAACAACTATTACTTGTTGATGTCCCTTCACATTTCAGTCACGGTAAAACCAAAATATTTGTGACTCTTTTGAGGAAAAAAATTAAGTCAATTTAGTGCACATACTGCATAATTTGTGCTCTTTTACCAAATTTATAATTGAAATATGACGTTAAATTACAAATATGACCTAAGTATGACCAAGATCATGAAAATTATCAAAATATGACTTGATATACAAAATGAAAACAGTCCTATTAGGCTAACAAATGTGCATTTTATGTTTAAATTGTGTTTATGGCGAGAATGGAGGTCAGGATAAAAATATGACATGTCATAAACATCCTAATCCTAATTATCACATATAGCCAATATATTAATATTTTTTATTTAATGTTTCCTTGTAAAATAAAACCACCATTTAACATTAAAATCTTTGGATTTACAGATTGTTTTAGCAAAAACCTTTTATTATAATAATAAGTTATGTGTAATATATTGCGATCTCAACAATATTGTCGCTCCCCCCTATTCAACGACCGATTTCTTAGCATGACACTAGTTTATTTGTATTGGGTGCTTGCAGTGAGGAACGTAGATACGAATCTTCGCTTGTTAGCTTGCAAATTATTGTAGCTTATGAACCAATTACATATTGCTTTGTGTTTTAAGTGGAATTCAGAGCTTTCAGTGATGACAACAGAGAGGAAAACAGTTTCCTAAATGAAAAAGTGCATGAAGTAGGAAAACAAAATCAGTTAAAATACAGATCCTAGACCACAATTCAACAGATACCATATTATTTTGTGCTATAAGCTTTGATCTCATTTATAATTTTGAAATAAAGTAGGATTCAGTAAATAAGGTAAATTTCTGTATAAACTAAGTTTTGTTGCTTAAAAATAGCAAAACCATCATTTAGTCTAAACTCCTATTTGAGGTAAATAAATTCTGTATCCTTAGAAAAACGTTAAATAGAGGTTTTAAAGTTTAATATATAATATTGACATTTCACAACTTTTCCCAATTAATTCAATTTAAAAAAGTCATCGGAATAGTTAAATCTGATACATTTATATTCTCTCATGTGTGGATGATATGGTCTTGACTTAAGTTTTAGGAAAGAATTCAAAGAACCCTAGACTGGGTAGTAGAATGGGCAGAATCAGTGAACACAAACTAAATGAAGACAAAACAGTGTCCACGATATTCAGAAAAGGGGCAAGAAGGCAAATCTTCAATGCGAGAGAAAGGAAGTTGAAAGCAGTGTCATTCTTAAAATTCCTCTGATGTGGTGTAGTGTATTCAGTTTGGTTGGCTATATACGTAGTTCATTGCTTTCTAGATCACGTTGACTGACGCCTGGCAAATATAAGGAGAGAGACTTTTTTTACAAATTGACCAGATTGGCCAGATGAAATTGGCTGTTTCGTTTGATTTTTTTAAAGATTAATTTCTGACATTCCAACACTACAGTAGAACCCCTATTATCTATTGCAATGGGGGGTGAGGTTGGGTAAACAATAAAAAAAATTAGATTATCTGTTCAATAAAATCATTTCACATATTAAATATATACCAAATTTGCTTGTGAATTTTTTACCTTATTTTGGTCACCAAAAATATTAAGGTGCATAAAATGTTTGGATTTTTTAAAAAAAGGTCTTAGTAATTGTATTTCTCAGTTTTTAAAAATAATGTGGAAGCTCATCTTGTATATCGGGATATTTCCCAGCGTTCAGACCATGAAATCCCCTACTGTCAGTTTTTGCATCTTCTAACACGTCTTTTTGTTTCCTCCAATAATGCACATTGAACTCTAAAATGCACAATTCTCTTTCTGCTGCACTGTTGCCAAACAGTTCCTCGAAACTTACCACTTTTAATTTGTAAGATGCTATGTAATCACCAGTGGCGGATGCAGGGAGCGGATATATCCATCCTCCCCCCCCCCCCCCCCGAAATTCTTTCTACCTATTCAAATCCCCCACCCCTGGAAAAAAATTCTGCGTCCGCCACTGGTAATTACTATTCTTCTCTTCCATCTTGAAATGTCAACTCAAAGTGCACACTACAATTGTTAAGAAGCAACTTTAGTACTGAAATCTTATTACTGTCCCTTAGATATCACTTAATTTAAAAGGGCAAGTATAAGAGTTGTATTAACTCTATCTATCAAGTGACAAAATAAGCAACAGAATGAAAACTGAAATAATCAATTTTCTGTTATTTCTGTCATGGCTTGTCCACGTTTTAACACTAGCATGTAATAGAGTTAATTATTAAAAATATTATTTTTCTTTAATTTCCGGGCCCAGCTATTACAGCTTCCACCAGCTTCTGTTGGTGCTACCACAGTACCTTAGTAGAACAAGTATGTTCAGTTCTGTGATGAAATGTATAGTTCTTCATACTTAGTCTTCAAAAAGATAATACTTTAAAATAGGATACTAGGTTTGTATGTAAAATAAATCTAAGAATTAAAAAAAATGGATCCAGAGTCTGATAATCTGCTGATCGGTTAGTAGGGTAATAGAAAATCTGGGTTCTACTGTTGTTATGGGTGCATTTTAAAACACTTTAATGTCTTTAATATTAACTTGAGTTACATTTTCAAGTTTAATTCAGGTGAACCTCTAAATTCTAAAACCTGTATATCTTACATAATATTATTAAACTTCCAAACATTCTACTTCACATTTTATGTGAAGAACAATGTTTTAAAGTTTAATATAATATACTATTGACACTTCACAATGTTTTCCTGATTAATTTAATCAGACTTTTATATCTGTTTAGGAGATAGGTTCCCCACAGGTTACGTTAAACAGAATTTTGTTTAAGATTAATATATAGTTGTATTCACCCTCTCATTGTAGATTTTGTTTCACGTTTGTATAAAGGGTTCTCTCACACTGCATAATGCTATCGTACACGGAGATGAATGTTTGTTTTTCATTAAGTTTATGCAAATTTTCCGATAGATTGCATTTAGTATCCGTGATTTTGTGTTATATTTATGTACTAGATATATTTGCTTAAAATCACTTTGACTTGAATAAGTATGCTAATAAGTACAGTAGAACCTTGTTTATGGAAGTAATCAGGTTTCATAAAAATCCAGATGACCCTGAAATTAAGGCACAAATATAGGATAAACCTTTTTTAGTTATTTATTTACATTCATTGTTCATGTTTTATTATTTATCAGCCTTCTAAACCATCTTTCATCATGTTTATAAGCTATGGTGACCATACAACCAGTTTTATTCCTGCTTTTTAGGCATGTCCCGGCCGTCCCATCGGTTAAAAAAAAAAACACCAGTTCTTTTTATTAAATTCTGGGAGTAATTTCAAGAACATAACATACGCTTATGGTTAACTAACATAGACGTTATTGGATTTCATACAGGTACTTAACTTTTATTTTTTTAAATTTGTTGTTGAGTATTTTCATTGTAGCTTTTTTTTATTTTTTTAAAAATTATATTTTTAATTTTTTTTTTAAATAGGTCACTTCAAAAATAGCCAATTTTTATCCAGCTTTGCTGTAACCTTTCAGTTCTTGTTTGTATTTCAGTTTTTAGTATTAAGAAATGTGAAATCAACAGCTGTGATACTTTCTTGACCAATATTATATTCTTTTCGCATTTTTTAATGAAGCATAATATTTTACTAATTTTGAAACCCGTGTTGTGCTATTCCTGACACGAAGTCTGCTCTTTTTATGAAAATCAGCCAGTGTTAGTCCATTGGGTTCTAGAATTATAACTTTTTTTTGTGGCGGAGAAAAGAGACTTGCTTCAGATATCCCGTTTTTAGCTTAAAATATTATGGTCACCGTATTTAAAGCAAAAGTCTTGAATTTTTTTCCAGTCAGGCATGGTTGAAATCCTTATTCAATGCACTTGGCATTGCTTTTTAACAATTTGCCTCTATCTATTCTGTTTAGTGCATTCAAAATTTTATCCATAGGAACAACTGTTGATGCCACTCAAGTCAGAATCTATGTACTCCAGTAGTAAACTGGATTAGTAAAAGCTAGGTACTGTTTGAGTAGAGGTTTACCGACCATTGCTTAAAGACACTAAGAAATTAAAGAATGAAAGATTATAACAGTAGTAAACCACAATGCACCTAGTGACTGATAACCTGGGCCCTATTTCATAAAAATTACAATTTTACAGGTGACAGATATCAGTAAATAGTTTTACAGGTTTGCATTTTGACAATTGTATTTTTCATAAAAGCTGACAACTTTACATAAATGTCATGACAATTTTGTAGGTTTGTTTGACAATTTTACATATTATTGTTTCTCAACGCTTTTGACTTTACAGGTAAAAATCTGACAAATATGTCAAATCTTAGGATACCTACCATTTATAAATCATTAATTTTTGTTGACATACAGTATTTACAAATTTACAAAAAATGTAGAATTATCATTACAGAAGTGACAGGCAATTTTTCATATGTAGGCCAAGTCAGTAGGTTATGTGGCATAACTTGGCAAACTGTTTTTTGTGATTTAAACTTTCTTGTTAATAAACTTGCTAAATTGCCTAGTTAATAATGAACACTAGTAGTAGTGATATTGGTAGTAGTGAAAATGATGAAGAAATAGACATGAGAACATGAAGGGTTTTTAGACAACGGATTAACCTAACTTTCAATTACAGTGACTTTGTATTCAAAGAGAAATATAATTCAACTATTTTCGATAGTAATAATTGTTTGCTTAGGTATCACATTCGATGTTGAGATCGATTAACGCACGTGTATACGAGAGCCATCTACAGTGTACTAAAGTAATCTTTAGGTTTGACATAAAATTGTCGCGTTTATGAAAAAGAGTCCTTTCAGTCTGACAATTTACATTAATTTGTCTCTAATGTAAGGAAAAGTTGTAATATTTATCAAAAATGCAATTGTCATTACATATTGACCAATTTGTCAGACTTGACATAATTGTCGTATTTGTCACACCTGTAGAGTTTTATGAAATAGGTCCCTGGTGACTTGTGACTTGTGACTTCACAAACGCTCCATGCAATAGCATATCTATCACCAATGAGTTCTAGAGAGTGAAAAAGTGATTCAATTCAATGTGAGCCATATAAACAAGGTTCTACTGTTTGATGTACAAATGCTGGAGTCATTCATTTGTGCTTCAAGTTCTTATTAACACATTTTCATTATAGGTTGAGTTAAATGTGGTTTATATATAAAATATAATATATTTATACCCGTGCTATGTGATAATGGAAAAAGGATGTGTATAGTAAGTGTACTTCTATGTATCTATGCCTAGGCACTGGGAGGTATCCTCAATTTATGGAAGATAGTATCAATCTGCAGATTGAAAATTTTGCATGCACGAAATGTGTTTTTTGATTGCAGGGACAGGAATTTATGGTTCGTGAACAGAAAAAGGGTTGAAAGTATGTCTGTGTGTTGTGTTCATGAGACAATTCAAAATTTAGTCTAATTTTTCAAAATGCATTGCTATTTACCGTATTACATTCCATAGAATCAGTATTTTAATACTTGTTTGCTCCATTTTATGTTTCAAAATTGTGTTTTTTTTTTTAATTGTGATTTTTTTTTTGCATGAATGGTTTGTGAATGTTTCTTGCTTCTGAAAAAGTTGAAAGCTGGTGTTCAGGAGAATTTGATGGTCATGGAACACAGAGCTTTTGCTTGGTTGGATATTGAACTTTTTTTAAAATTTGTTCAAACCAAAGATGAAAAATGTCATAAAATCAAATCTAAAAGTAAAGCAACATTCAGTTCTTGTTTAAATCATTGCTATGACTGAAATAAAAGTCGAGAAGAAAATATGTCATCTCATAAACATCCAGGCCCTAGTTATGAGACTTTGTAGAAAGTGGCGACATTATCTGTTTGGTTTAAGAAATGTGAGTGATTTTATTCTTTTAAAAATTGAGATACAGTTTTCTCCTACTTGAATCTTGGAAAAGATAAGTCATAGTGATGATTGAAAATTGTCATGGCAGTTGGTCTCCCAATGTCTGTTACGGCCACATCCTATGTACGGTAGAAGTCCACATCCTATGTACGGTAGAAGTCCAGTGGTTTCATCTTCGAATCTCGTTGCACATGCTGTTAACAAAATAATGCAAATCTGTTTCATTTAGTGACAATAATCTAATCCTTGGAACTGTAAATGCAATAATAGAGGTGTGGCCTTTACCTGAGAAATTTCTCCAATCCCTCTACAGTTCAGTTTCTAACGTGGACAGCAAAAGGGTTCTATCTGCCTACAAGGATATTCTGTCTGACAAATGTACCAACTTGGTAAATGAAAATATGGAAACACTGCCCATCTTTTATTTCAAGAACAAGTTCGTTAACAGCAGCATGACTGTATTTGGCCTATAATTAACTGAACAATAGTATCTGTTAAACCATCATAGTGACTTTCACTTCTTACTTACTTACTTACTCCATGGCAGTAGACAATTTAGCCTACCACAATAATAGTATTTGTTCACTGTTTTTATCGTGTTTTGGTCTCTGTTTATATCGCTTGAAGCCTTTTATTTACCACGAAGCCATATCTTTAACTGGGTACATATCCTCTGTTTACGCTGTTTTCTTTACTCTGAAATGAAAATTAATTTTGTACTGAAAATTATGCTACATGGGTTCTTTTGAGCAGGAGCTTTCAGCAATTTAAAACATTTTTTTTGTTCAGTTTGTTTGCATCAGATTTTGTCTTTATTTGGAAATAAATAGATACAGATCTTTATGAGACATGTCGGGAAAAAATAATCATTGTATGAAACCATGATGAACCCGGTTCAATATTGCACTAAAACTGAATGAACCTTTCCATATGTAGGCTGTTTGCCAAAAGCAGCATGGGTTGAAGTTTGCTTTAACCTCAGTAATCATACTTTTAGCACTCTAAACTATTGCAGGAGTTAGATTCTGATAACTTTTTTTTTTTTCTTCTTTCTTTTTTTTTTTTTTGCAAGAAGTTAGCATTTTATCAGAATTTAGTTTACAATTAGGATTTATATGATGGTGTTTGCTTGTCGTTGCCAAATATAACTGCACTCGACACTGCTAATTCATAACTGTTAGACATGTTCTTGGAGAACACATTGAAATGAAATTTGAAAATTGTGATGTGATTGGATTTAAAGTTACCATTTTTCATACAGGTGTTTCATACCTAAAAATAGTATGTGTAGAGATTTTTACCTCAATTGGTCATTTTAAAATATATATGTATGTATATTTTTTTGTAATTCAGAATAAAAATAAAACTTTTTATATCTTGATATAGAAATTAAATTTGAGAATACTGTGATTAATAATAATAATAATAATAATAATAATAATAATAATAATTGGTATAGAGATTTTAATATGATTATTGGTTTTGTCTGAGAAAAGATAATTCAGACATGAGGGAAAAAGTTTGCCACAATTGTGGTAGTCTTTTTTTAAAATTCATTTGCAGTTTCATTAAGAAATCAAAACACAATTGGATTCAGTCTTCAATATCTGAAGTGTGGGGGATTAATTCGTTAACTCAAAATTTGTTGAAGAAAAGAGGGCTGAAAAACTTGAAATACATTCAATAGCCTGTAACCAATAAAACTGCAACAGTTTAAAGAAACTATAAGGGATTTAAAATGGACCAAGATGGCTGCAAAAATAGACATTTTAAGCAGTACATATATCATAAATTTTGCAGGACCATCTATAAACATGTGAAGGGTACAGGGGAAAGACTCCGTCAGTCAGTTTTTCAAGGAACCGGATTAATGATGCCATCTAGTGGTTGCTGAAGTACTGATATACTTCTCGAATAGTCTATCATCTTTTGTACAAAGTCAGACTTTTGTTTGTACAAAAGATGATAGACAAATTTGAAAAGTATACTTCAGCAACCACTAGATTGCATCATTATTCCATTTCCTTGAAAAACTGACTGACGAGGTTTTTTCCCTGTACCCTTCATGTATGTCTTGAAGTGCGAAAAAAGGGAATTCTACTTTTGTTGTTGTGAAAAATACCACATTTTCGCTCCAATGTACCCATAATTGAAAATGGAAATATTTATGGAATGCTTTCGATAATTTCCTGTGGAATCTCCTCTCTGCTGTCTTAGGTATTCATACCCGTAATGAGTAATCAAGGATTCTTGAAACTTTTCATCTTCCTTCCTTTTTAACTGTGCATTTATTAAAGCATTCTGTACCATGATTTTCATCACATATGTAAATAAACAGTATTATATAAATACGTAATATGCCTACGAATGCAGCTATGCAATCACTATACACATCCGAAGTGCAAAAAATAGTGCTTCTGCAAAAAGTGCTTGCTGTGGAAGCTCAAAGAGTTATATTCAAGACTTGTCCTAACAGTCTTGAATGATTGTGATAGTTAAACAAAGCTGTGATTTCAGATTATCTGTTAGTTTCATTTATTTCCATTTGTCTTATTTCAATAAGTGTTATGTTACTACAGTGTTGCTATATTTTTATTGTGCCTTGGTGATAGAGATTTACACTATAAGGAAATATTATACCTATTTCATTTGAAAAATGTACCAATTTGGAATAAATTATTTGTTAATGTTTCTAAAAAGAGTTTGTTTTAATTTTTATTTTTTTTATTAGATGAAATAAGCTCTTTCCTTAGTTTACAAACATTTCTTGTAAATATTTTACCCTAAGTGGTTCTGACTAAAGTACTGTTAGGTGGCATTAATAAAAGCAAGCTTGTAGCAAAAATTAGGCAATGTCACATCCATTTTGATTAACTTACCAAGATCATTCAGATACCCCAGCCTGATGACCATGTTCAGTAATAAGAAAGAAAGGAAAAAATCTTCTAAACATTAACTTAACTCTGTGGTGCTAACATCCCCAAAGGGACAAGGCCTACCACTCGACCACTGCGTCATCTACCATAGGCAGGATTGGGGGGCATGTGGTCAGCATGCCAACACCCACGGCTGTTAATGGTGGTTTCCATGACCAGAGCCGCTACTTCTCTATCAAGTAGCTCCTCAATTTGAATCACGAGGCTGAGTGCACCCCTACCAGACCTCCCTACCTCAGAAAAATCCGAGGAGGTATCAGGGATCGAACCCGGGCCAACGGATCTGTAGTCAGCAACGCTAACCACAAGACCATGCTGGCGGTCTCCTTTAAACATTTTGTAGATACCCCGAGTATTGTTAATGGTACTAATTAAGTTACATTCAGATACACTTACGTGTAATGTAATAAAATGTTGATGCATTTAAACAAGAAAATGGTGGCTTTTAAAGCACTCAGTTCAATAATAAAATAGAAAGTAGAGCATTAAACTCACAAGTTTCAATATAATAAAACAAACTGAAATGAAGGTGCTGAATCTGTTTCAGACAATAAATGTATACCCTCTTTTGGCACTGAAAGGTTATAAACTGACTCAAATATAGTTATAGTGAAAACATTGTTTGTTGTATTTAAAATAAAACTTCATTATAACTGCTTAATTCATGAGAAGTGGAATATCGACTTCTCTTTTCAGTTGACAGAAGGTCGGCTAGCAATGGTTTTATTGAAATTAAGATTATGGGCCTTACCATACTTTCTTGCTGCACCCATCATGTCATTTTAACCATTTCAGTGCAAACATCTTTGTTCAAGGAAGCTGAACTTAGTCATAGACACCGAATGACTGATTTTTTTCCCCCAGCACTTTTAGACTTGTTTTGTTACCAGTGCTTCTACTTTTTATTTTCACAGAACCAAAAATTCTTTTTAAAAAAATCCGAGGAGTCCTTTGAACACACACAATTATTTCTTAGGGGTTTTTTGTTTTTAGCGTTACAGTATGACGTATCAAAATTAATAAAATATATAACGTCCTTATTTCAATCTTTGAATGAAATGAGCAACACCAGTTTTCACAACAGTAGTTTGTAATTAGGTTTCTTATCTATCAACCATACTCCATACGTGAAGCATCAGGGTCTTGCAGAAAATATTTTATCACTAAAGACTAATTTAGTTATGCTTATTTTCCTGTAGAGGGCAAAGTCACAGGTTATAAGCCCATTGACTCAACAGCCGCCTATGAAGAAACTGAAGTAGTACTAGGATGTGAGAGGTTTTGGATCTTCTGTCCATACACCTAATTTTGTTATCTAAAGAACTTCATCCCTACGATATTTTCATTGGTTTTTCATGGATGCATGTTTTTGTGTAAGTTTCTTTGCTTTCCAGACATTCCAACTATCTAGCCTACCCCAATCATGTAGGCTCTACTAACCTACAGGCGGGAATGTTTATGACTATCAAATAATTGTAAAAACGTGATGCTCATTGCTTACCACACAATTATCTGCTTGCTTTTCTTAATATCACCTTAAGCATTTAGAGTTTATGGTGTGTATACGGAATGATGTGTGTAAGTCCATTTGAAACTACCTGGGAGTAGATGAGAAACTGTTCTCTGCATATGAAGTGTAAAGGAGAAACATGAAAAGTATCTTTAAAAAATTAACAATAACCAAAATAGTGACAATCATAGATTCACTGCTGAAAGTAACTTGTGCTGTCAAAATATTTGCTATGTTGAACTTAGCAGGGCTGTCCTATTGATTTGCGGGGCCTGAGGCAAAAGAAAATTGTGAGGCTGAATGGTGACAATTCCATATCCAGTAGGAACGAATTATTTTCTGCCAACTTAAAATTTTTCATATCATTGTTAGCAATATCCATTATACATTTAAAATAAAAGGAAAGTTATAATAATAATATCCCTGTAATAAACTTTGTACATAATTCGTAGATTGTATAATACGGTACTTGGTATAGGCCTGTGTGTCTTATCAGTGATCATATCAGTACAGAAATACCAGCAAAATACCTGTATTATTTTGCTATTGGCCGGAACTACTATAGGAAATCGTTGTTAATGCCGGCATTATGTCATAAAAATGTGTGTATCGGTATAGTTTTACGTCAATGAAATACCGGTAAAAGCATCCAAGATTAGAAAAGTAAAATAAAACGTGAATACTTGAGAAGGGATTTTTTCTCCAGAAGTATATCTGCCTCTTGCTTGCCATGAAGAAATGGATCACTTTTCATATCACATAACTCCAACTGGAAATTGTCTTGCTCCTCTGAATTGTCAGACTGCAACGGATTATTAAATAGTTTTAGCTGTGGTCGCATATCCCTGAAGTCAGTAAATCCTTCAGTAAATGGCCTAAATGGGATGATCTGTGTAAGGTAGTGTAGATTCTATATTTAACTGTTATCCTTTATCCAAAGAATGTAGTTTGGAATATAAAAACATCAGGATTTCCACAGCGAAAACTACCAATAATATAATATAACACTAAAAATAAAAGGATAATTTATATTTTTAAATGTTATTAAATGTCTTGGTCATGGGCCCTACATAATGATGTTGAGGACTGCATGCGGCCCACTGGACATCAATTGGTCATCCCTGTTGTAATGTATGAATTCATGAAAGTATTTCTTTATGATTATGTATTTTGTCCCCTGACTTCACCAGTAGTGTAACATTTATATACTGATATTGGAAGTATTTTATCTGTAATAATAACGGTTTCCACAAATGTTATGTATGGGTAAGGGTATCTTGTAATACTGGTATTCTATCCAAACCTATATAATTCCGATATTCGGTGACTGGTGTGTATTCACCACCAGTAACAAGTCTGTATCATATTTGATGCAACTAATCAGCTCGGTCACTCCAGTGATAATATAATATAATGTAATTTTAGGCTTATTCACATGTAGAAACTTTGACCTAAGGGAAACATTAGTTACTTGCTAGCTTTCTATTCATAAGTATGTGGGTTTGATCCCGATCCAGGTTCATGGCTTTTATAAATGCCTAATTCACAAGTGCCTATGGATTTACAGGCACATAAAATGACTTGTTTGGGACAAAATTAAAAATTCTAACACATCACTGACAGTCACATGCCAATGTTGCATACATAAACATAAACATATACATAAACATAGATAGATAGATAGCTTTTATTGACCTTTAAGCAATTTTGAGTTACAATCGGTCTCGTGAGTTTGTTGTACAATACAATACATTGATACAATAATACAAGTACAATAATAATGCAATAATAATGTAATACATAATACAATAATAACAAAATCTTTCATGGCAAGCGTTTTATTTTTGATGAGCATAGAACACCCAGATTTACAGTTTAATAATATATAAATTCATACCTGCTCCACATGAATTTTACAACAACTTTCCGTTTACCTAACATAGAGTTATCATTATCTAGCCTCTGTTCATGATATGAATGTACTTCATGACATTAATCGTGTGCAGCTGTAAACATGTCTTAAAGACTGACTACTAAAACTTTCGAGTGAATAAAAACACTTTTAGCTCCGCTTACTTCAATCTTTGAGATGAACTAGTTTCAAGGGAATTCTCCCCCATTATCAACTGGCAGAAAACTGATGCTTGTGTGGCTATAGCTAGTAGTTTTTGTAGTCTGCTCAGTGCTGCCCTCCATCTTCCTACTAGTGAGTGATGATTTCATCTGCTGATGGGATTTCAAAATTCTTAACACTGTGTTCATCCTTTATTATAAGTGTATTTTTCCAGACATTGAGAGTTCTGATGGTTTCTTAACATGATTTAATAATGCAATGTCCTTTTTCTTATGATGGTTGCATGTCCAGAAATGGTGCACCACTGTTTGCATGAATTTCTGATTTATTAAATGCTACTCCATTCTAGTTTACAAATTTCTCCAGGTTTGTCCAATATATATCCTATGACAATCTTTGCATTCAACTGAGGAAGGGGGAGAATTATTACTATATGTATGAAACTAGTCCATCTTAAGGATTGATGTAAGTGGAACTAAAGTGTTTTTACTAACTTGACCACTTTACTAGTGATTCAAAATTCTCTACTGTTTAAATTACTCTGTTTTAATTCACTCTATGTCTTATTTTATCATTTCTAAATATTTAGCATTTCCAGAGACTGAATTAGAGTTAGTCAACTTGTTACTTTTCCTTAAGGGTGTAAAGTGCGGAGCCCCTCGAGCGCACTACCTGGGACAAACTCGCCTCTTAACACACCCACAAGATGGCCCTGGAAATCTGTTTATATTACCAACTGACAAAGGGATACACCAAGCAAAAGCGTGTTAACCATGTTTCATGAATGTGTGAACGTCTCAACCTATGAGAAGAAGCTGAATGTTGTGCAGGGTATCATTTATATTTGCTCCCAGCTTGTTTTAAATAGATCTTGACTTGTGGAATGATTCTACTGTTGCTTGCATTGAGAAGATGTCATCCTAGAATTACTTTGTTTGTGGATCCAATGTCTTGTTTTGATTGTGCTGAAGTGAAACTGTGTGTGTGTGTGTATGTATATATATATATATATATATATATATATATATATAATAATTGCTCTATTGTAACCAATAGTCATAGTATGATGAATGGAGCTCTGGTGGAATGATGTATGGCAGGGGAAACAGGAGCACCCAGAGAAAACCTGCCCCGACCCCATTTTGTCCACCACAGATTCCACATGGTTCCACCAAGATTTGATCTCGGGGTCCCAGCAGTAGAAGGTGAGTGGTCTAACCACTCAGCCATGGGGGTGGCCTTGTGTACTTACATATAATTGGAGGTAAAATGGTACTGGGGTCCATGCTTCCTTAATAATTCTGTATTCTCATAAGAAGCTAATGAGGAAAAATTGAGTTGAAAGCCCTTGTTTACAAGTAGAAATAGAATTGGCTCATGCCCCTCAACGGTCATTCATTTACAAGAAAACTTTGTAGTATCATTAGCTGATGGGAAAATTCCCCCCTATTATAGCATGAGTGGCCGAGGTTTAGAATGCAATGATTTTTCTAATGCATTTTAATTCTGTACTTACCATTTACTCCAGGTTTTTTTTTATGAAAATGGCCTCCTCCTGCAATTAGACATGCTTCACATCTTTTGAAAATGTTAGAGACTCCTTTAAACCTCAGTAAGTGATTGGTTAAATTGCACATTTTATTTTGTGACGTTGCAGGCTATAAACTTCTACTATTTATTCAGTCACCAAAAATTGTTTCCGTAGCATCCATAGAATTTTTATCCTTAATGAAGCAAATGTTGATTCTGATTTTCACAGAATGAATTACAACATTTTTTTCCCTAATGTTTTGTGAATGGAGTTAGTCTTGTTGAATCATACATCAAGGGAACCGTACGGGTTATCATGTCAAAACCTACTCTCAGATTTAACTCATCGGTAAGTGTTCTTTGGAGATACACATGGCAAAAATTAGCTGCTCATATAAACTTCACTTGGATGAAAATTATTTGTGAATCTCATAAATTCGAAATATTGAGAATTCTCACACAGCTGTTGATGGGAAGGGGTAGCAAACCTTCCCTACCTAGCATAGACCGTGTGTTGTCTGTCACTGTGTTGCAAAGCATGGTTCACACTTCTCATATAGGCATATGTGCAGCTAACTTGATCTCTCCCTTTCCTCATCACTATGGGAGTGAATGATGTTATAATAATGAATAATATCCTCCTCTGATACAGATGTCATACATCATACATCTCTTTACTCATCATCGTTTACTACTTCAGTCATCCGAATGTGGAATTCTTTACCATCTCACATCAAGGACTGCCGGTCACTGTCAACCTTCAGATCGCATTTAACAGCACATATACGTAGTACTTAATAATCTTTTTCATGTCCTATGTTAATTTCAGTTTCTATCACTTAATGCTTTTATATAACTCAATCATATTTGTAACAATTAATTTCTTTTTATCATTTAATGTATCTTAATGTATCTTAATGTATAGGGTTCGGATGTTTATGACCTAAAAAAGTGGAAAATATGACTGTAAATATGACCTTAAATATGACTAAATATGACCTTAAGATGACAAAATATGACCAAACAATCCTAAATATCCCTTTATAAAGGACGTATTATCTAAAAATATACGTTCCAATTTAAAACTTTTATGACACTAAACCACAAATTCCATCAGATAGTCACTTTTTAAGAATTTTACACATGATTTACAAGTTTATTTGTAAAGAATTTCTAATCTGTTAATGTTTCCAGTTACCATTGTTAAATTCAGTTAAAGTAAAACCAAAATATTCGTGAGTCTTTTTCGGAAAAAATTTAAGTCTACAATTTAGTGCACATACTGCATCATTGTGCTCTTTTACCGAATTTATAGCTGAAATATGACGTTTAATTACGATTATGACCGAAATATGACCAACACCATGAAAGTGACCAAAATATGACTTTATATGCAAAATAAAAACAGTCCGATTACGATAACAAATGTGCAATTCATGTTTAATTTGTGTTTTCGGCTAGAATGGAGGTAAGGATAAAAATATGACATTTCATAAACATCCGAACCCTATTAATGCATCTTAATTATTCAAGTATATATGTTCTAATTTTTTCTTTGTATTTAATGTTCGTTTCTTGTATTCATGTATATCAGTTCTTTTTTAATTTATTTTTAATCATTATTATTGTTAACATTATGTATTTCATGTTTTTGCCCTGGCTGAGTGTTAGAGAAGGCCTTATGGCCTTAACTCCGCTAAGTTAAATAAATAAATAAATAAATAAAATAAATAAATAAATAAAAATGTTTGTAGTCCAGTAGGTATTGTAAAGTAATTAGTAGCTTTTTAAGGGTTTAGGATTAGGAAAACGAATTTCGTGTGCCGTTTATTTTTTATTTACTTTGGCCTTTATTAACGAGCACAATTCGTTGTATGATAGTCTGAGCTCTTAACACTTAAAGAGTTCTATATGGGGAATGAATGTCAGCATTGAGAACATGTTGATTGAAGCTCTAGTATTTTGATTTACTTGCATGGCAAAAAATCGTTTTAATCATGCAAATTGAGTGTTCACACTTCTATAGTAACTACACATATAGTCTTCATGCCCAAACGAACCCCAGTCGGCTACAAAGCGAGCGGAACGCTTTTAAGTCGGACCACTTCCCTCATCTGGAAAAGATTATTAGGGTCTACCCACCCCTAAACGCTTTTAAGTCGGACCACTTACCTCATCTGGAAAAGATTATTAGGGTCTACCCACCCCTAAACAAATGCGGTGGTCCCTGCCACCAGGTCAGGCCTTGTTGCAATGTCACTTGTGTTGTTTCTCCAGATTTGTGGAAATCAGCTGCAAGGTTTTTAAACTGTGGCAACAATGCGCATCTTATGCTTAGGCACGCGCAACATTTCCCTTCCTTCCATTTCGGCTTTTCAACCCCAAGATGTTTATGGAGGTGTTTATGGAGGGTTTGGTCAGGGTTGGGGTTGAGATACTAAATTAGAGGGTTGCCGCCTGAGGATCCTTTAAAAGCGGTGACTATACTAACAAACATAACCAACCCCTCAATGTCTGCACAGATTATATAGTTTCAAAATATGGAAATGATAAGAAGTAATTATCTAAAAATAATCTAGTGAAACACATTCATCGAGTTGTATGTAACTGCCTCTACCTCACACTTTGCTGTCACTTGTTTGCAGCATGCAGGCTACTCAAGTTAGCTGTACAAATGTCTGCCATTGTTCCCTTATGGAACAATACAAACACATTTTCACCCACTTACAGATTATATGAGCAGCTATTTTTTTGCATGTGTACATCCGTAATGAAGACCTACCAATATGCAAAATTTGAGGGTAGATTTCGACATGACAACCCGTACTGTTCCCTTGTGTGAAAATTCTTGTCTGGAATCAATTCCAGATTTGATCACATACATTTAAAAAATGTTATTACTTGTACCAAAGTCATAAAAGAGTTTTGATGCTCATCCATCATTATGATTGTCATGTTAGAACGTAGTGTCTTTCATGATCGTGTATGCTCATATCAATTCAGGATCCATCCCTGAAAATGGCTGGGATTCTAATTGTTAAAGACTGCAATTTCAGCATCTAGTGCTGACTTCCATGTACATATGCATATAGTGTATAATTATATCGTATAAAATGTTTATAAAATACAAAAGAATGTCTTATTTGTTTAATTTGTCAAATTGGCCAATATTCTATTATTCTTGCACTATTTTTTTTAATTCTATCTCATAACTTACTTTAATGGTGTTAAACATATTGTGTTATTGCATATGATATGATTGTTTTTTATAATACATTTTTCACTCTTAACCTTTCCTAGGCTGTGCTTTCTTCATGTCATTGGTGGCTGTGTGAGATATCTACCCAGATTTCTAAGATACCCCATACTTTTTCCTTTACATTTGTCATTTATTTGCATTCTAAAAATTTAACACATTACTCTGTTTTCTTAAATATGGAATGTTTATATATTAATGCTTGAAATGGAGATTTTACATAACATAACTTCACTTAAATCAAGAACTAACTGAATATGTTTCGAGCATGTATCACGACTCATCCTCAGCTATATTCCATGTGAGATGCATATAGTATCCACCTGAGATGCATATAGTATCCGAGATGTATATAGTATCCATCTGAGATGTATATAGTATCCTTCTGAGATAGGGTATAGCTAAGGACGAGTCGTGGCACACTCTTTACATATGCTCAGGTTAGTTCTTGATTTGAGTGAAGATATGTACCATATGTTAAACCTTCATCTCAAGCATTAATGTATATTTATTAACTTCAGTATATGCCGGTAAACTTCCTATAAAATTTTAAGATGAAATCTTTATTTACATAACTAATAAGTCTTAGTCACTGTAGAACAAGTGTATCACTGAGTAACTCAAACAGCAACTTCCCCTAAATGTCTATAATGGCATCTTGGGTTACTAGCCATGTCAATGTAAATGAATTTCTATTTTTCAGCCATCTTAATTCCATGACCTTAATCAGAAATGTGGGGTTGCCTGACATTTCTGATGAAGACCACGGAGTTAAGATAGCTGAAACCTCAAACTTCATAACATCAATAAATTTCATTCTTTTTCCGTTTGTGGTAAATGTTATTACAAAGAGAATTGTCCACCTGACCACAAATAATTTTAACCAAAAGTTCAATGTATGCAATGTTTACTAGCCCTTTAATCTACAGTAATGTAATATCGATTAAATACTTACATATATATCACCCATGTGTACATTCTCATACATACTATTACATTTTCTACAATAATGTTAAGAAGCTGCTAAAACTGACTACAAATGTTATCTATTTTCCTTAAATATATGGTAGCATCACTAGTAGCTTGCTGGATGCATTCAATTTAAAAATATAAAACCATTAAAATTATATTGTCTTGTATGTTGTATAAACTTGTATAAAATTTTAAAAAAATGTGTTGTCAAACTATTGTCCTGAAGATTAAAAATTAAGTAGAATTGCCGATTTATTCAGCAATAGTCTTGATATAAAATTAGTATTCTATACACTGGGAATATGCAATTGAAGTTTAATTGTAAAACAATTGTGAATTGTAGTAATTGCAAAACAGTTTGTCTGTTCCCAGTTGTAAAATATAAGTAAAATTGCCAAGAATTTTAGCAAATAGTCATTAATATAAAATTCTTCTTTAGTACACTGAATCTATGTAGTAGTATATTTGTAGAAATGCTGGATAGATGATGGCTTTTGGTAGTATCGTTGCATCGATTGAACTTGTGGCCTCTATTTCGTTAGGAGATGCGCATTTCGATCTATGTGATCATCTTCAGTCCTATAATTATATATGTATAATTAGTGTGATGTTGTTATATAAATCTACTTATGTTTATCTATTGTTTGATATAATTTGACTCACCTATTAATAATGCCAAGGTATGGACAGCCTGAGTACAGATGTGATACTGAAGCTATTGCGTGTTGTTTGTGATGGGGTATCGTTCTGAGTATAGTTCATATAGTTCATTGTGTTCTATTGTGTTTTCGTTTAGAATTTTATGTCTGTGTCTATATATTTCAAAATTTTCTAATGTGTCTAGTTTCCGGCTTTTATTTTGTTTATGTAGAATTTTAAGTGTTTTGTTAATGGGTTGTAAATCGTGGTTGTTATTGATGAGATGTTTAGCAAATGCTGATTTGTTTCTATTGTATTTGAAGTCCATAACGTGTTCTTGAAATCTCTGTTTAAAGGTCCTGCCTGTCTGTCCTATGTAAACGTGCTTGCAATTCCCACATTCTAATTTATATACACCGCTATTTAATAAATTATCTTCTTTATTTCTGCTTGCATCGTATAATAGGTGTTTTAAGTTTTTGTTAGTTTTATATGCTATTTTTATTTCTTGTTGTTGCAATGGCTTTACTATCTTATGTATTTTTCTATTTGTGTAATTGAAAACTGCATATTTTTTGTTTTCTTCATTATCTTGTTTTATTGGTGTTAATAACGACGTGGGATTATTGTTTTTTGTAGTTTATTCTTTTTCTTTCTGATAAGTTTATGAATTAATGATTCTTTATAATTGTTCCTGTTAGCTATTCCCAGTGTATAGAATACTAATTTTATATCAAGACTATTGCTGAATAAATCGGCAATTCTACTTAATTTTTAATCTTCAGGACAATAGTTTGACAACACATTTTTTTTAAATTTTATACATGTTTATACAACATACAAGACAATATAATTTTAATGGTTTTATATTTTTAAATTGAATGCATTCAGCAAGCTACTAGTGATGCTACCATATATTTAAGGAAAATAGATAACATTTGTAGTCAGTTTTAGCAGCTTCTTAACATTATTGTAGAAAATGTAATAGTATGTATGAGAATGTACACATGGGTGATATATATGTAAGTATTTAATCGATATTACATTACTGTAGATTAAAGGGCTAGTAAACATTGCATACATTGAACTTTTGGTTAAAATTATTTGTGGTCAGGTGGACAATTCTCTTTGTAGTAACTTCATAACATCGTTACAGCTGACAACACAAGAAGCCATCATAAATTACCAGCATCATGAAAGCTTAAAGTGTTATATGCCCTAAATATCCCTTGTCTGCCCACTCCTCTCACAAAGTTAGCATAGACCAGGCTTGGGCTGGTGGTACAGTATTGCAAGATAGAGTGGAGGGGGCTAGAATGAGGCTATAAGAAATGGAGTGAGACTTTTACTCACTGACAAGCCTGAACTAAAGTACCTAAGGTACCTTGAGTCATTTAATTTCAGTTTTTTTTTTATGTAAATACATTCTATTAAAATAAAAGCCTTCTTATATGTAAAACATTTAAACAGCCCTTAATGTGAGGCTTTCACTCACTGACAAGCCTGAACTAAAGTACCATGTTATTACTTGAGTCATTTAATTTTAGTTTTTTTTTATGTAAATACATTCTATTAAAATAAAAGCCTTCTTATATGTAAAACATTTAAATAGCCCATAATGTGAGGCTTTTACTCACTGGCAAGCCTGAACTAAAGTACCATGTTATTACTTGAGTCATTTAATTTTAGTTTTTTTTATGTAAATACATTCTATTAAAATAAAAGCCTTCTTATATGTAAAACATTTAAATAGCCCATAATGTGAGGCTTTTACTCACTGGCAAGCCTGAACTAAAGTACCTTGTTATTACTTGAGTCATTTAATTTCAGTTTTTTTAGGTAAATACATTCTATTAAAATAAAAGCCTTCTTATATGTAAAACATTTAAATAGCCCATAATACTACAGATACTAATAGATGTTGTAGATATTGGAGCTATGTGGTATTAACAGTCATACAAGAAGCTTGTATGATGTATGTATGTATGTAGGCATAAATGTATGCATGCTTGTATACATCCTTATACTCTGCTTGGAGCAAAGAGCCTCTGAGTGGAGGTGTCAGTACCAAAGACTAATATAGTTAAGCTTATTTTCCAAGAGAGGACAAAGGGAGAGGTGGTAAGCCCATCATCTCAACAACCCTCAAAAGGAAACTAAGGTATTACTTGGAGTGAAAGGGCCGAGGAATTTGATCCAGAGGCTCTAATTTAGGCTAGGAGTTCTTTAGCGTGCTGTAAATCTATGGCATGGGACCCCCTGCTGCCTTAAATCTCTCCTGGAGGACTCTGAGCCCAGGATTTTTATGCTGTGAAAAATTTATTGACCATAGCCGGGTTCAAACTGTGACCTTCGGATCTAGAGGTAGGCATGCTGTATACCTCCATGACCGACATACAAGTGACTTAGCAATACAGAATTATTTATCACAATTTTACTACAGAATTATTTGTTTATATTGATTCTGCATTGTGTAAGGGAAGAATACATTAAACCAATAAACAACTAATTGCTTCCTTCAGTAATCATTTAAAATACACAGCCCTGGAAGGGTTAATGAAAACTTGTGAGATTAACACTGGTATCCAGTGATTGTACAGTGTAGTAGGTAAACTATAATAGAATATTTCAATAGATACAACTCTTGTAAAAGTTCCTTAAAAGGATAAAATATTTTATACATTCCCCTGGCTTTGTGTAAAGGTATGCTTATTCTAAAAGGAATGGGAGTTATTGTTTTATGCTTTGAGGAAGTTAATTGTGCTGCGGCAATAACCCCCTTTCCCCAGTCTGTGTGTTACACAAAATGAAAGCATATGTGTGATGTGTAAAACAGAAATGTATGGTATTTTCAAATTTCATGTGCAATAGGTACTGTTGTATTAATGCACTTTTTATTTGGTGCTGATTTGCAATGCTTTTGTATGCATAATTTTTTTACAACTGAAACTCTCAAATGGAAAATACAGAGTAAAGAAATTAAAGATTAAATGTAGTTTCTTAAAATGTTCAATGGTTTATAATATTGCACTTCTTACTTTGTTTAACAACATTTTTAATCTTTGCTTCCCCCTTAGAGCTGATATTTAATGGTTAAAACATTTATGAGAACAGTAATTGTAAGTTTATTTAAACAGTTATACTATTAGAGATACTGTGGCCAATTTTTCTATTCTGTACTTTAAATTTATCTATATTGTATTATAGAGGAGTAATTTTGATTGTTATAATTTCATGTACCGAATAAAATATGTCTCAATATTTATATTTTATTTTATTATTTTATCTTTTTTTTTTCATTTGCTCTGGCTAAGTTATCCAATAAGGATCCTGAAGTTAAGACTTCACTCTTAGTGATTTACCACAGATCTAAATGCTTCAGTTCCTGAAAAGGTCATGTGAACTTAAAAATTTGATAGAAGCTACAATTTAACTTCTGTCACCTGTATTTAGATACAAGTCTCACAGAGCAGAACTACTTTTTGGAGGTAAAAAATGTAGTAGCCAGTATTGAGTAATTGTATAATTAGGTCTAGGTAAGCTGAACATAGAGTAATGATGAACATGCAGTGGAAAGAAATAACAAATGTATTAAGTATATGTAGGATAGGTTTTAGGTGGTGTAGTCAAATTATTGATTTTGCATAGATAGTAATGTGCTTTGTACACAATTGCTCATATGGAGAGCACATGAACCACAAAATGTAATAAGCCATGCGAGGAATATAAGTTAACTTACTGAATAACCTGTTAGTTTTTCTCTCTAGGGTTTACATTCACTTAGTATTTTGTTATACGTCTTTATACAAATTCTCTTCTTTGCAGTTGAGCAGTTTCTTTCTTTCTTTCTTTCTTTCTTTCTTTCTTTCTTTCTTTCTTTCTTTCTTTCTTTCTTTCTTTCTTTCTTTCTTTCTTTCTTTCTTTCTTTCTTTCTTTCTTTCTTTCTTTCTTTCTTTCTTTCTTTCTTTCTTTCTTTCTTTCTTTCTTTCTTTCTTTCTTTCTTTCTTTCTTTCTTTCTTTCTTTCTTTCTTTCTTTCTTTCTTTCTTAGTATGGCAACCAAACCATCCATTCTAGTATGATATTTACATGTGTAATTTATGCATTTCCAGAAATGAAAACTTTTAAGGCTGCTGCACGTGGGCTCCTGTCTAGTCACTGATTACCGTATTTTGTCCTTTCTGTATAACAGTACCGATTCATAGTTTATGCAGACAAATATAGTACTACATACAAAACTTAAGCTATCTTTTAAAGTCCTACTTAAATGAAAGAACAGCCAAATAATATGCTAACTTAAAAAAAAAAGAAACAATAATTATCTGCCTTCATATTACTGACACACAATAGAGAGAGTAATGTAATTTATTTATTCTTGTGTCATACTTTTATACACCCTTAGTGTTACAAAAAGTTTTCACCATAGGGTGTACCTTCTACAATTACAAAGTAATGTTAACATGAAAATCTTTGTTATAATAGAGAGAGTAATAAATTGTTGTTCTTTGTTTAGTCATAATGTTCATAAGTTGATGCAGTTGTATTGTAAACCTTCAACCAGAGTGATTTTACAATTTCCCCTCCTTTTCAAGGGGTTTCTTGTCAACATATTTGAAGAGCATCAAGAAGAGAGGAGAACAGGATTTTTCTGAATTGGCTGGTAATTTTGTCCAGTGACTGAATTTAGAGGATGATGTTCTTTATCTTGTTGAAGATGTACATTTTCTCTTCCAAAGAAGATTGTACTATGGCCCTCAGCTAATTTAAATTTTCTTCACAAAGATCTGACGACAGGCATGACAAATCCTACAACTTAGCTGATGAATTCTAAGATCATTAACCCTGTTACTTATTACACTCTTTCTTACCATTAGATCAGAGTTTGCATTTTCTATAACCGGCTGAGATCATGTTTCGTTTATCAGGCGTAAAAACCTGAATACCGATATGCATTCCATTAGAAGAGAAGTAAAGTCATTCCTGAAAGTCAAGTAAGAATCTTGTAGGCCCTACTTAAAAGAATGTTTTAGGGCAAAAGTACTTTCCCTTCACACCTAGCCTGTTATTTAATGGGCTTTCTATAGGTGATGGGTTGTCCGTACATCACTACAGGCCCTGAGTGAATTCAGTAGGCCTAATTGTAAAAACACCCTTGCTGAAAAAGATCTTGTTTGAGACATGTTGGAAAAGTCGTGAACTCTAAGCCTTAACTATCCATATTTTTATTGAAACATGATGGTGCTATAAGCATAATAATAGAAGGTAGTTCTGTTACAAATAATTACTAGCATCCTTCTGCAATGGTATGACAATGCAGTGAGTACCTTCTTTTTACCTTCTGATCTGAACATCAGAAAAATCGGGAAATTAAACAAATAAAAATAAATAATAATAATAATTTCAAGAAGCCCAACCAATGGTCATTTTCACAATGATTGAATGGTATAGTCCTATCCAGAGAAAATCTCAACATTCTGCCCAAGAAGATGGGTGTGATATATATTTATGTGTGTGTAGTTACACAACAACAAGGACAAGGAAGAAAATCATTCTCAAGATAGACAGCTTATTATCCGAATAATAATAATAATAATAATAATGAAAATATAAAAAAACTAAGTAGGCCTACTAGGAAAGTATTTATAATAGGCATACTTTAGTTGGTATTACATTTGTTCCTAAAGCCAAATCATGTACTGTCATGTCAAATACCATGACGCTTCTATACATTGCGAGTACGCTAAAAAAAATGGAACATGATAGTACATGAATTGACTTCGGGAACAAACCTATTTAATTAGTCATACTATGGAGCTACTGTAGTTACACAGTTACCTCACAGATGGCGCAAGAAACAGATACCACGGAATTGTGGGAAAATGGCGCCGAGTTATTAGTTCGTATTTCGCCGCGTCTCTTGAAATCGTGTTCGGAATTATCTTTTTAATTATTTTCAGCAATTTTCGTGTGTGCGAGTGATAAATTTCTCAGCATGAACACTTCAAGATGATTGTAAAAATATACATCTTGAACATCAGGCGCCTACTACATGAGAATCTGCCTTCACTATGAAGAAAACTGTTGTGAGTAATTAATTTAACGTAGTTTACCTTATTATAGGCAGTTTTCTCTCATCTTTTAGAAAGTGTATGAAAAATCGGCAACTTCTGCAAAAACCGTCTTTCTGCTCATTCTAGCTGACTGCCAAACCATCTTAAAATAGTTTTTTATGCTGGATTTAAAAAAGGTTTCATTTCATGTAGGCCTAATCTAAACCAAATTCTTGTTTCAGCTCAGACACAGTTGTGGACAATTACCTCAATAAGTGACAAACCATGTTATTTAATGTTTATGCAGCACGTCTTTTTGCGTGTTAGTTTTGACATACATCTGTCTTACAGAAAAAGTCACTAACTGCTATTTCCATAATTCCGAAGAAAAAAATAGTTGTGTTGAAAGTTTGAGACCACTGTCAATTTAACACTAGTAAAATTTCATTGTTTTATACTAATAGATAGTTTAATTAACTTTTGAATGAAGAATTATTTTAATATTTAATCAGCCTATCACTTTTTCATCATTCAACGAATAAAGGAATGCTAATAAAGTGACTTAGAAATTATTATATCTATAACATATTTAGTGCGTAATAAGCTGGAATTACATATCAGTATGCAATATGTTTATACTTTAATGCCCAAAGTGGGCCTATTATGATATTAATAAGTAATAATAATATTAATAGTTATCTTCATAGGCCTAAACATACTCATTAAAGTGTTTCAATATTGTCATAGTCTTCTGTGTTAGATGCACACTTCAGTCCAATGAAAAAAGAGTGGTGTACAGGCGGAACCCAGCGGTTCTTCCTCTTGCAGATTTCTAATGGGTCGTGAGAAGTCCTATCTCCAAGGTCCCAGAAGTTGTGAAAATACTGTGTGCTTCTGCTTTCACTTTATCCCAAGCTTCAATGAACAGTTACAAGGGGGCCTTAATATTCTGGCTATGTGCATCGTGCCTTCCTTCTGGGTTTCATATTGTAGGCCAAATTCGGTCTTTGTTTTGTCTACGCTTCCACATACTTTGCCTTCTCTCCCTCTTTTGCTTTGGAGACCTCTTCTGAGGTGTGACCTCACATCTCCCCTGCACAGATGGTTCTGCAACCTTACACCAAGGACATAATACTAATCCCTATAAAATGTCTTGGTGTCTGTAAACCTGTAAATTATGCAACAGCAATAATATTACTCAGTTTCTTTTTAAACAATCAAACTTACCTCACTATTACTACTTGACATTGATGAATCATCATCTTCTGACATTCTGGATCAATATCATTGACATAGAGCATCCAAAATTCACTTTTTGCTGACATAGGATTTTCCATATCAGTAGACACTGTCTGTATATCTACCATTTTCTTGATGGTTAGAGCGGTTTTCTTGCAAATTCTTGGTATTCACAGCAGCAGCATAACAACCTTAGTTCATTTGTTATGAGTATAATGTCGACAGCAATCACATAGCTACATACAAATGTAGGTACCATATTTTGCTCGAAGATGGTACTCTTAACTAAATTTCCACCAAAGTGTGGGTTAGGACAGTATCGCCCTGAGCACTTCATATGATAGTACTCTCTTTCCACTATAAGATGTCATCATTAACTCAATTTAAATTTTTGATGGGCCTTGATTGTTTTATCTGTGTACCCTTCAAATATACCATATAAGCTAACTACTTACCTCTTTATTTAAACAACCCAAAAATTGAATATTATGGACAGCTTTACTTCACACATTTCAAATAATATTAAGTTATTGAAAGGCCAATAAATAACTGTGAAGAATTTATCATTTACAATCATGAGGACAGGTTGGCCAACTTCAGCTTACTGTTAGGAAAAGTCATGAATTTATCCTTGCTATAACATATTTGAATGTTCATTGTTACTGAGTGATATGGTTTTATCTCTTTCAATGGAAAAACATCGAGAAATGAAGTTATTGTATTTTTTCTCAGAAACCCTGATATAATTAGTACAGAGAGAAAAACAATCTTTTTTTAAAAATGTTAGCGACTTTCTCCATAAGACAGACGAATTATAGTCATGATATTTTGTGATAGTAAGTACGTACCTATATTCACAGTGAATTTCATTGATGTTTATACAATCCATAAACAGTGGAAACAGCCAAAAAATGGATCTCTTAGCCTTACAGAATTGTTGTTTCATTCAAAGGTACGTTTCTAATAGGAATTCCACTATATGCTTATTCTAATTTTTTGTGTACAGCAACTGCACTTGTATAAGTACCATACTATCATAATTTAATTTAAATTTCCTTAGTGGGACTACCCTCATTCAAACCCAGCTAAGCGCAGTGATATTCTCTGGGTGAGAAGAATTCGGGCAGTGCATCCAATTACAAAGTTTGCCTCCGTGTCATGTAACCATTTGCTTCCTATTTCACTACCGGCATCACCATAGTTTGTTTTGATTCAATACATTTATTTTCAGTTAACATATAAATGTATGTAATAAATTTTAACCCTTTCAGAGCTGAACTTATACACAGATAATAAGACAGCCATCAAGTAAAATCAACAGTGGACCCTAACTTTTAAATCGATTAGAAAAATTTTAGTGGAGTAACTGGTTTTCATTAATGACAAATATTATATGTTAATAAAAAATATCACACTTTACATAAAGCAATAATTGACTAATCTTATATCTCTGCTTTAGTAACATTTTTTAAAGTGACGCAGTAAAAAGGTTAAATATACATTGAATTGTATCCTTTTTAATGTATAAATTTTTGTGTACCAGTACTATGGTAGATTTAAACAACAGAAACTTAATGAGATATCTTCATGAGTGCTCAGCATAGTAGAATTTTGCAAACTTTCGAGCTTTTGGAATATAGTTCTGAATCCATTCCCTGCGTTGGAGTCAGAACGCTTAGAACTGTACACAATTTTCACTCAGCTAACAACCTGTGAACATATCATCTATAAGATTCGCTGAGAGAAATTCAAATTGTTCAACTGCATCTAATGTTTAACTACATTGAATTTTATTTACATCAGCTAATATCCGTTCAATTTGCTAAAAAGAAATGTATATAATATATTCTGACTGGGTGCTTGTTGCCTTCTAAATTTTTGCACATGTAGGACTAACATAAGGGTATTTTGGATTGTAAATTGTAGGATGTAATTACTATCACAATTTTTAGGGGAGTTGAAATGTTGTAGTTTGTAGGCTACAAACTTAAAGTGAATTGATTTTGAATTAGCTAATTAGCTGTTAAGATAGTATACGTTGGCCTATCATAACATTGACTCCTCTGCATTTTGCATTGAATGTTATTATTAATTCCAATAGTAGCAGGAATAATACAGTATATTACACACCATTTCCTTCACAGTCATTAGGGGTCGTATTTTCAGGACATCAGTGGATGTAGATGTAGATATCTCATTCTGTAGATCCTGTGTTGAGCGAAACTCAAAGATATAGAACACGTCAGATCATACACATTAAAAATTCCACAAAATATCTTTTGTGGCGCAGTCCGTATAGCACTGGCTTTATCTGTGCCCAAGGTTGCGGTTTTTTACTCTGCATGTGTTGTGCTTAGAAACCATGTACCATATTCTTGAATGTAGAATTAGCTTATTGTCCTGTTTCCGGCTATTCTATTTAATTATTTTTTCGGTTCTTCTGTTTAACAGAAAACTTTAACCATGGCAGATCAAGGAGAAAATTATTGATCCTTTCGTGCAAATTAAAACAAGAAGAATGGATTTCATTTTTAAATTAATAGATCAGGCTTGAACTGTAACAATTGGGTTAAAGTAAGTAATAAATGTTTTATTTGTTCTTTTAGGATTTTATCAAGTTTCTGAATGCATTTT
The DNA here is from genome assembly GCA_964059195.1 of Ectobius pallidus. Classification (NCBI taxonomy): domain Eukaryota; kingdom Metazoa; phylum Arthropoda; class Insecta; order Blattodea; family Ectobiidae; genus Ectobius; species Ectobius pallidus. The sequence continues at coordinate 32,837,068 of CAXKWD010000011.1, forward strand.
CTTTTTATACATGTTTGTTTCCTTTTACAACATTTTAAAACAAAGGCTAACAATGTTCTGGAGCAGCACCCCCACTAATTTTAGCTACGAGCCACCACTGTCTTCCAGTCAAAATTTTGGCCAATAATCCTAAAACTGTGGTAATAATTAGCATGTTGCAAATTTTTTATCCGAAAGACCCTACCATAGTCCCACATACGCAAATATCTAAGGTCCCAATCCAGTTGTTAAAAAATTATTTAACCTTTTTTTGTTTATTTCTTTGTTTTTTATGAATATGTTCTCCCAGATTGTTAATAATTGTGTGGCCTTTGAAAAGGCTTTAGTTTGGTTTTGAAAATCTGTTAGAATGTACTGATATTAGATTTAGATACTTCCTTAAGCTCTAGACCTGCTAATGTTGGTACAGTTCAGCCAGTTTACATTAAGGTATAAAATATATGTTTTCATTGGAAATTGTTATAAGTTGAATAGCAAATGTTGTTTCACCCTCATATGTTAACCAGATTTGTTACTTTCGAATTAATAAGTGTATTAGTGAATGAGGGAAATGAATGGGTTATTGATTTAAAAAAAAAAAAAAAAAAAAAAAAAAACTTAAGTTAGTTTGAATATCCTACGTAGTACGCTTAGCATCGATTGGTCACTAGATGGCAGGGAGTACCAGAGTAGATGGAAATGTAAATCCATAGGTGCCCGTAAGATGGCGGAGGAAGCCAAACTGTGAACTTAGCACATGACATCATTGCCGAAGTATTCTCTGACTATATTTCTCGGTAAATGGCAATTCTCGCTACGGGTAATTTCTTTTCGCAATCAAATTATACGAAATGTGCTACTGATCGAATTCCCTTCCTCCATGACGCTACTTGAATTTGAAAAAAATTTACGTAAAATATCCGACTAGAGCAATTATTATAAATACCGGTAATTCTTCTGAAATGTGAATAATAAATAGCCTAACTTCATACTTTACTAGGTATGGTACCCTATGAAAAATTGAAAGTGGTATTTTGGAGTTCATTCGTAAGGATATGTATGTAAGGGTGTCCAAGTTTACTTACTTCTTTAGTAATAAAATAAGTGTGTTTTATATTGTAAATTCATATATGACCTGTCAGTCATTAAATTGCTTTTAGCAATTCATTACTTAAGAACAATTAATTATAAGTAATAATGGTAAATTTATTGGTCATTTTTTAAAAATGATGTTATTTTTTCACTATTTTAGGTCATAAATGCATTTTTTATTTTGCATTTTTCACTACTTTATGGTCATTAAATGCCTTGCCCTACTAATAATGTAGCTTTTTTTTTGCATCTTATTTTACTTGTAACTATACCGTTTTTTGTTTCAGATCTACAAGTGTCCGTTTTTTAGTAATATTAACTTTGTGTAGGCAAACCTGAAACCTAACATCCAGATTGTATACGTTTTAAGATGTTAGCCGTAAATGATTTCCTATTCCATCATTCCATCGTCGTGTGAAGTTTCAAATTGTTTATTCAATGAAACGTTACCTGTAGACCAAGAGAAGCAGTTCGTAATCAGATCGTTTCCTACTGCAATGGTTAGCGTTACTGACTAATGACTAACTTAATAACTAGGGCAAGGCACTTAATGACCATAAAATAGTGAACAATTTTAAAATAAAAATATGCCTTTATGACCAAAAAATGGTGAAGAAATAACTCAAAATTAAAAAAAAAAGTACCATTATTACTTAGACTATAATTAGTTTTTTTAAGTAATGGATTGCTAAAACAATTTAATTGATGAATTTACAATATAAAACACACTTATTTTGTTACTAAAGAAGAAAGTAAATTTATACTACTTGGACACCCTTGGCGAAAAAGAAATTCTTTCTGAACTGGCATGCCCATCAAATTGCCCCTAGCAAATATGTGCCATTTAAAAAGAAAGAAAAATATAAAAAAATTCTTTATTGCTGTAAGACAACCTGCTATGGCATTTGCAATAAACCTGAATTAAAATGAACTATGATCACTTGGCGGAGATTCTCAAATAAAAACGATTTCCTGTTATCTGAAAGTAACGATTTGTACAATGAAAAGCTCTTCTCTACCTCCACTGAAACGTGACTAAAAATTGCCAAAAATGACCTTTGTCTGGAAAATGACGAAAAATGCAAATTAAAGCAAAAAATGCAAATACAAATTGCCCTTATTTAACCAATTATTTCATGGTAGAGATTTAGGCCTATATATATATTCGAGCTATCTTTTAACCTTCATATAAAAAAAGATGTAAAATCGTCAAATGCCTTTGCCCTACAAATGACTAATGCCCGGGTTCAGTCCCTGGTGTCTCTTGGGACGTTCCTGGGGTTGGGAGATCCGGAACGGGGTGCACTGAGCTTCTTGAAGACGAACGGGGAGCTTTTTGGTACAGAGGTGTCGGTTTCAATGACCCATAAAAATGCATCAATATGGACAGTATAAGTCGGCAAGCTGGCCACATGCCTCAATCCTGTCGTCTTTCACTGAAGTTAAATGGCGGAGATGGCGTAGATGAAGGCGATGACATAGTGATCGGGTGGAAGGGCCAGTCCTTCCGTGTTTATATCCTATGCCTACTCGGAGTTCAGTATTTTAATGAGGAAGAAAGTTTTGTTGGCTAGGATTATAATTCGTGGTTTTTGGGAGATTACAATAATTTCGGACAAATTAGTTTCTTCTAACCATGGCTTGGGCCTCTAAATTAGAATCGCATTTTTAGAGTTCATGACAGCAGCAATTCTTGCTTTTTTTATACTGTTCCTTTTTAATAAAATAATCAAAGAAAGATTAAAGTTTTTTGATAAGAAACATAATAATGTATTCATGAAACCACAGATTATGGTTTCTGTTAAACATTAAATGAGATTATTTAAATATACCAACTGAGCTGGCCAGAGTTAGATTTTCATGGCCAGATGGAATCTATCTCCTTTGATTAATTACCCTTTCTGCTAAAATATTATTTTGGAATATTGTTGGATTGTTATGTTTGTAAATAATTTTGTCAGTGAAGTGAAGTCACGATTATATGAAAATATTTATTTTTAACAAGAAGTTTCTTTTTAGCCTTTAAATTGTCTTGATACTAAAATTCTTAAGGTAGAAAATGCCTGTTATTTCCTTACGACGATATTCGAACAAGTGAAACAGTGAAAATATAGCATTTGAAGAAAGTGAGTATGACATGGAGGTGTTAGCAAATCCTTCAACATCGTAAATGTTAATGGTTTTAGACTATATAAGTTACTTTCAATGTATTATTATTATTATTATTATTATTATTATTATTATTATTATTATTATTATTATTATTATTATTATTATTATTACTACTATTAATACTATTATTAATAATGTCTTTATGATTGTCGTCACCATCAGCATTATCATCTTCTCCTGGTCATTGTAGCCATTACCACCATTAGCCCTATATCGCTTTTCTTCAGTTCATTTTCATTCTTTATATCCTCCACATGCAGCCATTAAATGGTCGCGAGGCTCGTTGCGAAGCCAGTTTTCGTTGTTAGGTGAGGTAATTTACAAAATCAATTTGAATGTTACATCCCGTGGTATATTTACGCATGTGCAGAATCGCGTCCCTCCCACGAATTTCCCATCTTCACTTCTTATTTTATTATTTTATTTCTTAGAAAGCCTTGCTGACATTAACTCTTAACATTCATTTACAACTTAATTAAATAACTTATTATTAGTGATTATGTCATTTTACAACCTTAGAAAATTATGACTAAATGATGTCTAGATAAGTAAATGACGTAATTGGTAAAATCTCTTTCAGGGGTTACTATCTTCTTCTTCTTCCTTGGCCCTACAGCCCTATAAGAGCCTTCGCCTCCTCAATGGACTTCCTCCATCCATTTCTATCCAATGATGCTCGTTCCCAATTCCGTATTCCACCTCTTATCAGATCCTGATGCACACAATCCCACCATCTATTTCTGGGTCTTCCTTTAGGTCTTGTTCCTTGAGGTTGGTTGGTAAATGTATATTTTACTTTTCTTTCGTCACTCATTCTGTTTATATGTCCAATCCAGTTCAGTCTCCTTATCTTAATAAATGTTGTTATGTCAACCTCCTGAAGTAGTTCATACAGTTCTCGGTTGTATCTTCTTCTCCAACAATCGTTTACCCTGATGGCTCCAACTATCTTTCTCAGTACTTTCCTTTCGAAGGTGTTAAGTCTGTTTATTACATCTTTATTCAAGACCCAGGCCTCTGATCCGTAAGTAAGTACCGGACGAATTAGAGTTTTATAAATTCTGAGTTTAATGTCTCTGGAGATCAACTTACTTTTCAGTAATGGTATTAATGAGTAGTAAGCTCTATTAGCTGCTCCTATTCTTTTTTCTATTTCATTCTTAAGGTCATTTGTGTTTGTTATTAGAGTTCCAAGATAGCTGAATTCTTCCACAGTTTCAAAGTTATATGTCCCCAATCTGATTTCTCCTTTCTTAGAGGGATTTCTTCTGGATACCACCATGTATTTGGTTTTACTTTCATTGACTTCCAATCCTAATCTGCTGGTTTGGTCTATTAGTTTCATGAAAGTTTCCTTAACATCTTGTGTTCTTCTTCCAGATATGACTATGTCATCTGCGTATGCCAAAAACTGGTTACATTTGTTAAAAAGGTTGCCTTTAAGTTCAACTTCGGCTTTCCTTACTGATATTTCTAAGGCTATATTGAATAACATCGGGGCCATTGCATCTCCTTGTCTAAGTCCTTTCAGTATGTCAAATACATCCGATTGGCTAGCGCCAATCCTGACTACTGCAGTTACTTCTCCGTTTAATAGTTTACACAGTGAGATTAATTTTGCTGGAAATCCTAATAGATGCATGTCATACCACAATTCATCCTTCCACACACTATCGTATGCTGATTTAAAGTCGAGGAAGAGATGGTGTGTATCTATATTCTGCTCCCAACATTTTTCCAAGGTTTGCCTTAATATGAATATCTGATCAACTGTTGAGCGACCACTCCGGAATCCTGCCTGGTAGTCCCCAATAATTTCATTATAATACGGTAGCATTTTATTATATAAACTATTGGATAGTATTTTATATGGTGTTCCCAGCAACAGGGGTTACTATAGCCTACTGAATTTTCATGATTTTCGATAGGCAGATGGCAGTATGCCGACACCCACGGCCGTGAATGATGGGTTCTGTGGCCGGAGCCACTATTTCTCAATCAAGTAGCTCCTCAATTTGTATTACGAGTCTGAGTGCACCCCGGAAAATCGGAGGTACCGGGGATCGAACCCGGGCCTGCGAATACGAGACCACGCAGGGCGGTCAATTATATGATTCGTATGGAAATAATAAAAACTCCCTGCGATCGTTTCATAAACAACCTACTCGTGCCTTAATAAATGTCATTATAGACACGTTGCATATTGTACTATTTTAATATCGATAACAACATCTTAAAAATTCCAGAAATCGTATCATTTGTCAGAGAACGAACCCCAGCGCAACTTTATTCATATATATATATATTAGGGATGGGTCCTCGATACTTTCGATACCTCGATACTCTCGATACTTGCATGGTATCGGCATCGAACGATACTTCAGAAAACTCGCTCGATACTTTTTCGATAGTTTTGTAATTATGCAATTCTGCAATTAAGTGAGAATGCTAGTATTTTTTAACAAAAACTTGTAAGTGGACTGTTTAAAAAACGTATTTTAGTTTTAATGTAGGCCTAAAGTTTAAAAATAATTATAGGCTACTGATGATATTAAATTTTGTCTCATTAAATACGCAGACTTAATTAATTTAGTTGGTATTACACAGTTCTCTCAAATTTTAATTTTTAATGTACCTCTATTTATTGAAACTGGAAATGTTGAAGGTATCGAGTATCGAAGTATCGAGTATCGAGGAAAAAAATAATGTATCGGTATCGAGTATCGAGTATCGAAAAAATCTGGTATCGACCCATCCCTAATATATATATATATATATATATATACTATAGCCTATATATATATATATATATATATATATATATATATATATATATTAAGGCCCTCTCTATCAAATACCCTGTTCATCGACATGGGCAGGTGGCAGAACTGGAGGGATGTGGTCAGCATGCCGACCAGGCGTTGCTGGTCTTCGTGAAGGGAGCTAACACTTCTTTATCGAGTAGTTCCTCAGTTGAACTCATGAAACTGAATATTTCGTTTCCAGATTACCTCCTAGGAGATAGGCCCATGGGGGATTGAACCCGGGCCTGAAGGCCTGTATTCCTGATAGAATGTTCCAATTAATTGATTAAAGTTTCAGTTTTTAGAATTTCACTGGTAGGTTCACTTAAATTTGTAATTGTAGAAATATAGTATCTCACAAATTATTTTACATAATATACTGTAAATCTAATCCACTTTTTATTTGCGGATAGGCTACTGTACATCTACACTCAACCGTAAAAATTGCATAGATTCTAAATGTGAATAAAGTATAAGTTTATCTGCATTCCAAAGGTCTTATATGTTAATCACACGTACAGAACAATAGAGGGACTCCCTGGTCAGGGATAAGCATGATGCAGGTCCTCCCTCAAAGACAACCAGGACAAGCAAGTACAAACAACGGGCGGGGAGTGTTCGTGGTAGGCATTAAGTCTAATCCTCATTACTCAGAATGATTGACAGGCCATGGGATTCAAACCCGCTATCTCCCGACTGAGACCGCAATGGTATCGTCTTCGTCTCCTCACTCATAGGTATGAATTATGTTTTAAATAGGGAAAGAAAGAAAGAGAGAGAGAGAGAGAGAGAGAGAGAGAGAGAGAGAGAGAGAGAGCCTATCTACCGTATTATACAACATACAAAAAAGTCTGTTGAAAAACTCATCAATGGCATATAACATAGTACAGTAGCCTATCATCTCTTACCTGCAGTCTAATTTAAAAAAAAATTGATTCAGTTGGATAAAAGTAAGTTTTCTGTAAAATCTCCTTAATACGCTAGGCCTAATTAAGTCAATTGTGTCTATTATATTTCATTTGTTCAGACCGATTTTTCTATAGCCAAAGGGACTTCGATTTCCTTGTCTCTTCATAATATAACGAAATGGATCCGCCTGTTCTGAGAAATTTCATTTCTGGAGTGTTCAAGCTTGACATAATAGGTCTATTTCCCCCGCGGAAATAAAATGTCATTACTGTGAAGCAATGTTGGGACTGGCAGACTGTTGAGAAGTTCGAATTTATTGGATTTTTTCCGTTAACTGGCATCGATATCAGTTCCATCAGTCATTCGTTTGATACGGTGATAAAAGTCTCTTTCGTGTGAATTTATACGTATTTGTGCCTTCTGTTATGGCAAGTAAGAAGCTATGTGTTTCAGATTTGTTAGAATTTTTTTTATGAACAAATGGTAAAATATTGAGAATACATGAGAGAAAAAAATCCCTCTGACACTGGGACTGAACCCAAAACCTTCAGTTGCCCTTACTGACGCTCTACCAACTTACCTGGATAGAGTTCGTGTTGGTCGATTTCGCTGAAGACAAATATGATACATTACTTTATAGCAGCGTTTCTCAACCTTTTTGAACCCGAGGACCTCTAAAATGTCTAAAAAAAATTACAGACCCCTAATTTTACATCCCGTTTTCAAAAGAAGGCCTATATTCTTAATATTGGGGTATTAATTATAGGTCATTATAACGAAATATATGAAAAAAAATACTTCTTTACTTTTCACTTACTTTATGATATTTTTTTAATTATGTCTGCGGACCATCTGCACCATCTTCGCGGACCATAGGTTAAGAAACACTGCTTTATAGTGATTTAGTGATCGGGTTACCATGGAACGCTACCATATAAGATGGAGTATAACATATTCATCTTTCTGTAGATTACTATAGGACTATATACAAATATATATATATATCTAACACCTTCATGTGCCAAATGTCCAAAATCTGGGAGCCTCAACCTCCTGGAACCCTCTGGGCCTCCATGACCTGTATAGGGAACACTTTACTTTATATATAGTAAACTTATATAAGTTATATAAGAACGAACAACACGTGAAGTTTAATATTTTTTTCTCAGCAACGAATCGCTCTATAAACTCGTAATTTGACATGCTCTTTATGACTACTTCTACAATTGCATACCATTTTCAGAATTAACCAAACTATTATAGTTTCGGTTAGTTATCGTTACAAATGACAGCCATGTTTCGTGCAGTGAAATGCCTTTTCCGTGATAATTTCCACAAATATCAATATTTCTGAATAATTATTTTTTCTTTCCAATTGTTAATATCATGTGGATGAGTAGTTAGACCGTTCGCCTTCCACCGGTGACACCCGGTATCAGATCTCGCTGGAATTATGTGGAATTTGTGGAGACAAATTGCGAACAGTATGGGCGCCCATACCTGGGGGCAAGGGGGAGGCCGCGGCCCTCCCTACTTCTCAGGGAAAGCGAAAAATGTATATTAATAATTATAGTCGGGTGTTTTTTCTTTTAGGACAATTATTTAAAAGCCAGTAGAACATAAAAAGTTTGCAGAAGTTTTACCACATCGACAACATGGAAGCTGAATCCACAGTGGATTAGGAAAGGGGGGTCCAGGGGGTCCAGACCCCTAAAAATCAAAAGCTAAAATTCTTTTTTTGTATTTTTTAAAAATATTGAATTAAACAAGTTTTGTTGGTGTGTCAAATATGATATAGCAGTTGTTTTGTTTTCATAACATAATGAGTAGGCTATTATTTCCATTATTCCATGAGTTATTTAACTTTTCTTATAAATAGTAATATGTGTTATAATTATAACATAGAGAACGATTTCTTGTTTACGTTGGCATATCTTACACTAGAGTGTAGTAAACAAATATGCAACTAGTTTTTCAGTGCTAAAATAGTGTAGAATGTGATTTTCATTAGTTCAATATTTACAAATTTTCCAGGGGTGGACCCCAAACCCCCCGTCACTTTCGACCCTCCCCAAAATTATTTTCTGGCTACGTTATTGTTGCACTTATATTATTAATAGGCTATAATGTTAAAAAGTGGCCCAAGAAGTTAAAGAGACAAAAAATTAATTAATTAAAAATATTTTCCCCCTAGAAAATATCATATGGGCGCCCTTGGCGAACAGGGCAGGTTTTCTCGGGGTGCTCCCGTTTCCTCTGTTATATATCATTTCCACAGTTGCTTCAATCATGACAATTTGGTTACAAAAAAGGAGTTATAAAATAGTGATATAAATTAAACGTTCCGAACATTCATTATCTTGTGACTTTTATGCCGGGGAGAGACTTTTTAATGATATTTCTATATACTGTTTTTCAATCTCAATTCTCAATTATGTTTGGATGCTAGAAGCATTGTATCTAAAGGATAAATACGGAAATTCATGAGAACGTGCAACATTTTTATCAATACGAACCAGTGGCGTATCTTTAGTCTGCCTATTACGAAGCTGGCTGTTGTTATTATTATTGTTGTTGTTTTTGTTATTATTATTATTATTATTATTATTATTATTATATCCTCTTGTTTTAAATATTTATTGGTATATCACTATCATCATAAAGTAAAAGTTGCGCAAATTTATTCACGCTGGATACACCACTGGCTCCCTGGCCCCGACATTTACTTTCGTTCCAGGCCCTGAAAATTGACGGGATGAACATGTTTCGTTTTGTTAGGGGGCAAATTAATCTTTGCAACATTCTTTCGTTACGCCGGTGGTACGAACACAGCCCAATCTGCTCCCCCTTTCTTACTACGTGCCTGCTTAAACGTTAAAAAAATAAAATTAAAACAATTTAAAAAACTTAAAATTTTACCTCCTGTATCTGTACATGGAAATGTCCAAAGTATAGAAAATGAAATATTTACAGCAGATCCGTTGGTTTCTGAACCTACTCTAACAGAAGTAGACACAGCTTTAGGCAAAATAAAACAAACACAAAACAAAAACACACTCAAATCTTCATCCAATCTTCCTTTAAATACTTCCAGGGCCGAATGTAATAACTATCGAGGAATTCTCTCTTATCAACATCATACAAAATTTTGTCTAATGTACTTCTGTCAAGATTATGACCATATGCGGACGAAATAATTGAAGATCACCAATCTGGAATTAAGCACGATATTCTCTATTGTCATAAAAAGAGTTTATTACTTCCGAATCGTATGCTTTTTTTCAGAAGTATTCTTTCTTTCTTTCTTTCTTTCTTTCTTTCTTTCTTTCTTTGTCTTAGAGTTACCTCTCCCTTTTAGGATTTAAGGCTTTAGAAGTAGTGTGTGTGAATAATTTGTAGTCACCCTTAATTTATTGTAGGATTTTATCCCTATAAGAGAATAGGTAATTGAACTTTACTTGGTTCATAATGTAATAATGATGTTTAGAGAGTGGCTGCTACTGGTCACTTATTCGGTTGTTTGTTAGTAGTAATTATAAAACCAACCCTTCAGGGGTCTGAGTATTAAGCAGTAACTAATCGAGACCATAGATGCTTCATGCAATTAAATTATTCCGTGAAGCAACAACGTTTAGTATAAAGCATTTCATTTACATGAGCGCAAGTTTCAATATCCCGCAACGCACAGGAAGTCGTAATTTAATTACCTTGAAAAATGCCAGTAATAATATCCAAAGAACCGAGGAAAAACAATTTGCGACTTATTTAATCTCCTGCAAAAGGACGTTCTGGTTAATTTATGTTATTAAAGGCTAGTTGTTGTACATGCCACTAATGAAATTTTATTTAAAAGTAAAACCTTAATAAAAACATCATTTATACGGGAGAGAAATATTTACAGAGTGATCAGAGCTTTTCACAAGAATTTTTATTCTCTTCTCGTCCACAACTGTGGCGTAGGGGATGCGTTCGCAGTGGGCCCAGGTTCGATTCCTGGACAGGAAAAAAAAAAGTTTTCTAGGTGAGAGTTTTCAGAGGTTTTTCCTCACCTGTGAGTCAAACGTCGGGAAACTTTAGGTCCTTGTGGTCTCTGAATGTCATCTTACCGTCATTATCACCTTCATCTCATCCGCACCTAGCGCCTTATTCGGAATGAGTCTGTATGTGAGACTGGTGTGCCTCGCCCAATGTGTTCATATTGTCTCGGAGGTGGCCCCGGCATTTGGCTGATCGCTCATCCGGAAAGGTCCTCCACGTCCTTGCCTTGTCAAAAATGTATGTGATCCATAGGAACTCCCTCCCCCGAAAGGTCTCGGTCCTGTCAGGCCCCGGTGGCGTGGGCCGCACAAACGTCCCTACAGCGGGGGAGGTAAAACTGAGAGAAAGAAGAAAACTATACTCCTTTCTCTTTCCTTCAAAGCTCATAGCGTTGAAAATCGGCCCATTGCCTATTGAAGGCCCTTAAGAGGGAAAAATAGGTTAAAATGAAATGACTGGCAACTTTCTAGTAACTCTTCAACGTGATACGGGGTTCCTTAACTAAAATCTACGATACGGATCAAAGTTTTACTTCCTCTCCGAGGGAGGGCATGTTCGATTTTTGTTGTCTGAGAATCCCAACAAAACAATATTAAACAATCTGTAACTGTACATCAGTGACCTGATGGGGACTACTGGAGGTATTTTTCCAAGATAAGGTATATGGGACATAATACGCTATTTGCATGAAGAGCAATGACGTAAGCGAAAGTTCTGGTACTATCACCAATTTAGTTTTCTGTCAAGATTTGTGCAATGAACAAATTTCCAATTTTCCTGCGCATTCTATTTGTCTTTAACATTATAATGTGCATGAATAGACCGCATTGTTTCTTTCCCTACATTCGAAACAAACAAACTTGGATAAACTTGACTGATAAATTTTACCCACTAACGTTGTATAGTTAATTAACACACAATGGAAGTTGGCAAGAAACAATCAAATGTGCTCGTTCTTCAAGCGGGTGCCTATTGTACCCCAGTGCTTGTATGCATTAATTATTATAATTTGAATTGTTATTTTTAACATTTATATACCAACTGGAAAGTACTAAAAAAACAATAATATGTCACGAAATTATCTTCTAAATACTTGTGTAATATAGCATATTTTATTATTGTCTATGCTCCCGAAATTCTGTTGACAATATACTTTGACGGAATTGCAATGTTTTTCACGTATCATTTTGTAGAATGTTCAATATTAAGCAAAATATCTCAACATTTCTTTCCTTATCTTTCATATATCCTTATAATTTACTTCTAGGCCTACATAAAATATATTGCGAGGGTTCAGACTCTCATTATGCATTGTGGGTACCACTTCTTAAAGATTTTTTTTTCCAAGAACTGTCTATCTGCTGCCATCCTAATCCTCTTCGACCTGTAACTCAGTGAACAGGAAGGTAATTAAGCGTATTCACACCTGTCTACAGTCCAGTACAATGTTGCCAAATACATACCACAGCACGTTTACTTCACTTGAGAAGTGGTGGATGACAGCGGCAACACTGGGGAAATTCGCGCGACTACAAGAGCACCTGTTCTTTGTCGGTGTCTGTGCCGGGGCAGAATTTCGGATTAGGGTACAATGCTATTACATTCTTTTGTACATAGACGATGGCAAAGTGACAGAAAGAAACCTGCAATTTTTAACTGTTGCAAATTAAATATATCGTTAACTTTTCCTTGACTGAATTATTGATGAAGAGGCTAATCGTCCGGGGAATTTTTCTCATTACAATCATTGTTCCACAGTTATCCTAAATGTGTCTAGTAGATTTGTATTTGTTTATTCATTGCTATGTATTAACTTATTATTATTATTATTATTATTATTATTATTATTATTAATGAAAAGTCAAAATATGCAAGTCAAAGTTGCTAAGTGTTTTTGCATAAGGAAAACAGATTTTCGTGATTAATTCATTACCGTATGTTTATTCCACTGGGATACTAAATTAAAAAAAAAAAAAACTTTATTTTTATTGTTATTTTATGTTTGACTACGGGGAAAAAAACAACTAGGCCTACACTAATACGGAGTCGCAAATTAATTTTACAGGAAACAAAAGGCTGAATTGAGTGGCAGTTTTGAAACTATCGACTGTGTTGGAAAAGGTAATACAGCGACTGCCTTCCTCAGCTATCCTTTCCAGCTTGTGATCTCTCACGAGTCTCGTCTCATCGCATTAACGGCTTAACGCATGCTTTTGTTCGTCCCTCTTCTTTTCACCTCATGCAGTGGAGCCACCTAGCGGAGGATAATTCGTGAGCTACTTACGAAGCCATGGAGTTTGTTTTTTTGTGTGAAGCCTTTTTATATCGATGTTTACGTTTTTGTAGGTGATATTGTTAATATATGAAGTGTCCAATACATTGTATAGCATATTAGTGTTCGTTTCGGCCATAAATAAAAATTGTGTGTTTACAAGAGTTGTATTGGTTGTGTGACGTTGACGGTGTAATCCGAACTTCATTTCTTGGAAACAGGCAGTGTGCAGACGTTTGGTCCGTATTCGTGTTTGTAAGTGATGCGATGTGTGGTTTTCGTAAATTCGTTTAAAATCGTCGGAAAAGGGTTAAAGAAGATAATTGGGGTAAGTGATAATTCTATTATGAAATTCAAATACATGTTTATTCACCCCCTTTTCCGCGGCCTCATTTGTTCCCTTGTGTAGCTTGTCCATGGTGTAAAGGCAAAAGTTTCCTAAACTACTTTGCAGCAAGAAACTTGTGCATGACGTAAAGGCGATTTTAATTTTATTATCTTCATTTCTTTCCAAAGAGTTACGTCTTTTTCTATTAAACTAATAGTAAAGTATTATATAACCTTGGACGTTCGAGATACAGTTGACATTGCGATAGTAAAAATCTAGGCCCATTTGAATATCGTGACATTTATTTATATGCATCCAGTACTCCGTTAACTATACTTGCAAGCATTTATAATGTTGCTTGTACCAATTCCATATAGATGCTGCAGAATATTTCAAATATAAACTTAAGCGTGTTATTTAATTTCTAAAGATTAAAAAAAAATTATGAAGATTAATAGCCTTACTGTAAAATTAATTTTTACCAATTTGTTTCAAGTATGCATGTCAATTGCGTGATTTCTGAAATTATTTAAACTCATTTTAAAGCAACTTACTGTTTAAAATGTGTCAAAATTGTGTTGATTTCTAGGTTATAATGGCTTAGGACAGGTATGAATTACAGATGGATTCCTAACCTTTAAAGTTAGCCCTCTTTGTATGGATTATGCGTCAGGGAATGTTAGGTTATGAAGTTTATGTAAACGGATCTTTTAAAGTAATCGAAATAAAATAATGTACAATACATACATTCATTCCATTTATCAAAATCACACAGAATACTTGAAATGGACACGCAGTAGTTCATGCTCATAGATTTCTGGGAATACATAGATTAATAAGGCCAAATATCTTATAGTATGACAAGCAATTAATTGCTATTTACAAAGAAGAATGATTATGTAAATGTATTTGTTTCTTCTGTAGATTTGAACCCTTATTTCTCATATTGCCTTGAATCTAGTGTGTAGCATTTTTGTGGTGATTGTAGAGGTGTGTAACTTGCTTGCTTGTCATTTGCATGCATCCCCACCCTAGTTCCTTCTCAGATGTTGTCATCTTTTCCTCTGTAGCTTAGTGACTCGAATAGTAAGTGTTTTTAGTTCGAGTATCTGAGTTGAAGTAGTCTGGAGATCTTTATCTAGTCCAGTTTTCAACTCTTTAGACATGGGTTACTTTTAAACTAGCTTGAAATAGATATCTACATTACAACTTTTTTTTACAATGTAGGAGTAGTAGGTAGACATTTTTCTCTTTGCCAGTAGTTTAGAATTTGCTACAGTCGTAAAAGAGTTAACTGCCTATTGCGGAATATAGAAACTTTCCTTCCCCTTTTGTCATTTTCGCACAATGTACTTTTAAAGTTTATGTTGATTTTATTTAAATTACATCTGACATTATGGAGACACTGAAGACTGTATTAGTGAATGCAGGATGCTACAGTTGCCATATCTCTTATTACTAAACACATGTTGGTTGATGAAGTCATCTTATCAGACTTATAAGTACCAATCAAGGGCGTTAGGACCCTCCAAAGTAGGAGATTTTTAAATCACTAATCCGAAAAAAATCAATATTTTTTGACACTCAGAAAGGGGAGATGTTAGTACCGTAATTTATGGTCAGCCAGTTTTAAAACCCCCAGAAACGAATTTCTAAATAGATTACTTGTTTCGCTCCATTTGTTTACTGTACATACATACATTCATACATACATACATAAACATATATTCTATTCCAAGATTCTGTGATGGTGATGCTGGGACGTCGAATGCATAGACGAATCCAATGAAGAGCTGAAAGAAGCTTGTTTAATTTATCCATATCCCTTCTTTAATTACTTCAGTATTTCTTTCTTTCTTTACCTTAATTTCATCTCTTCCTTTTAGGGACCTTCAAGCGACCCACGCCGCCCGGGCCTTACAGGGCCGCGACTACTTCAGTTTTTCAGACTTCAAAATAAGAAAAGAAATATCAGATCGTTTGAATAGTGTTTTTAAAGTGCGGACATCAGGCGGAATAAACATGAAGTCTAAAAAAAAATTAATAGTTGTACAATAAAACACAGAGAATTAATGATAGTATTACTCTGAATGTAAGGGATTTAGACCTAAACGATAATTGAAAGGAAAAAGACTCGTTCTTGGTGACTCAGTTATCAGCTGGCTCTGAATCGAATGGTCACAAATAGTCTACAGTCAGGTTGAAGGGAGCTAAACAGTGTTCAGATTTATCTTATGATAGAAATTCTAATACATGCATCAGAGCTTTAAGTACGTCTAGTGTGAGATGGAGAACGACGACGGTGTAGAATTAGGTCACTTTATTTTCAAAATGCATTGCTTTTTAATCCAGAGTTCTTTGCAGTTCTGGTAACGAACGTCCGCTGTTATATATTACGAAATAAATGGAAATACATTGACATAGCTGAACGGGATTTTAAGATCCTGACATCTAGTGATTTCAGTCCTTCGATATAGATGTAGAGATAGATGTAGATGTAGATATCTCTTCCTGTAGATCCTGTGTTGAGCGAGGCTCAAGGATATAGAACACGTCAGATTAAAAATATACATGCTTGTTATAACAACAATATATTATACCAAAACCGTAAAAGGAGGAAATAAAATGATTTATTTAGAGAAGTGTAACCTCTTTGTACAGACATACATCGCTAAAAGTATTGCAATTGAAACGTAGACTTAACATGAAATTTCTGAAGAAAAAAAATTGAGTTAAATCTGCTAAAAATAACAGCTACTCTCACATGTTTATATTTTCAAACCATCTTAACACTAAAAAGAACATTAGGTCTATAAACATTTTAAATCGTGGGTTCTGGGTATGTGATTCAGGTTCGCAAAAGAAGCTCAAAGTCTTTAAACAAACGAATCTATGAACATTTCCAAACTTAAAGCACTAGTAACTTTTGTGGATTGCTGTGAAAGGATGGTGACTTGAGAATCTACATTAACAATTTAGTAGTAAAATATTTATTTGTTACATTTTCAAGCATCTTATTTTCTTTCTGTGTGCAGCGTGACCTTCTCCCTTTTCTATGTCATATGTTAAAATTATTCATCTACCAACTATTCATTAAAATACACTATAGACAATTTTGTTTTTTTGTCAAAACTTGTTTGTTAAAAAAATGTTATATGCAGCTTTCAGCCCTTAGTCGATAATCATTTCTTAATAGAAGAGTCAAAAATTACTTGCTAAAACACCATGCATACAAAATTTCACCCTTCTGTCAACATTCAGTTCTTCATATAAACAGTTCTTACAGAAATCCACGCTTAAAATCTAGAACACAGTATGTTTTTATAGAATTTTTTGGAGAAATAAAATATGTAGCCTATATTATTATTATTGTGCCTGTAGTTGGTCGTGTGTGGTGTAGATACTTATATGCCAGCATACAATCTATCGTTCTCTGTGTATGTAGTGGAGGTTCATTTCGATACCTTTGTATCATCCTCACTCCCATTTGGAAACAAGTTGTTGTCACTGTTTCTCGCCACCAGCAATAATATGATTCTTGACCAGATGAACCCCACAGTACTGCCCCCGCTACACCATGATAGAATATAACAACTAAATTGGCAATGCTGAATAGGCGGGGATCGAGACACTCGTCAGCTTTGTCCGTACGATACCGAGGAATCAAAGATGGAAATAATGAAAGGAATATTATGCTAATATGCTATCTGCCATAATTATGAGACTCTGGTCGAAATTTCCAGCGTTTCTCGATCCATTAGTACGTCAGTTGGCTTAGTTCGAATCCAAGTAGCTCTGATTGTGACTAATTGTCCCACAGCTGTTGGTCTACTAAATAATTCTGTTACAATGACTCAATGACTGAAGATGATAAACAGATCGTAACGGTAAATGGTCATTATCGTGAAATTCCAGAACTAAATAGGTATTTTGCTGAAGTGTTTATTCTTCATGTAGGTCCATATAGAAAACGTGTTGTAATTAATACTAATTGTCAACAATTTCTAAAAAAAAATATCCCGACTATGTTAAAAATAACTATTCAAGCATGCCGTTTAAGTTTTCAAAACAAGGCGGTATACAAATGTCAAAACAGTAGTCCTACTATAAATTAATATTTGGATTGCTAAGAAATTCGTCAGTGTCACAAAAGGTAACTTATAGGCCTGGTGTGTCACTTGGAGATTACCTTTTTAAAAACACGCCTTTTTGAGTAGAGGATGTAAGGACCGTTGTAAGCTTTTTATAATAATCAATTTGGAACAATAAAACGTTTTTATTCACTATTTTATAGGAATGAGTTGCATTACTCAATAACCAATCATGAGATTATCTTTAACACTATCCAAAATATGCAAACATATGATTGTCTAATTTTTCATGTATGAAGATCTGAAGAGACTTTCACATTGAGCCTAAGATGAAGGGTTATCAATTATTCTGACGATATTCGTTTGCAGAAAAGGAATTTATACTTTTGCCCTAAATTAGCAACTTCTTACCTAATTATGCTTTAAAAATATGCCTGAGGCAATTTTTCTGGATAGTCTCTCACAAAATACTGGTTAAGTCGTCTGCATATAATAGTGCACAAATATTGTATTAATTACTGTAACATGTTCATTGCATTCACCAGTACAGTCTACCATGTTATCTATAAAGAAATAAAATAAATTAAGATCTTATTGGATTCACCATGTCTGACTCCTTTTCGTCGTCCTGCTGTTTCCATTTCCATTTTCGGTTTGATACAGTATTTTAGATTATGCATTTGTATGTCAGTAGCAGTGAAAAGTTAAAATGACAATTTAAACAAAAAATAATTTATGGCTGATCTTTGAACCCCTATTTATGGTAAAAATAAATAGCAGTCAGGTTTTATAAATTAGGAAATCAAATCAAAGAATAAGACGATGAAATGGTAGATTTTTGAAAACGGTTCTAGATTTAGGAAAGTTTATTCGAACCTTTTCTACTCGTTTTACTCTAAACTATTACCAGTTTTAATTAATGCACTTATACCCCTTTCACTCCGTATTTCTAATCAATAATAGTTTTCCTGACCGCCTGTGTAGTCTCGGTTAGAATTGATGGCTACGGATCCGCAGGTCCGAGTTCGATCGCCGGCAGGTCTCCAATTTTTCTGAGGTAGGGAGGTCTGGAACGGGGTGCACTCAGCTTCGTGATTGAAAGTGAGTAGCTATTTGATTGAGAAGTAGCGTCTCCGGTCACGGAAATCATCATTAACGACCGTTTTCGTCGGTATGCTGACCGTATGCCCTCCAGTCTTACCATCTGCCTCTGATAGACGACGCAGCGGTCGGGTCCCGCAAGGGATGTAGCGCCACGGAGTTAAGTTTAGAGTTTAACCATTTTCTTTTTTTCTTCTTCTTTGCTCATTTGTACCATAATGCTTCTCTGTTTACCTTATTGATTGAAAATAAATGCATAGTTTTTACAAAAGTCAAATTTAATAAATAACCCGTTTAAAGATTTGGAACAAAAAGTTAATAAAATGGATTTAAATTGATTATGGCTGAGGATGGGTTCTTTAAACATTAATATAGTGTGTAAATTGATAAGGAACCGATGTAATGATATTGCTAGACAAGAAATGGGGGACGGAAATTTACTTATTTAACTGCAATAGAAAGGAGAAAGAAGGATTGGTATATCTGGAAACTAAGAAACATTAGAGGTACCCGGCATCGCAATGAAAGGAATGTGTCCACTATGCAATAAGATAGAAGATGCTCAACGCACAGGCAGGGAAACAGAACACTGTGAGAAAGGATTTTATTGACAATAAGTTGATGAACAAGAATAGCAATCTAGCTCTTAAAAAAATTAACAATACTGTAAATGTGAAATTATTTTAAAAAAATGGGGGGAAAATGAACAATACTGTAAATGTGAAATTATTATTAAAAAATGGGCAAAATGCTATATTTAAAATAATATAAGTGATTAGGAAAAATTGAAGAATTAGATATAGGAAAAAGTTAATAAATAAATGATTAAGAATGGGTTATTTTTATTGTACAATTAAAGAAGCTGTTAGTTTAGTTCTATTTGTAATTTGTATTGAATGCTTTACTTTTCTGTATATATTAATGACCCAAACTTTTCAGTCCGCGGACCCCTTGAAAAAAATTAAAATTTCGCGGACCCCCTCTGCGTTTTGAAATTAAAAAAAAAAAAAAAAACTAAATAAATACTTTGATTCAAATGTATTAAATTCAATAGACAAAATAACAATATCAATGGTAACAAAGAGAGTTTACACCTTAATGTGAAGAGTGAAGCTGCTTTTGATTAATTAGCTCTGCAATGTTAGGTTTAATGTCTGATAATTTCAATATTAAGTCACATTCAACTTCATGTTTATTTCTCAACTTTGATTTCAAGTACGTGAGGTGGGAGAGTGCTGTTTCACATAGATAAGTAGTGGAAACACAGTTAAGCACTTTAAAATTACGGGATATCCTATTTCTTCTTAAACCTCCTGCGGACCCCCTGAAACACCATCGAGGACCCCCAGGGGTCCGCGGACCCCACTTTCAGAACCACTGCCCTACGGGAAATGCAGAAGTTATATATAATTATATATATGTAGGTCTACACCTTATCAAAAGCTTTCCCAAAGTCTATAAAAGCAGAATAAACTTTGTCTCTTTTATTAACTAATTATTTAAACTTTATTGTTTTTAATATAAACACATTATCGGTCTACTTGCATCTTCTTCTAGACCTAGCTGAAATCTTGACAGTACTGGTCCTATATTAAATATTTCTGTCCTTACAATTATTCTATCGTGCTACCAAACACCCGTTTTGCTTTTTTTTTTAAATTTTAAATACTTCTATAACTCATAATATATAAATAATTTAATTTTAAAATGGGGAAGGAACGAGACTACTATACGCCTGTTGGAAGTTTTACAATTTAAATAATTGCAAATTAAGAAAAACGCTAAAAATTAACTGGAACACTATAAGGTATGTACTAAAAAGCGAAAATGTTATTAAGCCGAATCACAATTTAAAAAATAATATTGATTATGAAGAACAGATGGTTCGTGGTAACAATGACATCTGACGAATATTTGGTGTTGTACAACGAAATGAAAACACACGTGCAAAGAAGTGCCAACTTACTGCTATAATTTTCTAATGTTTACTAATATTTTTTACAGGAACAAGATATTTAGTGATTTTGTAAGTTTCAATTAACAGAGAGGTATGCGAATGAATGAGGTAACATGTGCACCGCGAGCCATGCCATAAAATATGTATCTTATCTGATGGCACGACTTAGAAGAATTATCACCAAATTACCTATATCACCAAATTACCTTACTTCACCCTATATTTAATTATGTTCTTATCTGGGAACAGTGGGATGAACGAAGTAGGAATATTTTTAATTTTTCTCTCGTTTCTAGAATGTCGTTCCACCAACACCCTCCACTCCTGCTCATTCTCTTCGTCTCTATTTCACTTCATATTATTCCTCCAAAGGTTTTTTTCAGTAATGAAAAATCTCCTTTCCTTCTTCATGACTGGGTGTTTGTCAGTAGGATGCAGAATGTGCGCGATTCCTTAATTAAATATTACTCCCCCAAAATTCGCCCGACTTTCAAGGGTTGAAGACGAATTACTCTCACTTTCATTATAGTCCCGTGCTTTTGTTCAGAATTATTGACCGGTGTGGCGGACTCAGCTTGACGCGGAAGGACCATTTGTGAAATGCCTCTAAGCTTGGCGGGGATGACTGGAATCTATAAGCAGGAGAAACTGCCGGTTCTTTTGGTGCACACTGTCGTGACTAGACCTGGGATTTTAAGGCAAATGCCTATTTTGTTCCTTATGAAATAACATGGAAATTTTTAAATATGTTGAAATTTCATGATAAATCCTTTATATTTATAGAGTTTTATAGTGCCCCAAAATGCCTATTTGAACCTTTGGAGCCTATTTTTACTATTTTATTGCTTAAAATGCATATTCTGTACATTTAAAATAAAATTCAACTTCTGTAACTTTACAATAATTTAATGGACATCCCTGAATGAAGAGCAGTACAGCAGAGGGTGGGTTTTTCACAGAAGCTTGATTTTCCCAAACAATTGTCGCCAAAGGAATGCTGACTGAAGGGGGAGGATTAGCTCAAAACAACTAGTAGCAGGTATATAGTAAGAAGGGACATACTATGTCAACTTTTCATATGAACCAAAACTGTTTTTGATAAATGCCTTTTTAATTCTGTCTTAATTTTGCAGTTATTTCTGTTAAGAATAGGTATACCACGCTTCTTACAGTAAACAAAGATCACGTTACAGTTTAAGAACATATTATAGTATTTTAAAGTCTATTTTCTGTCTATTTATACATTTTAAAGCATATTTTACGTCCCTATTTTTTTCTTTTAGAAGCCTATTTACTTGTTTTAAAAGCCTATTTTAGGTGCTTAAAACTAAAATTTTTAGAGCCTAAAGTCCCAGGTTTAGTCATGACTGCAAGCCTCATCTATTGTACCTAGTAAATGTAAGGATGAGATGTAAAAGTCCAGCAGTGGCTTCTGTACTAATGGACTGCCCCCATCCTTCCCCTGGGCCCTGTTTCATAGAACTTTTACACTCATGTTATTTGCAAATACATAATAATATTAGTTATTGTTATTAGTCTTCTGTTTCATAAGAATATTTTCTAATAATATTAGATATATGTTAATGGCTCTAAATAATTAGTAAATATTGCTAATATTGTTAGTAAACTGTTTCATAAACTGCAAAACTAATAAAATTTCCTGAAAATATTATTTGTTTTTCTATAACCCATGTGATTCGGATTTCGTGATCTTAAATTTGTGGAAAGTTAATCAGTATGATTTTATTATCAATTTAGAAAAGGCTATGAAAGGAATTTTGTCATAACAAGTTTTTAGGATTTAAGGTTAGATTTTAGTACATAAGCCTACTACTATCTTGAATAAGTGCCTGACAGATTTATTCATTTCTTAGAGATGAAGATAGGCCTATATGTAGGCCATTCTGCCTTGAAATAGTAGGCCTATTGACAAAGAGACCATGAAGGGGAGAAAAACACAAACAACAATCCAGACATAGCCTCCAAATCAATCAGCTGACTAATGAACTAATAATATTAGAAGAGATTCTATGAAACAAGTTTTTGTTAACTTACTCAATGGCAATAGACAATTCCTCAGCAAGCTAAAGGAATATTATCTATTTTATGGAACCAGAAGGTTCATTGCCGCGCTTACCTGAGCCTGCCATTCAACCCTATTCTGTGCTAACTCCATCCAATCATGCCTCGCAAATCCTAATTCCCTTAAATCTATCCTAACATTGTCCTCCCACCTACGTCTAGGTCTTCCAGGTGGTCTTTTCCTTTCGGGTCTCCCAGTCAATGCTTTTGAGATATGTCTTTCCTCCCCCATGCGCGCAACATGTCCAGCCAATTTCATCCTCCGTGATTTAATTACCCTTACTATATCTGGTGAAGAGTACAGGTTATGAAGCTCGTCGTTATGCAGTTTTCTCCAGTCCCCACTTACATCTCTCTTAGGCTGAAATATTTTCCTAAGTACCTAGTT
The DNA here is from genome assembly GCA_964059195.1 of Ectobius pallidus. Lineage (NCBI taxonomy): Eukaryota > Metazoa > Arthropoda > Insecta > Blattodea > Ectobiidae > Ectobius > Ectobius pallidus. The sequence continues at coordinate 32,860,281 of CAXKWD010000011.1, forward strand.
TTCGAACACTCTCAGATTATGTTCTTCCCGACCAGTAAGCGGCCATGTCTCACATCCATATAATACAACCGGCAGGATAATAGTAGGTTTTGTTAACTAGTAAATAATATTATTAGGAAGTTCTATGAAACAGGGCCCTGATTTAAATAAAATAAATCAGCTCTTTACCTTTCCATGACTGAAAATAAAATCTGTTGCATCATTTCATCACAATGTAGAAAGAACAGTACTGCTTCCTTTACTCTTACTACCATGTCTTATTTTCTTTGTCTCTTTTCTATGCCGTATTTGTGCTTAGTATTTAATTTGTGATTACATCAATTTTATATAGTAGAGCTTTTCATTACATACCCAGGGGACTTCAAAGGAATAAACCATTGAGTCGGTGTTTCTTAATTTAATTGATAACTAAGTCGGTAAGAGGCTTCCGCTTTCCAAAACAAAATCAACGTTGCAATATTCTCTCAGTGTTATCACTGACTTCAGTTCTTCCCTCGCTTTAATTAATTCACACGTGTTTTTGTTTACTGTAACTAGATTTTGCAAACCCGCATTTCTCTTCACGTGGAGTAGACGAGTAGCTGTCACAGCCGCCACAGAACATTCTTTGATTTTAATTGGCTGAGGTAATTAGCTGATTGGTGCGGTAAAAATAAAGAGCATGGGTTGAACTGTCGGCGAACTTTTCCTCCTAACAAAAGGAAGCCACCTGGGAATGTACTATTCAAGCTGCATTTATTTATTTCTTTTTTCTGATTCGTCAGTTGCTCTATTTCCTTGAATTCCAGCATGACCTATAACCCATCTAAAGCTTATTTTCCACTTTTGTAAAGTTTTTCTTACTGTCGTCTATCTCTATAGATGTTTGTGACTGTGATTTCGTTTCCTGAGGCGGGACTCGAACCCACAGTCTCCTTCACCGCGGCTCGAAAGCAACATGCCTTAGCTACCACCAAGGCTGGTATATGCATATGCTACCACGGCTAAGGAGGCAAGACTGAAAGTTGTTTCCTTTGCTGTGCTTGTTTATTATTAGAGTAACAAAAGCTATTTATTTATATTGAGGGTCGTAATGGTTGTAGTAATAATACTATTAGTAGTAAAGCTCATTTCATTCAATTAAGGACTGTGATTGAGTGTTTCAAATATTCGTCCTTGCTTTCATTCATCTCCACGCGACCTACACAAATATGTAAACATACAGATATTGTTACTCAAGTTGTTTATAAAACAAACTCATTCTCTGGCGATAATTAATATAGTTACATACAGCAAACAAACAATGTAAAATAAACATACTCAGCTATACAAAGGCATAAGTCCGCTTTCTGCTTCTCAGAAATTATTCTTGAGCGTGCCATTAAGGGGTGGTAAATCAGTCGGCGAATGCCTTTACTTTTATTGAACTTCCTCAGCGTTCCCCACTACAATAATACATGCATTAAATTGCATAATTTAACATGTACAGTAAAATGTATTGTTACACTTATTTAATTATATACAGCTAATTTTTAAATGGCTATCATCAAAATACTATTAACACAAACGTATTAATAAATTAATACTTTCTATAACTAAGGTAAAGCCATATGCAATATTATTGGTTATTGTGTAATGTAATTTGTTCCTTGTGTAATCATTTTCGAAATTTCTATGTACCGGCACCTTTGTTGTTATAGTCTACTTTATCTAATTTGTTTATAATGTGCGTATTGCTTTGTGTCTCATTTGTCTATTCTTCATTAAGGTTTAAGAACTTTTTATACGTGTAGTTCGTCTTACAAGTTAATTGAGTGAATAAATTTATAAAAAGCTTCTAGATGGTATTGTATGAAATGGTAATTTCAGAAACCTTCCTAGTTCCGAGACAAGAAATTTTCAGAACAAACAAAAAACTAAATATTATTTTTAATTTGTTTACTTCATGCAGTAGACATACATTCAATCAGTATCCGTAGAGTTATCAATTTTTTTTCAGGCTCATCCCTGACCGTTGACGGATGTACACAGTATTTTGATTTCACTAGTATTCACTGTGAAATAAACTTATGTTTTACTCCGAGTTAATGAACTCCTGTTTGAAGATCATAATACCTCATTACATAAAATAACAATGAAAATTATGATTGTAATATTTTCTGTACTATATTGCACTACTAACATTTCGTTTGAGATTAAAATATTAAAGAACTAAGTTAATGTGGATGTTATTGGAACAGTGTATTTTGCGAATTTCCATTTTCCACTGAGACTTGGTGTAATATTTTTTGGGAGGGGGATAAAGATTTCTAATAGTTTTCAGAGAACAAAATTAGTACTAAGATATTTTGTATAATTCTGCTGTTAGATATGCAAATTGTATGTTTTCTGTATTATTTTAGTTATAGCCTATTATTTGCATACTAAATGAATAAACTACGAATTTCTTATCTTATCTATTATGATACTAATTTAGACTATGAATTGTTTATAACCTTATCAGAAAAGTATTTGACGTATTCCATATCGTGTAGGCCTAGTGATAAAGTGGATTAATAAAAATACAAGGCAATTAATTCTTTAAAATTGAAGATTCTAGCTTGTCACAGTAATAAACACCGAAGGCGTCTTTATTAAATATTATTTTTACACACTGTAGTTAATATTGCACGTCTTCAATAAAATGTGAATGTAACAAAAACTGCCGGTATATGAAATGCATCAACATTTTGAGGAAGAAATATCACTTTCTGCTGAAATGGTCGCCGTCGCTCTGGCGGTGTGAGCCACATGAACATCCTTGCGTGGGAGAAGTAACAATCGGGTAATGAAGGAGAAGAAGAAATGTACAAAATGTACCCGCAGATTTAATTAAATATGAACATAAGTCTCCTCTCATTTTGTATAGAATGAAAGGTCGTATTGCACGAAGTTTCAAGCTCAGGCAAAGGTTATTGCTAGGGGGCGGATTTCTATGACCTAAAAATAGGATATAAGTTATGCCTGCATTTGTGACCTAAAAAACATTAAAATATGACCAATAAAATTTAAAATATGACTTTACCACTTACAAATTATGTATATTTTTTTGAAGTTTCATTACAATTCATTTGATTAAAATATAATGTTAATTATTTAAATTATCTGTAAATTCTCAAAAAGTATCAGTATAATGCAAAATTTACAAAATATGATATGAAACTTCAAAATGTATTTAATATCCACACAAATATGCCGAAAATATCACCTAAATATGCATATTCATACTAAATATACTCCAATAGTTGAAAATTTCCTAAATATGCAGTTATATGTACAATAAAAGGCGTTCCATTTTCACCAGGATGCTTGGAATCGGGTTTAAATTAGTCGGAAACCTGAAATAATGCAAAGGGGAAAATATGACATGTCATAGAAATCCGCCCCCTAGTTATGAGCTATGGCTAAGAAAAGTGAGGTAAACTTTGTTTTAGTGAGACGTGATTTTAAATCACGGACGTGGGTTGGTCTTTGATTTAGTAGTCGACCCATAGGTTCTTTACTGTGGGAACTAAAATACAACTTGTTTAATTCTCCTACATGCTCAGTACATGTGATTTTGAAGCATGAAGAAAAGGTTCAAAAAATGCTTTATATTTGTGCGGTTTATGACCCAGTAATTGGCAATGCAGTTTTCGTTAACAATGTTTTACGACTTCAGCATGAAGAATTAAGTGAGAGTAAAGTTCCATTCTAAAGCACTAGCAATAAACCAGCTGCAGCAAGCTGTAAAACTTAATGCATTTTACACAGAATTAAAGAATGGCTGTGTTTACATATCGTGGCAAACAACACAAGAAATCACTGTTATTTTTTTCTTGTCTTCCTTTTTTTTCCCCCTGTTTTCCTTGTTCCCTGTTTTTCCTTTTTCCTTAATTACACACAAACATACATGCCCGAGGTGGGACTCGAACCCACAGTCACCTTCACCACGGCTCCAAGGCTAAGGAGACCGGCGTGATTCGTATATCTTGGAACGGGCAGGTTAACGAATTTCGAGACCATATCTTTGTAGCCCGTGATGCATACATTGTAGTAGTAGAAATAATAATAATATTGGTAATAATGATGATGATAATGAAAATAATAATAATATTGGTAATGATGATAATGAAAATAATAATAATAATATTGGTAATGATGAAAATAATAATAATAATAATAATACAGTAAAATCTAAGTTGACCACCGTTGAATTCGTTCAGATCTGGTCAATATATACAGGTGGTCATATAGCAAAAATTTTCAGTGATCTATCAACAATTTAATTATACGGATATACCTATTACAGTAATGTACTTAATGTACCGTAATAGAATATAATGTAATATAATAGAACTCAGAAGACATAAAAATGCAGTAAAAACTATTCTTGACTTTTATATAAAATTTAATACTGTAAAGTCGATGTCCCACGTTCCAATTTGTTGGTTGAAAAATTTGTATCAAGTAGCACTTCTATACAGTTATTTCTGGCTGTGCCCACGAGAGTGCCTTTTGGTCCAAAAAAACAGCGCTAGCTGTTCTCCGGAAACGAAAATTTATAGTTACTACAATCGTGATGGCGGTCGATATGTACGCACCTGACACAAGTAACAGCGGAGAGAAAGGTAAACATAATAGTAATCATCATCATCATCTTCTTTATCTTTTTCTTCGACATTTTCTTCATAATCTTCATCATCACCTTCATCTTCTTCTTCGTCTTCTTCTTCTTTTTCATCATCATCATCTACTTCTTTTAGAGGTGACGAAATTTTCTTCTGTTCATAATTTCTGTGGCTTTTGATTACATGGGGTTCTTTTAAGATCTGTCGAGCTTCGAAGGGTAGACTGTATATTTGATATCAAAGGATCTGAAGTGATGAGCAGTAAATTAAGAACACTATCTTCAGAAAATAATGTTCTCGCTTTTCCAACATTTGATGAAGATAAAGAATTCAGTGAATGAAATTTCATAACACTTTCCGGGAAAATTAGTTCAGAATTTAACCATTGTGTATATTTAACCACAAATCTATCATGTTTTCTACCACATTGTTTCCAGCGTTTCCGGAAGTCAGATTTAAACAATAATAGCACTTTTTAAATTTCCTTTAAGGCAACAGTATTGCAGTCCCGCAATTCAAATTTTTCTTCCACGTAATTACACAAAATATCTTGCCTAGTGAATTTGTTCTTCCTGAAGAATTTGAATAATTCATAATTCATAACCCTTAATTTACTTCTAGTGTGTGATATCCTACTTTTTTGGATCCGTTATCCCTAAAATATAAAAATGTAAAAAGACTGTGGAATATTTTCATAAGTTTTATGAAAATTAACTAATTACATATTTTTTGAACATTTTTAATTTGTTAAAATTAATTGAATACTTTTATTTATTTAAATTTACTCAAATAAATATCTTATTAACCTTTAGGTATTATTTATTGCTGGTTCTATTGATTCAGTGTAGTCTACTGATCGAAATCCCATATTTTACTAATAAACATATTCTGCAAGAAGCAATTTTATTTCTTGAATTCTTGGAAAGAAATAGATTTTTCAGAAAAGGCGCAACTTGCGCACTTTGCGGTTCGAAGCAACTTATAGCCCATGAATTTAGCTATGATCTGATGAATTTTCAAAGTGCTATTCAGATATATATTTTTTATAAGTCAATTTAAAGGTTTTGAAAAAATAAATTAATTTTTTTATCTTTAAAGAATACAAACTAATATAATGAATATACAAATATGTATATATGTATACTTGTTTTACGAAAAAGTTCCACATACCTTATATTAAATTATCCAGTAGTAATAAATTCCTCCACTAGTTCACACTTGCTTCCAGTCACTAACAAACCTTACTGAGAAATAAACTTTCTGGTGCCTGACGCAAAATCGGCAAACCTTCATTCAACTTTGGGGATGTGTCAAGCTGTCATAAATCAAAGTACCCTTATTTAAAGGTTCATTCTTGATAAGGGGATATGTTTTCAGTATTATCAGACTTTTGTTACTTAATTTTACAAGGGTGACCAAAATGAGTTTTATCCCACTAGATTCGCGTTTTGGACCACTGTGCATTGTCCCGAACTCTGGATAGTTCAGTTGGTAGAACATCGACACGGAAAACCAAAGGTCTTCTGTTTCTATCCCGATGTCATAGGAAAATTTCTCCAAAATATTATTTTTTAATGTCAAGAGAAATTACAGTCTGTGCAACATTAATTTATATCTAATCTTGTTGAGTCACCATCCATTTTTTCAGGCTCCGTGCTAAAAAGAATTTTAAAAACGTGTCGTAAAATATAAAATGCAGTATGGCGTCTAGAGATTTAGGTGAGGTCAGAAAGTCGGTCTCCTCAATCTGAAACAGGATTTGATGAGAGGTTAATACAAATCCATTTCATAACTTTTAGTGCGCCGGAGGGTGTCAGGAGAACGCTTGGCACGCAACATTTTATACAATTCAGTCTGTTTTATTCTATAAGACACAGTGATCTTTAGCAGTTCCACAAATGTTTAAATATCTAGAAAAAGTTGTAATTTGATCCTTTTATATCCGAGAGATATAAGCAAGAATTCTTCATGAAAGTCAAGGAAGAAGAAACTCAGTGTGGAATAACCGGGTTTTCGTAGTGAAGTGTACTGAATAGAGTAGGATTACTTCCACAAAGTCTCTGGGTTTTTTTCATATATACCTTAGGAGCGAGTCTCCTGCCTAGGGGAGGTAGCTGCACCCTGATTGGCTATCCCACTCCACGTGTTGTCTGTCTCTGTCTCTGCGGCATTATCCCTCCACTCAACCATTACAGTATTTTCTACCACTGGCAACGTGCAGCATGATCTTTACTCTGTGCTCAACAGTAGCTCACTGATCTTACGCGCAGCGAATCCGCGCATCTTGGTAACGAGACGTAACGAAAAGCTCGCTGGCTGGGTTAGTCTTCAAGGCCAGAGACTTTGTGGAACTAATCCTACTTTACCATACATATTGTATAACTTCTTTCGTTACTCTTTTATTTGGTATTGAAGTAGGAAAGTAGGGCCTATATGTTTTTGGTAAGCTTACTTGGTGTAAATGCAACACAGCAAAACAAACTTGCTTCCAGTGTACGGCGTGAGCAATATGATGCAGAAACGGTGATTTGTAAAGGTCTAAAAATTACGTTTTTTCACAATTTTCTCACTGAATAAATATTTTTATGATCAATAACTATGCATTTTCCACATCTTCCCCAAAAAGTCGACATTGTAAAATCTGCAGAAATATATTACTGTGGTCGAATAATTGCTTATTTACTGATTATGAAAAAAAATATACGTTTCTAAACGAATCCTTGTGGATCTCGTCAATTTCCCTTAACTTGAAGCTCTCTGCAAATTACACAGGCCTACGTCATTTTCGCTATTTGGATGAAAATGGTTGTTTTCAAACAACTTTCTTGATCTCCTCATGAATAGGTTTATGGTACCCGATTTACTCTATCAGAAAAAGCTAAACAAAAAGCAAGCACATGTGAAATGAAAATTTTTAGGTATATTCAAGGCAAGGCATTATTGGATAGGATACGCGTTTTTCAGACTGCCAGTATAAACAGGTCTGGGAAAATAGAAGTGAAAGATAGCCTTGTAAGTGACAAACCAAATATTTGATATCTGTGTATTTTTAAGTTGTATATGAAATCAATGACGGAATATATTAATTTGCGGAGGTATTCCAAAATACATATAATAAAATATTGGATTTCTTTGTGAACGAGTGGTACCATTCCGCCGCTGAACTTTTTGTTTGCCCTTCCCTTGTTAAGGCGTCCAGTCAGATGCCGGTTGTCGACGAAGAGCTAAGCTAAGTTAGTTTAGCTTAGCTCACATACAGTGCGGGATTTCATATGTAGTTGTGCCGACAAAACAACCTATGAAATCCGGCATAACTATATATGAAACCCCTCACTGTATGTGAGCTATAGCTTAGCTAGAAGTAAACACAGAACAACTCTGAACCTGAGGCGGGGCAGGCAGAGTCACGTGACGAAGTGACAAGCGAATTAGGTTGCTGCGGTGTTGTACAGTTAACGAAACGTGCTGCCTCGCTAAAGAGATGTACTTCACTTATTTCTTTGCGCGCTCAAAATCTATTAAATTTAGGTATTTCCTGATATCACCATTAGAAAGCTGTATTTTTTTGGAAGCCGACTGTCCAAATATCATGTCTGTAGGACGCTCTGTTCGGAAGATAGCTCTTATCCTGCAAATGTTAATTCAAACAAAGAGATCCTTTCTTATTTCTACCCTAAAATAATAACACCATCGATGGATTACATTAAGTTTCTGTCTATCTGTTAACATAAACAACAACAAGACCCCTCTCACTTCCACAATAAAATATTTCCACCCAGCCACAGATAAAACACAGACGCAGTTTCAGTTTATATGTGTTAGCAATCAAGAGCGTTTCGTGTGTGTTCTTTTGTGAGAATTCAGTGTCCGTAAAGTCACCTTAGCAAGCCTAGCACGAGTGGTGAAACAATTTATACCCACAAAGTTTTGCGCAAGCAGGCGAGAACTATGGTTTTCAGTGTTTTTAGTTTTTTAAAAGACTATTTCGGACGACGAAGTGCATAATAATACGAATTTTGTAAGGAATTGACTGCTAAAAAAACTAAACTCCGTGGCGCTACATCCCTGAAGAGACTTGGCCTCCCACCCGACCGCTGCGTCATCTACCACAGGTAGATGGCAGGATTGGGGGCAGGTGGTCAGCATGCCGACACCCACGGCCGTTAATGGTGGTTTTCATGACCGGAATTAACTGCTAAAGCTTGCCAAATTAGTGAACAATCTGTGACTAATATTATTAAGGAGGGAAAACAATCAACTGAAGTAGGGGGTGGGCTCAGTTTTAGATCTCCTGGAAACCATCGCACAGATAAAAAGCGCAAAGCAAATCTTGACGGTTTTCAAAAGTGTATTTTACGCCGGACAATATTTGAATTGTACGATACGGGGAATATCCCACAGCTAAACAATTAGTTTCTTTAATGCGAAATAAAATAAAATATAAAGGTTCTGTCTCCTCCATGTATATGATTTTGAAATCCCTAGAATTTAAGTACAGGAGAACCAATGATGGTCGGAAATTTCTACTGGAAAGGGACGACATTGTTGCAGCCAGACAAAAATTTCTGCGTACAACTCACAATCTTAGGGGGATGGGAGATACGAGGCCCATATTTTATCTTGATGAAACATGGGTCAACCAGAATCACTCCAGGAGGGACATATGGCAAGATCCGACTGGAAGAGGCGGCCTTAAAGTACCAATAGGAAAAGGTAGTATGCCTATAATATGCCATGCAGGCTCAGCTAAAACAGGGTTTATACCAGAAAGTAAATGGGTATTTCGCTCCAATCCTAAAAGTAAAAACACCGATTATCATACAGAAATGACTTCGGACAGGTTCAAAGAATGGTTCACGAACATATTTTTTTTATCTGGACGCGAGTTCGATAATAATTATGGATAACGCCAGCTATCTTTCTAGGCTATTAAATAAGTAACCCACAACAAATTCACGTAAGAGAGAGAGAGAGAGAGAGAGATTCAGGAATGGCTTCAAGAACACAACATAACATACAGTCCCACAGAAACTATATCAGAATTCCTAGCCCGTGTTGCCCCTTATAAAACTCACGAAAAAAAAAATGAACTGGATCAGATAGCGTTAGAAATGGGCCACGAAGTAATACACAGGGATGACACTGTTGAAAGTATAATTATAAATCTTAGGGACAGTGAAACAGATAGTGACACGAGTGGTGAAGGAAATGAAGAGGACGAAGACGAAGAAGTTTTATTTGCCCCTTTGTAGGCCTATTTCTACAGCTCAATAAGGTAAGCCTTTCTTCACTTTCTTTTAAGATAATTCATGTTGTATCTTACGTGTAATAGGTTTCAAAATTTCAAGCTACTTTTGTCCGCGATTTTTCAAAAACGAAATAGCCTACGTTAAAATAATGTGTGAATGTTTGACGCAGAGCAAGCAGCAGTGAGTAAGCACGCGTGTTCTCTCTCTCTCTCTCTCTCTCTCTCTCTCTCTCTCTCTTTGATAGACAGAGAACGTTTGCAGAGTCGCGAGTCGTGAACTTGCAACACTGCAAGTTGCGTAAAATTCTATTGGCTTATCGTATGTTCAGAGTTGATTTGTGTTTACTATAAGGTAAGTTAGCTTAGCTCTTTGTCGACAACCGGAATAATAGATGAAAACGATTTGCGAGCTGCTGTTTGTATTTTCCAGCTATCGCCGGGTGTCATATCCATACCCATTCCATATTCAACTGCCAAGTTTGAATAATTTTATGGGATTCTTAAAATCTTTTGGAGTAGCTTGCGATCGGGGTTATATTGTATAATTGACAGTGTTGGGAAGTAATTGAGTAAAAGTAATCGGATTACAGTAACGATTCCTTTTTTGGTCCCATTTACTTGTAATCGTTACTTTTTTGAAAATGTAATTTTTACTCGTAATTTACTTCTGGAAATAAAATTGTAATTGTTACAATTAAGTAGTCGTTAGTATTGGTATCATTCTCGCTTGCTATATAGTCACCACTACTGTTTTTGCAACTATTATCCAAATTAGAGTTAATATTAACAAAAAGTTACTCAGTGTCTCCGAAAACATTCTCATTGATGTGTTTTTTTGTTCATTAATAATTTGGGCTTGTGCCCAAAACATACCTAAAACAAGGAATATTTAGGTACTGCCATTTTGTAAAGTAATTGCAAATGTAATTGCAATTTTACTGATTACTTTAAAAAAAAAGTAATTTGTAATTGTAATTAAATAAAATGTCTCTCAGGTAATTGTAATTCAGCCCAATTACTTTCTTTTTGTAACTTTCCCATCACTGATAATTTGTGTTCATCTTCAAAAGCTAGTTACAGTAGAATCTTTTCTATGGTTTACATATGAGGGTTCTATTAGCAAACCTGGCAATCTCCATTTTGATAACAGATAGATAGGCTAACTTCTCATGAAAGTTTAATGCATTTCCTGCTATATATTTACAACACATACACTAAAGATGTTGCAGGAATTGTATTAGACTTTCATTAGAAGTTAACATCTCTATCTTTTATCAAAATGGAGATTGCCGGGTTTGCTAATAGACCCCTCATATGGGAGTAAGATGTAATTATTATGATTTACTTCGAAAAGAGTGGAAGGTACGGACTACGGAAGGTAGTTATCCAAATTTACCTACTTAACCTAAATCATACTTAAGAATATGACTGATGTTGAAGAGTGGCATTTTGAAAGTGAATTTATAGTCACAGGAGATCACTATAAAGAGGCTTGGTTCCCGTATGTTGTATCAGATTATGTGAGGAAGAACACTCATGCAACTGCCGTAAATTCGGAAGTTTATTTTCAGATCTAGTTAAATTTTCCTATATCTCTTTCAATTATCCTAACTGAAATTGTTCCACACAGCATTGCGTGTAAATTGGCCTTCCATTTCAGCCTAGCCTCCATTGTACAGTACACTTTGGCTAATTAGTTAATTAATTAATATATTTAATGAATATTAACTCCAGTCAACGGGTTTACCACATTTGCGGTCTTAAGTTCTCAAGTTCTCATGATGACTTAAATTTATAATGAGACGAAATTACGTTTCGTGAATATAGTATTATTTTTATACGTGTTAACAGATTATTAAACATTTGTCTCCAAAGTTTCACCTTGGCTGAATGAAATGTGGTTAGTATTTATATTTCATTGCAAAGAATTGGGGAATTATTTGCATCGTCGGCCTCGGTGGGAACTGGGAAACTTTCATTTCAAAGAAGTCTGGGAAATTTATTAAGTTTTCTGTCCTGTTTTGAAGAAATGGATCAACTTGGAAATCACATAGTGCAAGCCGAAGCTTTGATATTGATTCTCGATGCTCACTTTCAACGGATTGATAAGAAGAGAAAGTTTGTCCTTTAGGTTCCCCAAATCAGAAAATGTTGAAGAAAATTCTAGAATAATCATTTCAATATACTCACGATATAAAAAATCATATCTTATTTTTCGTTTGACAGCTCTTGATATGATGGAAAACGATAATTTTTTTTCTTTCTAAAATTGACCTTAACAACTTATGCCTATGGTAACGCAAGCTGCTACAAATTGATACTATATTATTTATATAGTTTTTTCTTTTTTGTTCTGTGGGCTACGTTAACAACTTCCAAAATGTGTTAAATATCAAAGGAGACTTATACGATATATTTAAAAATGATGGATGCCTTAAGGTTGTTTCACTTTTGGAACTGTTACAGTTAAAACCATTCATATAATGTCAAATCAATTCATAGTTTGTCAATAGTTCCTAAATTATTTCCAGTCCTTTTATGTTTAATATGTTGTTGTTCTTACTAAATTTCAAGTTGCATAATATATGTTCTTCTTCATACTTCACTTCTTGTAGCACTTGTTCAATATAAATGTATTAATTATTGTGGTCGCTGGCAGTTAAAAAGTGACCTTAAATAAATAAATAATAATAATAATAAACTTCCAAGGCTACTTGCGGCCCGCGGGCCGCCAAATGGACAGACCTGTTTTAAATGATAGCCTATGTGGTGAGCTTACTATCTGCCATTATGTCTTCTATGAGAAAATAAGCGTAACTAAATTAGTCTTTAACAAGTGAAACCTTCCGCAAGAGGCCCTATGCTCCGTTCAAGGAATGAACAGGATTCTTTTCGAACATCATTTTAAATTATAAAATTATACAGGATGTGTACTTTCATTCCACAAGCTCTCCTTGTAAGTTGAAATCTTAGTTGGAGGAACAACATTATGAGACAGTAGAACACAGACAAAAGACTGGAACTGACGAACTAGGAACTTTAACAGAAAATTACTTTCAGTACTGCTATGATCAGTAAAGAAAGAAAACTACTCTTAGGACTGAAATCGTATGTTTTTAGTACTGTATTTTTATTAAACAGTATGTTCAAAGGTTGCATAAGTAGCGGTGCTGGGCATATCTGACAAGGATGTACTAATTGGATGGAGATAATTTACAGTAAATCCAACGCCAGTTGAATAGCCATTGTAGTTTCTTCCATTGTTAAGCATCACAATAATGGATTGAGCGAGAGCGTTAATCAATTGGAATATCAACGATCTATCGATTTGACTTCGAATGTAAAGCTTGTCCACGCTTATTGCTCATTCTTGTCAAAATATATTATAAGACATATTTAAAGTTAAAACCTTCTTAAAAGTTTTACCCTTGGTATATGCTTATCAGATATTTTAATGACTTTTCAAGTATTGGATTAAATCGGCGGTTATTAAGTGCCAGTATGGTACTTTATGAGATTGTGTTTGCGGGACGGAAAAATGTCTGTCTGTCTGTCCGTGTGTCTATACGCGCCATAACTCAAATACGCTTTATCGGATTTTCATGAAACTTGGTATTCGCATTTATAATGTCCATGGGAAGACGTCTTTTGACTTTGGACCAAATCTGTTGGTTGGTACCGGAATAATGCCTAATTTAGTGCATTTTTATGGTATTATATAACAAAAGGCCCCATAACTCAAATATGCTCTATCGGATTTTCATGAAACTTGGTATATACATTTATAACGTCCATGGCAAGAAGTCTATTAATTTTGGACCTAATCGGTTGACCGGTACCAGAGTAACAACTAATTAAAGGTCACATGTTTTTTTAATTTTTGTCTACCGGTATAATTTCACAGTTAACACTATTCCTTCACATATGCTTATCATGCAACACCGTCAAACTGACTGAGTTGGCCAAATGGTAACGTCTTGGACTCGTATTCTGCAGGTCCCCGGAGCCGGCCGATTTTACATTTTTTTAATATTATTTTATTTTTTATTGTTATGTGAGTGCGTGATTGTCGAGGTATCACAAATCTGTAGTTCTGCTGACGCTGGTCGATTTTAATCTGATTAGAAAAACTTATTTTCTGCATATCATAATTGCAATTATAATTGATTCAACAAAAACATACTGGCACTTTGTTATATCAGTTTACCTGATTTTATTATTAATTATTATAATGAAGGTATACGTTACAGGTTAATATTAAGGTTAATATTAATCTCTCGTACAATTGTAATATTGTGTTAATTTCAGTACTTAACGTAGGCCTAGTTTAATCATCATTCATCGATGGCAAGGAATCCCTCGCGCTTCGAAGATTTGTTTCTACGGTTTTTTAATGCAACTGGAAAGAATGCATATCCTCATTGTTTATTTTAGATTTTGGCCGGCCCTAAGTTTTATGTCATTGTGTCATTGTGCCAGTTATTTTCATACACGAAAATGGAATTACGTAGACGTTAATAAAATATTGAGAGTACAAAGTTTCAATCGAATCAGCAAAATATTTGGATACTTTAACCCGATTCTTTGCAGACCGATTCTTCAATACACATTATTTATTTAGTGTAGTCTTTTAGATTCTGTATCTGTATCTGGTATCCTATATCTCCTATGTTGGGGCGAAGGGCCTCCAATTGGAGGTTTCAGTTACCTATGTGAATTTTGTTACGCTTATTTTCCGAGAGAAGGCAGAGGGACAGGTGGTAAGCCCATCACCTCCAGTCTTTTAGATTCTATTTCTTATATTGTAAACGTTCGAATCATTATCAATAGCATAGCTATTATGTCGGATGTGAGTTATGTTGGATATTTCCCCGAAAGTATTCCCCGTGTTCACCATTAAACTCCGACATTTAAAAAAATATATATAGTGGAAAGGAAAATTTGTATGTCATCACTAGGGCAAGGCAATTAATGAACTTAAAATAGCGAAAAAATGCACAATAAAAATGCAGTTATGACCTAAAACAGTGAAAAATGACCAATAAATTTACTATTATTACTTATAATTAGTTAAAAAAATGAATTACTAAAAACAATTTATGACAGTGAGATATATATGAATTTACACTATAAAACACTTATTTTATCACTAAAGAAGTAAGTGAATTTATACTACTTTGGCACCCTTAGCGAAAAAGAAATTCTTTGCGAACTGGCATGCCCATCAAATTGCCCCTAGCAAATACATGCAATTTAAAAAGTAAGAAAAAAAACTTTATTGCTACAAGACAAACTTATATGACGTTTACAATAAACCTGGAGTAAAATGAACTATGATCACTTGGCGGAGATTCTGAAATAAAAACGATTTTCTGCTATTTGAAAGTATCGATTTGTACAATGAAAAGCTCTTCTTTACCTCCACTGAAACATGACTAAAAATTGTCGAAATTGATCTAAAAATAGCCAAAAATTACCTTTGTCTTGAAAATGACGAAAAATTCAAAATAAAGCAAAATAATGCAAAAACAAATTGCTATTATTTAATCAATTATTTCATTATACACATTTATATATAGTCGAGCTATCTTTTAACGTTCATATAAAAAAGATGCAAAATCATCGAATGTCTTGCCCTATTCATCACCATACATGAAAATGATAATGTAACTAACAGTTTCCAGTAAACTTGTAACTCACAGAGTTCAGTTCACTGCGCCTTTGTAGCAGGAATAATGTCTTACCTGTAGTCAATTTCACGACGTGTGTTGTTCACACGAACTATGTCTAACCTGTATCAATTTTACATGTGTTGTTCAGCTTGTCTACAATGAGAGAGTTTATGATATCTCTTATGCCAGCCATGTACAACAACCTTCCCTCTGAACCATATCATCCGGCTTGCCTGAGAGTTATTGAAAAGATATTTCATCAGTATTTTCTCACCACCATTCAGCATTGACGTTAACAGTGTTTCTGACACAGGAGGACATGGCTTTGAAATAAGGTTTTTTATTTATTTATTTTTTTATATTTTTTTTAAAGGAGCCTACAAGATTTTTATGTGAAATACTTTTCAAGTAAGAAGTACTCAACCTATCTATGTTTAACATGAGGAGGATGGCGTTGCTTGGCAGCACGTATCTATGCGAGCAAGAATTCTCGCGGGTGAAGCGGATTCAATCCAAAGAAAGGGCACGTTGAAAACAGCCTCCGCGTTGGAACTTTCAGTGAACCACCGAACATTGAAAGGCTGGTTCAGAACATGAAGGATCAAGTTTCCCTCTAAAATTGCAATACTTTTTTCTGTTTTGATTTAATTAGTAAATATGTTTGTAACCGTTATAACTTATCAGCAGGGCCCGGATTTTAATGACATATCTTTTTATTGGTGGTGCATAGACATTGCCAACTTGTAGATAAATCCTAATCATGGCATCTAGATTATAGAAATGCATTTTATTGAGTCATTTTTTGTTATATCATGCAATTTTATATTTTTAGGGCATTTATTTCAATTTTATATAATTATTTTGTCATTTTCATGTGATTTGCTTCCTTATATAGTCATTTTCATGCATTTACATTGAGTATATTAACGTTTATACCTTCAATAATCTCCGTATCCTGACAGTAATTTACTGCAATCCTAAATAAGGTAGGATTTACAACCTTTTTTCATACGGGTAATATTTAAATAAATTAATAGGTTACCATAATGCAACATTTTTGTAGGATCTACTTTAAAACAATTTTCTTATTTCTCTTTTCAAATGCTCCAATCAAGAACAAAGAATAGAGTTTTTAGACCTACAACATCCTTTCAGCTTTTACAGTTTTTCCATTTACGTGCAAATTAGTCTACAAATTTGTGTGTAAATTATTTTTCTTATAAATAAAATATCAGTTTTTAGGTCATTCTTTATCATTATTAAGTCATTTCCTTTAAAATTCAAGGCCATTTTTATAGGTCATTTTTCAAACAATTCTAGGTCATCAGAATCCGGGCCCTGGTTATAACTTATAAGTTATAACAGTTAATGTGTTGTGATAGTGTACGAACATGAACAATCCTGGAAAACAGTATTATATCCTTTTACGGTGTATTGTTTGTTAAGCAACGTTACCAATCAATGTATTAACTATGTCAAAATTAGGTATTTTTTAATGTGTACTTATTTGACTTTTCCGTTTGTCACCATTATAATTTCACTTTTGTATAACTTTGTTTTTATGGAAACGATTACTTATTAGTAGGGTTCGGATGTTCGTGACATGTCATATTTTTATCCTGACCTCCATTCTTGCCGCAAACAAACGAAAGAAGAATTGCACTCTTGTTATCCTAATCGGACAGCTTTTATTTTGCATATCAACTCATATTTTGATCATTTTTGTGGTCTTGGTCATATTTCGGTCATATTAGTAATTTAACGTCATATTTCAGTTATAAATTCGGTAAAGGAACAGAATTATGCAGTATATGCACTAAATGGTCGAGTTAAATTTGAAAGTTATGTCATTCATTTAATGTTTATGCCCAATTAATAGGTAACTTAATTTTAAAATTAATACAATAATTGTTTATATTTTATAAGGATCTACAAAATATTTGGAGCTGATAAAATGAGCAAACAGGAGCAAATTCTTTAAAATTAATAGTTCATTACAAGTAGTCTAAAACTATAAATCACCTGTAAAATTGTTAAAAAGTGATTAGCTGATTGCATTAATGTGATGTAATATGTTAGTGTAATTAAACGTTTTAAATTGAAACATTTATTTTTAGAAAATATGTTCTTTGATTAGATCATATTTACAAATTTTTAGTCATATTTAGTCATTTTAAGGTCATATTTGCAGTTATATTTTCCATTTTTTAGGCCATAAACATCTGAACCCTACTTATTAGCTTATGCGTATGCTGTTACGTTGCTCTTCTGTTACAATCCTTGTTTTATGGAAACCGTTTCTCAAGTGATACGTAAATTAATCACGTTTTAAAAAATGAACTAGCTTCTACATTCAATGTGGCTATTAAATTGTTGTGAGAATTTAATACATGGCCATGTAATAAATGCTCTGTGATTGACCCACCCTCTGTTCCACCTTGCACATGCCTGTCTTATACAGTGTTTTAAATCCAATATATCGTAATATTTGGAATCGGAAAACCACCCTCTAAAAGCCAGCGATTTGCCATGCATGCCAAAATGGAAAAAAATCCATAAAGCAAACAGCACGGGTTCACGGGTCATTTTACGCTTCCTGAACGTTTTGAAGCTATTGAACTACGGTATTAACAATGCTGAAAATGGCAAAACAAATTTCCGAAAAGTCTCACCTTTCGAAAATGAAAATGATAATTTTCTTTAAAGTTCCAATTATTTTATGGAACGCGTTTTTATATAGGCTACTTCTTAGTGCAATATTTAAACCTTTAATTTAATCATAATATTAGGAAAAAATCCCTCCGACACTGGGATTAGGACCTTCGGCTTTCCATGCCGATGCTCTACCAACTGAGCTAGCAAGATAATCTCCAATTGACACTGTGAATCGAATTCTGAAGAGTCCAGTTGGCAGAGCATCAGCACGGAAAGCGGAAGGTCATGGGTTTGATTCCCTGCTTTGGATGAAATTTTGTCCTAAAATAATATCATGCAATGTTCAACAGATACATCATTCTGCGCTTTCATGAATACATACAACTTTATTTTAAATTACATAAAATCATGAAGCTCTTTCCAAAACGATTACGCTAGCAATAAAGCTAAGTCATTCTGTTAAGACTCTAAAAGAGATGGCAAAGGAGTAAAATTGAATATAACGTTTCGTTGAATATGATGCCGAAATGGGATTAATGTTTCTGTTACGAGAAGACCTGCAGAATAATTTGCGACAGGTTTATAGCCAAAACATTGTTATTTATTGTGTCATGAAGACTTATCTGACTTGGATATAACCTCAAAATTTTCAAAGATTCCTTCTTTTTAGTATGAAATAATTTTTTAGGAAAAAGGCGGCGATGTTAATCGAGAATTAGAAATACATCTACTGAGTTGGTATTTGTGGCAGGTTTTAAGAGGAATGTTTTTTTTTTCGGAATTTAGAAACAAAAGCTTTTATTTTTAATTTGATTTATGATCATTAAACCATTTTTAAATTATAATATTCTAAAGGAGATCGATATTTTACCATCCAAGATCGCTGAGCTTTCTTGCCAGATCAGAAGATACTTACTTACTCAATGGCAATAGGTAATTCCAAAGCAAGCTAAAGGAATATTATCTATTTTATGGAACCCGGAGGTTCATTGCCGCGCTTACATGAGCCATTTAACCCTATGCTGTGCTACCTCCATCCAAGCGTCCGTATCAAATCCTACTTCCCTTAAATCTATTCTAATATTGTGCTCCCAACTACGTCTAGGTATTTGTTCTTAAATCACAAACAGGAATTTTTTGTGATATATGTTTAGCGAAATAACTTTTAAAATTGTGTGTATGGATAAAATATATATATATATATATTTATTTATATTTATATTTATATATATATTTATTTATTTATATTTATATATGATTAGCTAGTTCTGTGCCCGCTCAGCCAGTTTGAAATTATGATATTCGAAAAGAAACTTATTTATTGAACCAATTAAGATCGCTGTACTTTTTTACCAAATGAAAATATGCTATATGTTCTTAATTCATTAGCAGGTTCTAGATAATCTGTTCTGCGCAAAAAAAGTATGCGTACACAATTGGAGTGCCATGCTTCATAATTACTTCGGTGGAGATAGGTCATTTTACTGTAGAAGTGTTATCTTGCAAGCCTGGTGGGTATCACGAAATTGCCATTAACCTCTACGGTCTTAAAGCGACAGCTATTTACCTAAATCTGATCTAGTGTTTCGTTAACTAACGCATGACGGAAATATGTATTTTATATTTGTTTATGCGAAGATATCACTCTTTATGGAGGTACAGTCAGTAGAAAACGTTATGATAAATCTGAGTTCCCACCGAAAAGAGTATATTCTATCACAAAATAAATTGGCCTGCCTGTCCTGTAAAATCGTGAAATTTTCTCTTGGTGTATGATCAGAGGTGAGTCTTTAGGGTACGAAAATTGAGCATATTATTGTAGATTGCTTGCGCTAATTCTTTTCCAATTAATGGTCACTGTATTCTGCAAAATAAATTATACTTTTTGTGTTCCGAATTCAACACAATATATCGAGATATACTAAGAGAACTTTAGGTACCATTTTGTTATCTTTTTTTCCAGTTAATCTTTCAGTGAATTTCTGAGTATGACAGCGCCAGAAAGCACTATTTGTTGCATTTTGATTCACATTCTTTTTACTGCTGCGTAGCCCTGAACTGTTTTTAGCGCGCCATTGAAGAATGATTTTCATCTTAAACATGTCAGGTATAAAATAACCTTTTTTATCTAATTTGGCTGCTAAATTTCTGAACATGACACCACCAGAAAACACAAATTTGTGCATCTTTATTGACACGATATTTTTTCAACTGCACATCACTGAACTGTTTTAGTTTGTAGCACGCCACTGAGAAGTGGTTCTTACAGTAAATGCATCAGGCAAAAAACTCGCTTTTCCGTGAAATGAACCTGCGTGGGATGAAATGGAGTAGTTCTAATGACCCAAACTAGATGGCGCTAGCATGCCTTATTCCTCGAGTACTCGTTCTTTCTTGGTGATTTCTTAACTGGCAAAGAACATCTTTTCCTCTTCTCAAGTCCTTACATGCATATTTCTCCAACCTTTTTGGCCAAATTTTGTTGAATAAGTTGTTAGCATACAAATTGTTTAGCGAATATTGAATGTATGTGGACGAAAAGGGGTTGAAGACTGCTTCAGTAGCTCGTGTAACGCAAATAAATTTCCCAGTGCTTCCGGGTTGCACTTCGTAAAAATTTAACAATTTTGAAAACTTGCATGTGTGTAGACTGGTCCCAGTTTAATATTCTCTTTGAGTATTGGTTTATCATCTGTCTAACTACGGTATTTCTAACTACCGATCATTCAGGTCTCCTGCCTATTCGGCCTTTTAATAGACCAAGGGCAGTGTGACAGGGAGCAGCTCTATCCCCACTTGAAATTTAACGTAGGTAAGATAGCAGTGGCACCAACTTTTGAAAAATATTAGGTGGGCTCAAATATTTTAAAATTTTCACACTCCCGCCCCTTACTTGAGTCATGATAATTCCGATAAATATAGAATTGTGCTAGAAACGATATCTTTGTTTGTAATAATTAATAACAATCAACGTAATTCAAACGCCAGAAAAAGAGTTGTGTAGCCTAGTTAACAGAAATCTTTTTTAATAATACTACCCATATTATAAACTTTTATGTTTTAGGTACCTACTAAAATAAAATAGTTATGTACCACGGCGTGTTCCAAAATGTGTTTCTCTTGACTGGAGTAAATAATCGTCTTCGTCTTTCCTTAGACCAGGAGCCTATTCTCCCAATCACACTATCATTTGACATTTTTAATTCATTGTTTCTACATCTTCCATCCACTCTTTCTTTTTAACCAGTTACCAATGTTCACACTTTTGTCTTATATCACAATTTTTTGCCTTGTCCATTAATGACCTTCGTGTGATTTTTTCTCATAAGCATCGTCTAAATTATAAATCTAGCTTTTCTACGCTAGCTTTCTCTCCTTAAGTATACAGTCTTTAGAACAGCGGTGGCTGTGGAAACTGCACTGTCAGACGTAAAAATGTAATGAATTTTGGAACAATTTCGAATTATCGTGAGGGAATTGGAACAAGAGAAATCGTAGTATATATATTTCTTCAATAGCCTGATTTTCGCTTTGCAGTGATTCAACAAATAAACACAATTTTGAGTAATAGCAATAAATAATTATGATAATAAGACACGGCAAATTATTTGGTGGGGCCCATATAAGTTGACGCCACTGTAAGATAGCACTAATGATTTTTTTTCCCCAGAAGCTCTAATCTGGGCTTGCAGTTCTGTGCATGAAATCTCAAGTAGCGTACCCACAGTCTCCAAGCCCCCTTGGGAGAAATCTTCCTAAATTTTCGACTCGAAATTTTTATGACACCGCATTTTAATCAGCAAACTTCCTCCTCCGTGGGCACAACGCATCTAACTGACCTAACAGGGGAAACTTTATTTTGAATCTGTGTGATTCTGTTTAATTTACACACACTCCAAGGACTCTAATCTTCCCATTAGTTGGGTCCCTGTTCGAATTATGGCATTAATGCTAACCTACTGCATCTCAGGTGTTTTAAAGAAAAAAATGCTCGTTGTTTATTCTAATGTTTCTGAGCTGAAACTAATTCTGTAAAGACGTCTTGTTGGTAACATAATATGTATCAAAATAGATAAAATTATTAAAAAACGATTTGCAGATTTGAGCAAACTTAAAAAAATGTAATATATCAAAATGAGGTATGTGTGGGTTAGGATTATCTTCCCGACCCCTTCAATTGTTTTCGGGTTTATTTCTTCTATCGATCTTAAAATATATATGACTAAGCTAGATCCTAGCGAATAGTCCTCACAAGGAAATTGTTCAGACTCTACGGTGTATTGTGGATGTCACTTCTTAATGACTTTTTCCAAGAACTGCATCTATCTGCTGCCACTCTAATCCTCTTTGACCTGTCAATCAGTGAATAGAAGGTAATTAGGCGTATTCACACGTGTCTGCAGTCTAGTATAATGTTTCCATATACGTACTTCACTTGAGAATGTGTGAATATCAGCGGCAACACTGGCGAAACCCACGCGACTCCAAGAGAACCTGTTCTTTGTGGATGTTTGTGTCTGTGAAGATTTTCGGAATAGGGAACAATGCTATTATTTTCTTTTGTATTTTGTAGATAGACGATGGTATGGGACGAGGTCTTATTAAAATGGCTCGAACAGTAGCAAGCGTAGTCCAGCATATAGGCATATATACAGGGTTCGATACCATAGTGAACTAAGTCCATTTAACATCAACTGAAGAAAACACGCCCCATTGTTTTATTTAAGAAAAAAAGAATTTCCTTTCCTTACACATATTCAGCCTAACACAGTTGCCAACTATGAGCCTGCGATTCAACTAATAACTTCATTCAGTATAGTAGTGAATAGAACATTCTTTCAGGTAATTATTCATGTTAACTATGCTTGTGAACCGCATATATGTTATTGTAAATTCACTATGACGGTGTCGGCCCCGGTGGTATAAGAGTTAGCGTAACCGCCTCTAGATCCGGAGGTCGCGGGTTCAAACCTGGTCGATGGTTCAGAACGTACAAATCCTTGGCTCGGACGCGTGGCAACCTATATAGACAAAATTCCTCGACCCTTTCAAGTTCAAGTAATAGGTTTAGTTTCCTCCCGAGGGTTGTTGAGGTGATGGACTTACCACCTGTCCGTCTGCCTTCTCTCGAAAAATAAGATTAACTAAATTAGTCCTACGTACTGAGACTTTCATGAGAGGCTCTATGTTCCATTTAAGAATTAAAACGGAATATCATAATTAAAAAAAACGCCTTCGAGGTAATTTCATACTGATCTTAAGAATGATATGTAACATTATGTAAGAATGATATGTAACAAAACAGATTTTGCGTATGATTTTATAAAATGCTTAACGCGAAACTTGTTTCTAAATAAAACAGCGAAAGAAAATATTTTGCATAAAAGAGTGTAGAAACTTATCGAAGGGCAATCAATACGTTGCTTACTGTTCGTCATTGTTCTTCTGATTCTATTGCTATAATCATATAGTACCGGTTTAATTAGGTCATCGCGTTAACTTCCCTACCTTCTCATATCTCTTTCTGAACCTTTAATTATGATATTAATATAATGTATGCTTATACTTCATCCAAGATGTGTACAGAGCAAAAGTAAACAACAGACTTGCCTTGACTAACTGTGTCCTGTCGTTTCATTGGTTAATCGCACCGGCGCATACGACTGTGCAACAAGCTCAACCAGATGTTTACCTCCATTCCGCACACATACAACTATTTATATCTTATGTAATTGTGAAAACATAAGTTCTTTTGAGTTGCTTGGTTTGGTATTAATATCATACATGTTTTACAATATAATATATCTAGCAAACAAGATTTCGTTTGTTTTTATCCTTGCCTTAGCAAATTTGTTGATTCAGCAGAAAAAACAAGTGACATAAGTTATTAAATACAAGACTTATTTTATAACATAATTGATTAATTCGTTGCACTTTTCATTTAGGCCTACATAACGTGTGATGAAGTACACCATATATCGTAAGTAAAAGTAATAGGCATAGCCTCTAATAATTTGTATCATAGAAATTTCGAGCCAGGGCCTTCAGAACTACGTCACCAATAAAGAAACATACGAGGAAAATATTTTTCCAGTGGCAAGAAGATACAGAATGTAAACATATACAAAACATTGGGAATCGAACCCGGGACCCTTGGCGCTTAGTCTAAAAAAGAAAGTTTAATTGACTTTACTATATGTAATCGACTAAACAGTCCCAAAACGAACTCATGTGAACTGTGCTTTGTACTTACACATTCGGTTGCTTACTTTTGCTCCTTAAACATCTTGGACCAGGTATAGTATAATTCACCATTATGCTCCTTTTGTGTAAGTGTAATTCTTACTATGAATGAAATTACATTTTATGCTGATAATAACTGATAGATTTGACTATTTTGTACTCTGTACTGCGAAGCGAATAAACGCTGGACTTCTTTGAATCTGTCCTGTAGCTTTAAATCTTGACTGTCGTACGTAGTAAGAGGCATGTTACTAGAAACCGACACTCTGCTGAGATTTGTTCCATGCGGAAATGCCAACTAAAGATTTACGAATGGCTGTAAATACACTCAAGATAGTTTCGCGTACTTTTACAAGATACTGGAATGGCGCATGCAATTATTTAGCAGTAAACGTTTGCTTGCTCTGAACTCGCTTTAATGTGTTTTAAAATTGCCTTCAAGATTGCAAGCTTGTATTCAAATCTGTAATGAATCTGCACCTTTCTGTGAAACTGTCAGTGTGCTTGCTTCTAGGCATAACTCCTCAGTTCAAGTATTGTAGCATGTTGAGTGCTAAGGGAATAATGCTGTTCGCGTTGATTCTTTTTAAGTTGTGTTCTTCGAAAACAAGGTAGGCCTAGAATTAAATGGCAGTCACCCGATTTTAGCTTATGTAGATGACGTTTGCTTGTTAGGGGATGACATAAACACGAGAAAGGCAGAAAGTCTTTTCGATGCCTGCAGGAATGTTGGATTGGAAATTAATACAGAAAGTATATGGTCATGAAACGTCAAAATAATGCGCTACAAAATATTAGAATAGCCGGTAAATCGTTCGAACAAGTGGAGACATTCAAATATCTGGGAGTAATAATTATAGACACAAATAATATGAAGGCAGGAGTTAAGTGTAGACTCAAATCAGGAAATGCCTTCTTTTATGCAGTTCAGAAAGTCTTATCTCCTCGTCTTCTGTCCAGAAATCTAAAAATAAAAATTATAAAACAATTTTCCTGTCGGTTGTATTATATGGATGTGAGACATGGTCGCTTACTCTTCGGGAAGAACATAATCTGAAAGTATTTGAAAACAGGGTGCTTAGGAATATATTTGGGCCTAAGAGAGATTAACTCGGTCCTTTGACGTCCAAGTAATACCTTAGTTTCCTGAGGTTGAGAGGCGATAGGCTTACCACCTGTCCCTTTGCCCTCTCTCGGAAAATAAGCGTAACAAAATTCATATAGGTAACAGAAACCTCCACAATTAAAAACGAACACACACAATATCACTGCTTAGAAAACACTAGAACTAGCCAAAAAACTTTGGTTGACTAATGAAATTAAGTTCCTATATAAGAAAAAAACATTTTTGAACAACCAAATATACAAATTACACTTAGAAGTTAGTTATATTTTCCATCATGAATGGCCTGATATTCTAAGAGAAATCTTTCTGTTTATTTGAGGATATAAGGTGGACTTTTTTACAAACCTATAAGTTCAAATTCATGATTCACTTAAACAAGAAATATTCCACCTCACATTCAGATGCAATGTTTATTGCAAGTTATATTAAAACTGATTATATAACATAATGTTACCTTCGTACAGAAGTAAAATATTCAACTATTAAATTAATCAGGCAAATGAATGCTCATGTGTTAAAGAAGAAAAAAAACAGTTTCTTTGGCATGTAAAATGTAACTCAGTTGCCTGCGGAGGGCTACGCAATTATTTGAATTAATAATATACGTACTAGTTAACGCTTCATGTCCCTGTTGGCATGTGACAGCCATGATTTAAAATAAAACATAAATAATTACCAAGTTAGTGAAACAAAAATACGCTTATGATTTGAAATACAACGTTCGGTGACAGTTAATAGATCATATACGAGGGTCATTCAATAATTAAAGAGACAAATTGGTCTGGGGAAAAGACGGTTGGTAGTACAAGTTTGGTACATTTAGGATTTTAAGTTGGCATCACTGGTATGAGTTCTAATCAGCTGATGGATCAACATTGCTCTGTTTATAACCTCAAAATTAAGTTTAACGAGTCGGGTCTTCTTGAATATTCCACATTGGTTGAACAACGTTCCGTGATTCGTTTTTTGATTGCTGAAGATGAAAAACCAGCTAATATATACTCTAGAATGACTAAAGTGTATGGTGAAAGTTGTGTGAACCGTACAAGTGAGTAGAACAGTTCAAAAGTGGTCGAGAATCAGTGACTGACGAAGACCGTTCTTGCCGGACTGTTGAAGTTGCTATTTAGCACCCTCTGATTTCCCATTTGTTTGGTCCACTGAAGGAGGCATTACGTGGGAAGAAGTTCCGGGATAACGAGGATGTCAAGAAATTTGTGGGAAATTGGCTCCGACACCAAGACAAAGGGTTCTTTGCAGCCGGTATAAATTTTGATGGGGATTATATTGAAAAGTAGGAAAAGTCTTGTTTTGTAAAAATAAACTGTTTTTCTCCAGGTTAGTTTGTCTCTTTAATTATTGAATGGCCCTCGTGTGTGTGTATATATATATATAGTTCTTGGAATAAACTGTAATGGATAAAACCGAAAAGTAGGTTTCTTTTAAATCTATTATTTTTTTTCATAGTTTAGATGGGATATTTTGCAATATTAGTAAATGTGATCGTCTACCGCTGAGGCGTAGGGATGCGTTTGCTGTCCTCACGAAGAGGGCCCAGGTTTGATTCTTATTCGTGTTCCGGTATTTCCGGGGGTTTTCCTTACCTTGAGACGAATGTCGGGAAACTTTAGGCCTCATGGTCCGCGGATATCAACTGTTTGTTGTTCGCCGTTGTTATCACCTTCAATCCATCCGTGCTTGTTCGGAATGTGTCTCGGAAGTGTTCCTGACATTGGGCTGATCACTCATCCTGAAAAGCCCACCATGTTTTTATCTGGTCAAAAATAAGTATGTATGTTGTTCATAGGAAATCCCTTTCCGACAAGACACGGTTTGTAAGGCGCATAAACATCCCTACAAGACAGAGGTAAATTCGGGTAAAATAGGAAGGAAAGAACTTAATAATTCTATAATACAGAAAGGAATAAAGTAGTTGAGATTCTCGTGAGATTTTTCCAGTGACATTATTTTCAGGCTCGTATTTTAAGGAATAAAAGTCTTTGCCAGGACGAAACGTTTTATAGGCCTAGCTAATGTGATTTCTTTAGTGTATTCTGAATAGTGTTATTAATTATTTTTATTACGAAGGAAAAATTAAGCACTATTCTAGTTATTAACTAGACCACGCGGAATGAGTAGGCCTAGTAGTTATTTATGCTATCATTAATAAGCTACCATAGGAGTGTCAGGTTGCCAACATGCATATTTTACTGTCGTCCTCTATTAATTAAAATAAAATTTTTAAAGTACATCCATTGCGAGCTCGTATTCTTCATTATCTAAATGTCATTTTTTTTGTTAAGATATATAAAACGTCCAGACTCATTATTGTAAATAATCCGAGCTATAAAATCTGTCTGTATCGTTCTTCTCTTTTTAAGCGGGCAGTAGTCGCTCCGTTACATTCAAACGATTCTTCCGCTTTTGTTTTGTTTTTAATTACCTACATTGGAATGTGTACATCAAAGTGACACTGCCTATCTGCGATGTTACATGTCTCTATTAATAGTTGATTGAGGGTTATTATCCGTATGGAGTATTAAATTTATCTTTGTAATAAAAAATGTTCAGAAATCAATGTATTATCTTTGACATCCCATAACATGTGTCAATTTTCCCATGCGTTTTATTGATCTTTTATACACTAATCAAAATAATTAGAGGGACACGAGCATGATTTTTGCAGTAATTAAGACTAGGTTATACATCCTTTGTTTCAGAACTTTCAAACCTTTAAACAGAAGCAGAAATTTTGTTTGTCTCTCGTTGCACACAATGAAACAGGAAGCAGAAATCAAACACACATGCAAAACCAAAGTGAAAATCAATTTCAGTAATATCACATCCACACAAAGAAAATATTTCATTGCATGGTATGACCTCCATTTGCCTAATATAGCATGTTTGGAAAGGCATGCTCGCTTAAAGAGCGACTGTGAGAATATATACCGGTATTATACAGATATACAGTCCGACAGTTTTACAGTATTTTTATAATCCTTTAGTATTTCAATAAAAAGTATTGGTGAATCATTCAAACATTGACTTTTTAATATCTGTAATTTCTTAAAACTGTTGTTGATCTTAGGAAATACCTACCTCGTATCTTTAAAAAGGTATTAGAAGTTTAAAAATATAGTTTTAATTCTAGATTTTTAGGTGTTAAGATAAATTATTTTTATTTATTTATTTATTTTTGCAAAAAATCGTGTAAAAACATACAATTTCACAAAGTCAAGAGGATTTTGTTTGTCCTAGTGAAGGATCCAGTCGTAACTTGACAAATAAGGAGGTGTAATTAGTTTAAAATGAGCTTGCTGATGTAGGAAAAGCTGAGGTTAGAGAGGTCTCTAGATGAGGCAAGGAATAGCATTAATTTTAATTAATGCATGTAATTTGATTCCCATTCATACGTGGCTACGACTTCCTTGCTATTCCCTGTAATCATGCATGTATAGCCCTTCTTCATTACCGCTCTTGCAGACCGTCTTAGGGTACGTATACATCTGTGCCGCTCGGCACGCAGATTGGTACGGCATTTTGAGGTGCACGCGAACCGCTCGCCACGATCCGTCTCCTGTCGGTTTTTTCGACGAACACAAAGGATTTCTGATTTCACATTGGGACGTGTTTTTGGTAGTTGCGTGCATCTCGCTGGAATTATTTTCACAGCGCTCCGCTCCTCAACCTTTACTGTACAATTGGCAAATGAAAAAATTATATGAGAGGTTGATGCGAGTCACTTACTCACCTTTTGGGGAAGGATAGGTATACAGAAGCAGGAGCTGAGTCAGATGTTGTGTACGTTACTTTGCACTTTCTGAATTTCTTTAAAATACGCTGGAGAAAATCGATCTTTATGTTTGGCTTCTTCCTTCATGTAGGCCTACTCATAAACATTAGCAATAATCTCGCTACTTTGACTGTGTAGAGTTTCCCCTTTTAGTTTTGACAGTATATGAGGCATTATCACGTTATTAAATAAATAGCATTCGTTAAAACACTTGCATGCACCCGTGCTGCATGAATTATATAGCAGTGAATTGTCGTCTCCAAACAGAGTACAGGAAATTCGGCTGTTTGTTTATTGTAACATGTGCTATTTTGCTGACGTGCCTAGCTAGCCCACTGGTCCCTCTCTGAAGGACATTAGTCAAGATTGAATGAGCTAGCTTGTATGTGATATAATCATGGAGTGGTCCGAGGAGAAGATACTGCAGATGATACATATTTACAAATCAAAACCTCTACTGTGGAACCCAAAACATAAGGATCACTACAAAAAAATTTAAAGGAGGATGCATGGAGGGAAATAGGAATGGAAATAAATACGTCCTCAGAAGAGTGCAAGAAGAAGATGTTATCTATGCTTTCTTGTAACCGGCGAGAGAAAATTAAAGTTAACGCCAGCAAAGGTACAGGAAAAGGTAAGTTATAAAATATAAATAATAACACTGTTTACACACTTTTCAATGCGGAGCAGAGCGCATATGTATACGCAGCTTTAAAGATTGTTACAGCTTCGCATGTGTTAAGTTAGCATGAGATAATTGATCATAAATTCATTGCTGTTTCCACAGCAGGGTTAAACACAATCGATTGTATTTTAGTAATCTGCTACACCAAACAAAACAAGCTGTAATTTAAAGTGGGCCTAGTGCCTATGAGAATAATCAAAAGACCAGAAACTGACTTAAATGTTTCGTGGCAAAAATTATTTTTTCTTCTTGAATCCTATGCCCCCCCCCCCCATGTTGGGGCGAAGGGCCTACAAGTGGAGGTTTCTGTTTACCGATGTGAATTTTGTTACGCTTATTTTCCTATAGAGGGCAGAGGGACAGCTAATCGCCCCTTAACCCCCCTCCGGAAACTAAGGTATTACTTGGACGTGAAAGGGCCGAGAAATTTTGTCCAGAGGCTCTAATTTAGGCTTGGAGTTCTTTTACGTGCCGTAAATCTACGACACGGGCCCCCCAGCTTAAAGTCCTTCCCGGAGGACTCCGTGCCCAGGATTTTTACGTCCTGAAAAACCCATCGACTGCGGCCGGGTTTGATCCCGCGACCTTAGGATCTAGAGGCGGGCAAGCTACCTCTAGACCACCGCAGCCGACAAAAATTATTTAAACAGTGAAAATTTAAATTTAAAACCCGCATCATAATGCGACGCTGAACATGCAGCCATCTGTTTTAAACAGCTACATAGGCCTAAGTCTAGAAAATTGAGCCTCATAGGCCTACAGGCCTTGAAGGCCCCTGGGGTTCTAAGAGGTTAAGATTTCCAGAACATTCGGCACTTGAAAGAGCTGGTGTTGGTGACGCAGTTGTTTGAGGCGCTGCGCTACAAACCGGAAGATCACGGGTTCAATCCCGATGAGGTAATTGAGATCTTTTATTTGGCGTAATCCTTCTGGTGGCACAATGGTCCTGGGATTGGCTCACCCTTTAACAGAAATGAGTACCGGGATCAATAATGCCCACACTCCTGCCATCTGCCTGTGGTAGGTAATGCAGCATTCGGATGGCAGGCCTAATCCCTCAAGGGATGTAGCGCTGTGGAGTTTAACAATATATCCACTGAATTACAGAATTCGTTTTCGAAAATACATTTTTAAACAGCTTGAATTAAAAATAGACTTCTAACACAAGACGAAGTAAAAGTAGCACATTATCGCACTACTGCTAAAAGTTCATTTTAATCGCTTGGATAAATACTCTTTTAGTTAAGAATGTTTGTATATGATTATTAAATAGACTCGGTTTCATAAGAATTCAAAATATTAAAATTCATATTGCCTTTTTAAATGTTAGATTTCTCACGGTCGTCGCAAAAATCGTTATACTTGTTGGATGAAAAGCGTAGTTGACTCCATTCCATATGTTGATCGACGTGCACCAGAAAATCAATAACATCTGTCTGCTTATGTGTGTGTGTACAGACCAGGGGAGGACAGATGGTTGCTCTGTGACGTCATTGCAGTCTGTACCTCCTTCACGCGGTAAGATTTCTGCGAGGAGTTCGCGTAATGTAGGCACTATTGAACAAGGGGGGAGAGGTGTACTAGTATTGTGGCAGTGGAGTGCTCTTGCCTTACGTCAGACACAGTGACTTGCCGTGCTCTTCCTTCACAAACGTCATCACCGGACTAAGCTGTCTTCCACTGGTATAGGCTATGCGGCAGTAGATGGCAGGGGAGCTTGAAGACCACATATGGCTCCATTTCATGTAATTTATTACAATAAGTGTAATATTTATGTTAACAGCTGTCTAAATAGTATTGTATGATACACATAGATGATTTTATTTTGCTCGTAGTTTTGCTTACAGTCACCCTTAAGAGCTTGTTTCGCGAGCATACCTACTTGCTAAAGAAATCTCTCTTTTAATACTTGTATCAAAAACTGATCACTTTTAAATGTGTTAATACAACTAAATACTTAGTTGTCATTGTATAATTCCTTACTGAAATATTTGCTGTTTAAATTTAACTAAGCGAAGTTAGATGAAAGATGTATAATTTTTCATGCGTCAGAATTTCTATGTTTCTGCTCTACGTTTTAATTCATTAATATTACATAACTTGTAAATGGGTTGAATTTTCACAACTTCCCCCTTTCCTACTAAGATGGATTCAATCTCGAGGTCTGATCCACCTTTTATCCTGAATCTTACGTTGTTGATGGCTTGTAAATTGGACACCTTTACTTTGTTATAGATGTGCGTTCTTTTTATAGCTTTTACAGAGAGGTGTTGTTTCTGGACGTGAAGTGTAAGTTGCACCCGCATGGTCATAAACCCCGGATCGCATTACCGGCTTCTAGGAACAGTCTCTTGTTATAATGGCTGTATTGTGTAGGTGAAACGCACGCTCACAGACACACAGACACACACACACACACATACATACATACATACATACATACAAATGCACACTGTTGGCTTCCTCTCAACTGATACCGGAGCAGATCGTTGACAGCTAAAGAATCGTTTGTACGCCTTCCAAATTTTCATGGACCACGGCCTTTCAAATATTTTCCTCTCAGAATATCACAATGTTCTTGTAGCGTAACGTTTAAGTAGTAGCCAAAAATATCGTAGGACTGACAGTCTTAATAACATAAAGCTTAAAAGACTTAAACACAATAATATCCAAACCATAACCGAAAATATCACGAACTGGCAATTCTTTCAGGTCTAATAGAAGTATCTTAAGAAGTTTGTTTCACGCCGGTATTTACCTTCTAGTTTATCTTGATCATTTCAGTTTTGTTTTCGTATATACGTAGTATACAGAAAGTGTAGCGAATCTTTTGTGCGCATTCTACATTTTCATGGATAACAGGCTGTCGAGCGTTTTCTATACATAAATCTTGTAGCTCAATGGTCAAACAGTGGCAACAAAATCACAGGATTGACAGCAATGGTGACATAGGTTGTTTTGAGAGTTCAGCACAATAATATTAAAACTGTAGCTGAAAATCTCACGAACTGTCAGCTTTTACAGGTCTAATAGGAGTGTCTAAGAACATCGATAATTCGTTTTCCACCAATGTTTACAGATCGTTCATGGAATTAATATTGGCCAATTCATTCTTACTTTCTTTGCGTATATGTAATATAGAAATAGTATAGTGATCGTAAAAAACTGAAATAGATATAAGACTGGAAAATATGTTTCATGATACCTACAGTGCTTTAGTTGGGCCGGTACGCACCGGTACTGCGTACCGGTATAAAATTATTTTCCTTCTACAATACCGGGAAAAAGATGTGCTCCGGTACGTCGTACTGGCAGTACAGGAACGATATTGTCCTAAAATACTTATTAAATGTCCAATTCAATAAGTGAGTGTATTTGTTAATAACGACAAACACTATTAAATTCGCAATAGATATGCGTTCTAATCTTCACCTTCGTGCGCATTTCTACAATAATTACTTTCGCTTTAGATTACATATTGGCTATCCTGATAAGGTGCTCGGTTTTTTAAAACTCTTTTGTATGAGGCGATATGGAAAATTTTGAAGTAAGGTGAGTACCGTACCCCCATAAAATATTTTCCAACTAAAGCACTGGATACCTATAAGCCAAAAATAAATGTTTTCGGAATGATGTCTGTTTATCCGTCTGTCCGCATTGTGTCCGTCTTCTGTTTGCCTGTGCAGGCCTAATACCGTCTGTAGCGAGGTCTGTATAAATCTATAAGAATTTCTGGGCAAGTCTTCATTAAGTAAAAAATCCTATAATAAAAAATCATAATTAGATTCATTCAAGTGTGATATCGTCTGCATAAAATGAATCTAATTATCATCGATGTAAAAAAAAATAAGATTTCTGTCCCGCTGGGAGATAGTGAGGTACTTAAAAAACGCAGGGACTGAAGTCCGGTGTGATTAATATATTTGCAATATTTTTTTTTCAAAACTTGATTTATTTTCAGAAATTTGTACATATTCAAATTATATAAGGCTTCTAAAATCTCCATACTATAAAACTGCATTTTTTCTAAAAATCTCACCACACATATTTAACGAAAATGATTTTTACCTTCAGAACACGTATCTGAAATGACCCCTTAGCGTTTTTCTAGACGTAGGCCTACGAAAGATACTGTTAAAATTTCTCTGGGCTGTATTTTGTAATTCGTAGTCTAGGTTTGGAAAAGATGCCCAATTAATAAAATTTTAAATTGTAACTAGAAATTATCAGAGTGGCATGAATACAATTTGTATTGTCTATAGATATCACAGGCTTTATTTGTATGTCAAAACTGAACATGCTAAGTAAAAATGTTTGTAAGTTATTGACCTCAGCCATCATTTCCTTCAAGGTACGATAGTGGAAATATGTAAACATTTACTTTTTTGTACAAAGAAGTCCAATACGTGAATTGAAAAACATTATAATTTATAAATCTTGGTTGTGAACAGAAACGTTTCAGGTGTTAAATTACTGCTGGTTTAACGTTCCGTTAAATCTTCCACTTTGCATTGTAAACAGATTTCCTCAGTTGATGCTCGCTGCGTTCAAGCGTAGTAATTAAATACCGACTGCAAACCAGCTCTAATGACTATTGTGTTAAGATCGCTGTAATTTATTTTCAACAATCGGTGTTTTCCAATGGAATTACTGCTCCGTTAGATCAGTTGATAGAATTACTCGTGTTTCTACTAGAAGGCAGCACTGCATGACTTAGGCATTATTTCTCATTTTAATTTAGCTAAGAATTAATTTTATCTTTGGTCTTGTATCATTTCGATTAAAGTTTCGTTGTAATTAAAATTAATCTCATTATTAGAGTTGAACATGCATGCAGTCACGAGGTTTTCGTCCTTGTTTAGAAGCGGACAAATCTTCTGTTGCGTATTGGAGTATATTAACTCCACATTTTGCGGAAAATTTGATAATTTATATTTCGAACTCTTGGTTTAGGTGATCATCATATACATATTCTGCGAAATAAATTTTGCACCTCTAAATACCGAAATGAGAGCCCTCTAGAATCATAACTCCCTTATCCAAAAACTTGTTTTCTTGTTGTTTTGGTTTTGTTTTGTTTGTTTTTTGTTTGTTTTGTTTGTATTTTGTTTGTTTGTTTGTTTTGTTTGTATTTTGTTTGTTTGTTTGTTTTGGTAACTAAGCAACAACTTAGCTCTAACTAACTACCTCTCATAACAAATGATAATATTCTGCCTTATGTATTTCACTGTCAAGACGAAGATGATTTTCCAATCAAAACGTTGAATTCATGTAATTTTATGAGTTATTAAACAATAAATCATTAATAATGTTGTTTTGATTTCATGTTCGGGATAATGTTAGCTTACATTCTGAAGAATATGAATTTTGTTAGTTTCCATTCTGAATGTTTTGAACTTCTAAAATTTACACAATATATTAATACAGCTGTTATATTAGTTTGTCCGCCGGCGTGGTCTTGTGGTTAGCGTCGCTGACTACAGATCCGTCGGCCCGGGTTCGATTCCCGGTACCTCCTCGGATTTTTCTGAGGTAGGGAGGTCTGGTAGGGGTGCACTCAGCCTCGTGATTCCAAATTGAGGAGCTACTTGATAGAGAAGTAGCGGCTCCGGTCATGAAAACCACCAATAACGGCCGTGGGTGTCGGCATGCTGACCACATGCCCCCCAATCCTGCCATCTGCCTACGGGAGATGACGCAGCGGTCGGGTGGTAGCGCCACGGAGTTTAGTTTAGTTTTAGTTATATTAGTTTGCTATCATCATCACGAACTTGACGAATCATCATCTGGCATGTATGTTTATCAGAAAATAATATTGTTATCAAATAATACTTTATGAAAAGTGAAAGATTTTACACCATCAGTCACTCTATTTCTTCCCTTCCAACGAATTCACAAAACTAATTTTCATTGATGCCACTGTTATCACCACCATTGTCAATCACTTGCAAGTAAAAGAAAACAGTTCCTACAGCACGCCAATTTTCTCCATATGCCTAGTGTGTTTTATGAAGTTTCTCAACATCAGTCTTTTTGACTTCATATATGACGTTTCTTGCTCCTGTTTTATCATGTTTGAGGTTGTATGTGCTTCTGTATGAAAAAAAAAAACATCTTAAATACTCCTGTATCAATTTTAAAAGCAAATTCTCCCTTTACGAACACTTTTGCTCCACTGCGCATAAGCAGTGTGATTTTAGTTTTCAACACTTGGGAATGCAATGCAGCTCGTCATAAAGATTTCTTACTGTCATAACTAGGGCTCGGGCTTTTAGGTGCTTATAAAAACGAAAATATTTATTTTTTATGTGGTTAAAAGTCGAAAATATGTTTAAAATATATAAAAATATTTTATTTATTTAACCAATATTTACAGAAGTACTCATCTAGTCATTCTAGTCAGCAAGTGTAGAACTGTTGCAGTGAACGACAGAAGTAGATCTTCAGTTGTGCATCTTAAAGCTGTGACGATTTTCACGGAACAGAGACTTGTATCTTGAAAATATATGTTCAACATTGCAGGATGTTAATCTTGCATATTTGTAAAACGCAGTATCACTGACACTCAGATGTTCCATCTGCTCCAAGGTCTCTCTATCTTTGGATCTTTTCTATTGTAGGATGTTGTAGCATTAGAAATAAACTAAATTCAAATATGAATTCCATGTATGAGATACCGTAAGAGATGCGTGCTATCTCATTTTTATATTTTTTAATGTTGTGAGTTATGATTCTAGAGTAGGGTTTCCACATAGTGTTTATATAAAACCGGGATATTTAATTTTTTTGCAAAAAGCCTGGGGCAATTAAGGGAAAAAAAGGACAAAAATTTAATTCACAAAAATTTAGGGAATATTTACAATTTATCTTTGTCTCATGCACAGAAATTATCCCAAATGACTTCTTAAGATTCTTCTGCAGACTGGTGTAGATCATTTATTCCACAGAAATAGTTGCCTCATTGTCACTGTACATTTCACTTTTTTTTGTCTTCTATCAAGAAGTGCGTTTTTCTTATAATTTTTCATATTACTCCATTAAATATATTTGGACAATGAGTAAGACCTTCACTGTTGTAACTTTTATCAATATAGCATGAAACACACTGGCCTATGAGAATTACAAAAAAAACCGGGACATTTGAGTGTCCCCAATAAGACTTTCGGGACAGCGGGACATTTTGTCAAAAAACGGGACTGTCTCGGAAAAAACGGGACGAATGGACACCCTATTCTAGAGGGATCATTGTTCTATGTCACGTTACATATGAGCCTCCTCAGTATTCCTAGTTTTTCCCCCCCGTTTTCCCAAGCCTTACCCTCACCAAAGGGGGGATTTGATTTTCTTGCGGATGATAGCAGGAAGATAAAGAAACAATTCAATTCCTTCCCGGGGTTTCTTGACAACAAACGAATTCCTTCCCAATTATTTGAGGTAATATAAAACTGAATTAAATACTGCAGTAAGATTTATCAAACTGGAATACATTTTTAAAATGAAAAAACTGAGTTAAATACCGGTACACCAAATTTCGTCTCATAAAGCGATCATTTTTTTAACTCACTATCAATATTACGTCACAACCCCTAAAGGTGAAATCGATCTTGTTTACAATTGGTAAATAGGACTCTCGGTGGCGTTTCGATAATCCTTAAAGGCCTTTGCTCACTAATGGACAGTCTGAACCGCCCAGCAATGTTAGATGCAGTGTTCACGATAAATCGGACGAACGGGGAAGAATGGAAGTTAAATGAAGCTAAAGATCCAGCACGAAATCTGTGCCGATTGCCTACGTCATTGCATTAGGTTTTCGTGGGGACTGTAACGTCGATTGGCCTGCTACCTATCTCTCTCGCACAACAGAACCTCTCTTTCTATTTGTAAAGGCCAAGCTACCTCTCTCTCTCTAGCGAGTAACGGTCGTCATCGGCACAGATTTCGTGCGAGATCTTTACTTTATGTTGAGCGAGAAAAACAAATTGATTGTGATTGAGGGTTACAAATTTCACTTTCAAAAATGATTTCCCGTGGTATTGAAAGATGGCAGTCTTTAGTCTGCAAAGTGGGAAGGAAAATTTTATTCATATTTATGGGTAGGAATTCGATTGCCTTTCCCAGCTGCCCTCGGAAGGAGTTCGTGTATACTCTGGTTATTCATTGCATGGCCAGGCGGCTTCCTTTCGTTAGGAGGAAAAGTTTGCCGACAGTTCAACCCATGTTCTTTAATTTTACCGCACCATTCAGCTAGTTACCCCAGCCAATCAAAATCTAAGAATATCCTGCGACAGATATGACAGCTACTCGTCAACTCCACGTGGGGTGGAACGCGAGGTTGCAAGATCTAGTTACAGTAAACGATAACACGTATGAATTGATTAAAGCGAGGGAAGAACTGAGGTCAGTGATAATAATGAGAGAATATTGCAACGTTGCTTTTGTTTTGGAAAGCGGAAACCAAGCCCGATATAGTCAGATCAATTAACAGAAAGAAACACCGACTTAATGGTTTATCTCTTTGAAGCCGCCTGGCCATCCAATGAATAACTGGACTATAACCACTCTAGTTACCCCACTCGTAATTCGAGTACCTTCGCATTTGTCTTACGGATCCAAAACTGTGGACCAACATGCCACACTTCAATACTCAGGTGAGGAACTGTCCTGCAGTTTAACACTTTTGGTGCCAAGCTGTGAGGAAAAGTTCAGCATGAAATGTCAGGCTATTTTAGCTGAATTTACTAACTTTCCCCTACTTAAACACATTCTAGCATTCATATTTTAAGTATTAAATAAGGCTATTTAAAAATTCACACACATAGACAGATACATGCAGAATTCGAATATATTTGTTGGTATGTTGTTAGAATATACTAATCTTTGAGAATAAAAATAAATAAAAGATTTTATAAAGCTAAAAATATTTTTGCCCGTGTTTTCCATAACTAATTTTTTGTTTTAACAAATATAAATATTTTGCCATGTCGAGAATTTGACTGAAAATAAATTGGTTGAAATTATAATTACGAACACATTCCCTGCTGGTTAGTGATTTGTTTGCCACTGCACGTGCGATTACTGTACAAAAACTTCAACTTAAAATCCACAAAAAATCAGTTATTCACAATAAATATATTCTGCTAAATACAGAAAGAACAAATATTATGCTTTGCAAGTTTTTTCCCCCCACTTTGTCTTTCAAAACGCAAGAAACCAATAAATTAACAAGCAGCATTTTGTGCAAGACCACGGGATGAAGTAGAATGGCTGCGTGGCACTAAAAGGGTTAATATAGAGGTCCGATCAATATGTACTCCGAGACTAAACTCACTTTGTTGAATGCGTCGGTATACGGATATAGAACTAATGAATTTGGGACCTGTGATATATATATAAGTTGTACACAGGGTCTAAGATGCATTTCAAACTGTACAAAAATAAAGAAAATGCTCCTAACGGATTAGAAAAAGAGACATGTGGTAATTGATAAACAAAAGAGAGATTTATTTAACAAATTTGAAGTGAGATAATATTAACGGGGATATTCCTTTTGAAGGAGTTGGAATTTTTAGCACATTATTAATTTTATTGTTAGTTTATTTATTACTGTTTCAAAGGTGCAAAGTGACTGATGTAACTTTAAAAAACTTACATGTAATTTTTAAAATTTCATCTGTAAGTCTCGATATGACTGCTGTGTTGAGGTGACTATTACGTCATTTCCAAAGCGTTACATCCCTTGAGGGATTCGGCCTACCATCCGACCGCTGCGTCGTCTACCATAGGCATATTGTAGAATTGGAGGCATATGGTCAAGCATACCCATTCCCACTGCCGTTATTGATGGCTTACTGGACCGGATCCGATACTTCTTTATCAAGTAACTTCGGTTGGTGTCTGAAGGCTGAATGCACCCTGTTCCAGACCTCACTATTTAGGAAAATTTCTCGAAAATATCAGGGATTGAACCCAGCGGATCCGTATTCAGCACCGCTAACTTCTAGTCCACGCAGGTGGCCAAAGTCAAATGTTCCCCTTACTGCCCGTGGATCCCCTTGGGGTTCAGGGAGGTCAAGGTTCTCATTTATGTAGACATTCGGCGTCAACCAACTACTGAGGCGGCTGTAAACAAGTTAAAATAAATTCAAAATAAAATCTTAGGCGTTTATAAACCAGTTAAAATAAATTCAAAATAAAATCTGAGGTGGCTATAAACAAGTTAAAATAAATTCAAAATAAAATATATCTTAACTGCTTATGTAAATTTTCAATTTACTGGATTCTGAATTATGGCTATGCATACTAGCCTAAGGCAGCGTTTTTCAACCTATGGTCCGCGGACCACTGGTGGTCCGCGAAGATGGTGCAGATGATCCGCAGACATAGTTAAAAAATATAAAGCAAGTGGAAAGTTAAGAAGTAAAGTTTTTTCACATATTTCGTTATAATGACCTATAATTAATACCCCAAATATTAAGAATATAGGCCTTCTTTTAAAAATTGGATGTAAAATTAGGGGTCCGGAATTTGTTTAGGCATTTTAGAGGTCCTCGGGTTCAAAAAGGTTGAGAAACGCTGGCCTAAGGAATAGTCATGAGCAGGGCCCGGGTTTTGATGACATGTCATCTTTTAACTGGTACACCATGGACGTTGCCCACTAGGGCAGATATTCTGATTATGACTCCTATATTATAAAAATGGTAATTTTTAGGGTCATTATTTAGTCAATTTTCCACATTTCTCATTTTTATGTCATTTTTTAAATTAATGTCTTCATCCGGTCATTTCTTGGCTATTTTACGGTCTTTTTTCCTCCATTTCATTTTTTTTTTAATTTAAAGTCATTATATTCTCATTTTGTGTTGTTTCTTACATTATATAGAGTGCTTGTGAATTTATACACATTCAATAGCCTACTATCGTAACTCTAAATAGGCCTAAACATAAATAGATAAATCTTGTTATAATATAATTGTTTGTAGAAAGACTGTGTTTGTTGTTTGCATTTAACTGTATGCAATTAACTAATTAAAAGCCTATAAGTGGGCCAACGACGTAAATGTGGATGGGCAAAATTCTGATAAATAACTAGTATTTGCATATACATTTTTGAGTATTTTTTTTTTTAGTTTTTGGGTCTTTTTTGTATTTTCACGGCCATTTTATAGCTCATTTTTTAAAGTATTTTAGGCCATCAAAATCCGGGGCCTGGTCATGAGTATTGCCTGAATGTGTTTATGAAGGAGATGGAAGATTAACTTTATTACAGCTTTCAGCTTGAAATTAAGTAAATACTCGTACGTCATACGTGTATTTCAATGTGACTAACAATAGAGCAAATTAAGTAACCTACAGTGTACTGCTAAAAACACGTATATGATACGAGCAAAAATTAATACCTGTACGTGAGTTACAGAAACTTAGCACGTCTGTACGAAGAACGTGTCAGGAATATCAAGAAGCCTTGCATTTGCTTCTTCGGGGGTGTCAAAACCGAATTTAAATTAACTTGTCGTTGAAAGAAGATGGTATTGTTGTAAACTTTATCGTAGACTGTTTTCCAACCATTTGAACAAAATAATTTTATATGAAGTTACATATTGCACAAAAGTAATTTTTCTTACATACTAATTAATATTATAGTTTTTAATTTTAAACAAAATACATGCTGAACTTATTTGTGTAATTGTGACGAGAGCAAAAATAATTCGTTAGACATTATTTTCTACCATTATTTTTTTAATTATCCACATACATTTTTATTTAGATATACATATGTACAGATAGTACTTGCTAATAGGCCAGTAATTCATTAAAATGTTTTTGAGCAATGTTACATTAAGGTGAAAATGGTCCTTCCATTAAAGACGTTCAAATAGGATTGGAAGTTCGTGCATTATAAGTATTTTAAGGATAGGCCTATATTTTAGAAATAAACAAAAGTATAGGCCTAATTTCTAGTTGTTACATGTGATTTTTGTAGCACCTATAAATATATAGCCTATACAGATTCTTTTTGTAGGCCTACAGATAGTAGGCCTACTGTTAACTAATGATTACAGAATGCAAAGTATCATTGTTAGATATGATAATTTATATATACTTATTACTTCTTGAATGGGAAATGGAATTGATTATTTGATGAAAATTGCGATTTTATTTTTATTGCTGTATGTTATTCTATGGACTTTCCTCTTTAAAATGACGTATCATACATAATTTTACTTTAATGATATCCATGCTATCTTTTTTTCTTTCTTAGGAGATTCAGACTATGCAACAGGGAAGTTAAAAATTTGAAACTCGTCGGTTAGTCTATTAACTACTTATAGATCATAAGGTACTTAAAAATGTTGATAAAAAATTGTAAAGAAAAAATCATATTTCAGTAATCATTTCATTACTGACACATGGTATGTATCTGGAAACTGTAAAAAAGATCAAGTGTCTGGCATTAGTAGTTTTTGAGGAAAGGTACATTGTATTTAACAGTGTAAAGTCCGGCTATTCCGAATACCTTTAATCCTACCCAACAAAATTTAATTGACGAAACGTGAGAAAATACGATTTATTTAAGCACTTAAGTACATTTATAATTCTGAGATGGAAGCAAGAAATAATTGTTATATTTTAAACACTCCTTTTTCCCATCAATCATGAATAATTAGTTCATAAGTAAATATTTAGTGGTAGAAAGCAATGCAGACTGTTATAAGAGTATTCAAAATTTTAATAGAACTCACAGGCTTATTCCTAGTGCAAACGCTGTTAAAACTTAGCGTTATTATTTAAAGAAACGATATAAAAATTGCAGCAGGGGCAAAATATTTCCATGTGCACAAAAATGATGCTTTCAAGCTTTAAAAATGATAATTATCATCGTTGATGATTAAAATAGCTGTAGCTTCGTGAAATGAGCGAAGGATACAATTTTCATAAATAAAATATTTTTTGCCTAAAATAATAAAATAATCTCTTGCAAATTTATCGTAAGTTAAACGAACAACTTGTCGTGTAGAGAAGTGAGTGCACATAACCTATATAACTAATCTGTCAAGGGAAAAAATCGTCCCGTATATAACTTACAGTAGAATTGCCAGTGTTTTAATCAGTTTGATACTTGACAGAGTTGTTGCACTGCTTGTCTCGCGTACTGATTAAAGGATTAATAAGGATATGAGGATTAATTTACAAGTTCTGGAATCGTCATTGTTCTCTACTTAGGAGAAATGTCCTCTTTGTAGTAATGGCTGAGTGTTCCTCTATGTTTTGTGCTCGTAATGAAATTGCAGAGAGGGTGATAAGCTCCACCTTGACCAGAGGCCGCTTAGCTTTGTATGGATAGGCCATTTAATGATATCAGTAGCATTTATGGTCAGGGTTGAGTTCACAAAGAGATGGGAACATGCCTGGAATGTATTTTCTCATTGTTGTATTGAGAATCCTCTTTCAGGTAAGATAAGTGGGGAGGGAAGAGAATTGAATGGG
Source organism: Ectobius pallidus (assembly GCA_964059195.1). NCBI lineage: Eukaryota > Metazoa > Arthropoda > Insecta > Blattodea > Ectobiidae > Ectobius > Ectobius pallidus. The sequence continues at coordinate 32,903,816 of CAXKWD010000011.1, forward strand.
AAACATTCACGTCATAAAATTAATTGTAGTTCTTTCATAGCTGTGAAACGTCTATTTTCTATGAGCAATGTCATAATTTCATTACTATTCTGGAGTGCTTCTTCAGCTGGATACTGGCATTTAACAAAGCATATGAACACAAAAAATAAATCTGACGACAGGAAATACAAAGAGCATTACAAAAAATTATACGTGCATCGTTTGTCAAAGGTTTGTTTCGTGCTTACGGATAATTTAAAAAATAGTGCAATATTTCTAAAAATAAAAAAAATTATAAGACATTTATCCCGCCGAGTGTATCATATGGCTGTGAGACATGGTCGCTTACTCTTCGGGAAGAACATAACTTGAGAGTATTCGAAAACAGGGTGCTTAGAAAAATATTTGGGCCTAAGAGAGATGAAAATGGGGACTGGAGAAAACTGTATAACGACGAGCTTCATAACATGTTCTCGTCACCGGATATAGTAAGAGTAATTAAATCATGGAGGATGAAATGGGCTGGACATGTTGGGCGCATGAGGGAGGAAAGACATCTAAAAAATATTGACTTAATAATAATAATCAGAGGCCGCTTGGGTTAAGGGTAAAGCTCGTAACAAATGAAAACATTCTTCTGGAAGGCTCACTTTTGACCTCCCGAGGTATTATTCACATATTATTGTTATTGTTCAAATATATGATGGATTAACAAGCTTATCTGGATTTAGAGACTCTTACTTTCAAAAGAAATGGATAGTAAGTTGTTTGATATCCTGTTGAATATTGTTTGATTGGAACAGAAAAATAATAAAGCTGCTTAGCAAAGAAAACTGTCGCGAACTCTTTAATTCCATGCTTGTCTTGTTTTCCAATTTTGATGCTTCCTGCATTTTTAAATAACTGGATAAATTTCGTCACTATTAGGACACGACTGCCCTGGGTTGCTAATAAAATTTTTTGACTGTTTGTTGTTTACAAACATGTTGTGTCATTGGCGTACGTTATTAATGTTACTATTATTTTGTCAGAAACAAAGGACAATATTTTAACCACATCAATGACTTAATATGATGGTTTTTGTTGTTTGAAGGTTTTGTTTGATTGAAATCCAAAACTGGAAATTATGGAACTTTTAATCTAGATTCTGCTCTCAGTTATCACACACTGACTACCTGACTCTGGTTCAATTAAGGAAAAGGATTTCAAATAGTTCAACGTTGTACTGGCTGATGTAGCTAATTCTTGTTCACATTTTCTAGTTCTTCTGTTAGTTGTTGACTCATTATTGTCCTAGGAGATAACTGCATTTCTGGAGAACATTATAGGAGAAAAATTCCTCCGACACTGGGACTTAACCCAGGACCATTGGCTATTCGCGTCAATGCCTACCAACTGAGCTAAGCCGGAGTTCAATTCAAAGCTGCAGATGGAACCTCTCTCCTATGACTAATTGCCCTAATGGTCTACCTCCCAGTGTCGGAGGAATTTTTCTCCTATAATGTTCTCATGTAATATCCAACAGAGTCAATAATCTGTGGTTCATGAATTCTTATATATCTGCATTTCTGGAGGTTTACGCTTCTTTGCTTCTGCTGCTCTACTTAATCCCTAGGAGATGACAACGAATAATATCTAGGTGTTTGTATCTCAAAGTTGAATGTGGCGTAGCCGTAGTCCATTGAAAGCTCCCAGGACTCTTGCTTCGATTCAGATCCTGGGGAGGTCTCATCAGGGTTCGAATTAAATATTTTGACGAGGGGGAGGGAATTAAATGTGGGTCCAAATTTATCAATGTTATTAACTAGAACATCCACTCTCTGCAAAATACATACTCGACAGACTACCACGGAACACCAATCACTGCAGCACCCATTGTGATAGCAAACATTCTTGAACCATATTTTTGCCGGCAAAAAGAAGCCAACATGAAGCAGTAATATAAACCTTACGTTCGCCGTCGTTCTTCTGTTACACTGTGCACTTGCTTGTTAGATTTTTTTTTGCTGCACATTGTGCTGGTGATACCATTACGTTCAAAAACGGTTTTATGAAGAAACGTAAGTGCATGTTTCCAGTAATTGCATTGCAATTTTAAACTAAAGTTTATAATAGAAGATATATCCTTGGCAAGGAAGGGATTTTTATTTGACGAGCCAGGGAAATTTCTTGACGAGAGGGGGAAATCCCCCATCCCCTCCCGTTCAGTGGCGGACGCAGGGGGAATAGGGGGTGTATGTCCCCCGGAATTTTAAAAAAGGCTATATATGCGCTCTAAGTGGTCATTTTTATAAACTAATTATGTATGTAAGTTAATTAATTTCTTTTAGTATTCTTTCTACCTATTCAAATCCCCCCCCAAAAAAATTCTGCGTCCGCCACTGCTCCCGTTAGTTCGAACCCTGGGTCTCACGAACTCTTCAATAGACAAGGCTAATGTATATAATATTTTCTTCATAGAAAAGGACCTCAATCCTACAAGCTAAATCTAAAAAGAAATAATAATAATAAATAAAAATAAATAATGATAATAATAGTAATGATGATGATGATGATGATGATGATGATAATAATAATAATAATAATAATAACAATAATAATAATCGTACCACGAGTTATAGCTCTGATTTAAAATGCGTTACAGTCACTTTTTTTAATTTCACTGATAAGATTAAAAAACTTGGAAACATGCGGTGAACATACTGAATCCAGACGTTGTTAGTTTCGTCTGTGTTCAACCATGCCATTATACCGTTAATCAACTTCCTAGTTGTCCGTACGAGTTTTATTGCATACCCTTCCAAACGTCCCTAATTAAGGAAAATCCAGGAAAACATTGTGGTCCGAACGTGGACTCCAAGATGAGTAGTTAGCAATGTTTACCGCTGGAACCACTAAGCGTGTTTATTTATTATTTTATTCATACGATACCATACAGCATCCGTAATAGAATTAGGGAATCTGAAGAACGTAAAGAATCTTATTATCTCTACTATTTTCCTGTCTTTGCTGGATCATGTGGGGAACATCTCTGGAGTATGAACACTGTACATAATTTCCAAGAAAATTGTTACGCAATGCATGCTGTGAGTGTAGCTAAGAACAGAACCTAGCAACCAGGGGAAGATTTTCTATATAAAGCGAGCGTAACATCGAAAACGGCAACCTCAAAGCCATGCTATAAATTGTTGCGTAACAGAATTTCATCACTTATATTTAATTGGGGGAAATCACGATCTAGAAATACATTTTTGTAGCAAAAATACTGTAAACGGAAATCTGGGAAAAAGACATTTCAATAGCTAATATTACTCCAATAACGTATCCCCATTATCCTCTTTTTCTCTTTTATCTCCCTCTTCTCTTTTCGCCCGTCGCCTTCTCTTCCCTTTCGCCAATCTTCTCCAACTCTCTTTCTTCTATGCTTTCGCTTCTCTCTCTCTCTCTCTCTCTCTCTCTCTCTCTCTCTCTCTCTCTCTCTCTCTCTCTCTCTCTCCTTTCCCTTCGCTTTTCCCCAAATTCTGTATTTCTAGGAGAGATGGGGAAGAAAATTATGGCGTCGCCCTATGAAAATAAGGGATTATTTTAAATCACAAATAACAATAATGATATTAATAATTAATAAATAATATTAATAAAAGAAAAAATCACGCATTTCATATGAGGAGCTTATTTCCAAAAGGTCTCTTATCCATCTAACAAAAATGTTGGGAAATTGCAAAAAACCTTGAAATGATGTATACATTTTGGAAACAAACGCCAATTTGAGGTGTGTTTCTTTCTGGTATAAAAGCAGTTTTGAAGCAAAATTTCACCGTATTTAGATGCAAAGAGATGTGAAGAAAATGGAGGTTGTCATAACTTAGTTTCGAAAATTTGTGGACAAGAGACCTTTTGGAATTGAACTCCTCATATGTTCCTTTAGATTTCACCTGTGCATTACCAGTCCATTTTTAAATCGAAATTCTGTTGCATAAGTCAACATAAGTCTGATTCTTATGGCACTGTGGAGGGCAAGGATGGTTAGATGGAACAGACTGGCATAGCTAACGTATTCATGAATTTGTGAATGTCAAATTTCTGCAATGGTTGATCCTGAAAGCATTTCTAGAATATAGCAGAAAGCAAAATCTGTCATGGAGGATTAACGGGTTAGTATCTCCCATATTGCAGGCTGATGATCGTTTCGTACGGCTATATTAATAGTTATTTTATCTTTAAATCCATTGATTTGTTAAAGATATATCATTTACGCCATAGAGCAGTCAATTTCCAACTCGTAACAGCTGGAATAGGCCTAGAACATGTGACGTAAAACGAAATTACGAAACACTGAGTTCGACTCAACATGGTACTTAGAAATGTATAATTACTTTGATGCTTACGTAATTTGCATTTTGTTTATTTCTCCTAATCACGACTAAATTTAAAATATTTTAATGTATTTCTCATTTATAAAAAAATCCTGGGCACGGAGTCCTCCGGGAGGGAATTTAAGCTGGTGGGCCCATGTCGTAGATTTACGGCACGTAAAAAAAAAAAAAAAAAAAAAAAAAAAAAAAAAAAAAAAAAAAAAAAAAAAAAAAAAAAATAAAAAAAAAAAAAAAAAAAACCAACAGCAACTAAATTAGAGCCTCTGGACAAAATGTCTCGGCCCATTCACGTCCAAGTAATGCCTTACTTTCCTGAGGGGGGTTGATAGGCGATGTGCTTACCACCTGTCCCTCTGCCCTCTCTCGGAAGATAAGCTTAACAAATATTCATACAGGTAACAGAATCCTCCACTTGGAGGACCCTTCGCCCCATATATATATGGGACTGTATATAGGGCTATGTAAAGACCAATTTTTCCCATCCTAAATTTATTGCTTGGTGGTTTGACTTTTCTATCAGTCCCTTCAGGAATTATTAAATAAATAATTAATTGTAAGCTAATATTTTGTACGTATATTTATTCTTCAATTAAATTTATTTAGGCTCTGTGTAACTTAAAAAAAAAATTTTACACAATACAATGTATAAAAATTAATTTCTTTTCAATCTCGCCACTTCACTCTTTCAGTATGGAGCCCATGTTACGTTCCGAAACATTGAAGGTAAATAACTTTCCAACCTCGATAAAATCCTGATAAAATTTTCTATATCAACAACAATATCTCATAGTTCAACACCTCTCATATGTTTATCAAAATTGTGTGTGCTAAATATTAAATTTAAACTAAAAAAAATAGCATTTTTAGATTTGATTTAAATTGAATTTTCATTTTTGCAGTATGTTCAAATCAATTTTAAACTTTACAACTAAATACTTTATTTTTAAAAGATGCATGGTTTTGTTAACTACATTGTGTTGGTACAACCATCAAAAATCCGTACACGTAGCAGAAATATTCTATAATAGAAAACTCTCCATTTGGACATTGTAAAATGCTTTGAAAAAAGTGAGGGAGAATGGTTTTAAAGTTCTCATGCAGGGAATTCAATTAACGGATTCATTCGAATATGAAACCTTAATCGTTTAATTGTAATGCGTGGTCATTGTGTTCACTAAACAAAGCCGATTAATTAACACAAAAAACATGATTTTTCTATTCTAAAAAAATCACTAATATTTACCCACTCTCTTAAACACATTTAACTCCTTGGCCACGAAGTTTTTTCATGGCATCGTTTGTTTCTTACATGCTGGTAACATCCTTGAACAAATAGATTTATGATCTCTGGCGTTTTGTTTTACCCTTGGTTTTACTGATTTACGTCCTCGTTTATCTCTTCTCCAATTATATCTAGAAATAAAGAAATTATTTATGACATTGTATATTTAAACATACATTTATGGAGAATTCAAAGTAATTGCAATAGATCTACTGGTGTTTTTGAAGATAATATATTGCGATATGCAATTAACATAATCGTGTTATAACGTATTAAAAGTACATTTTGGTTCTTAAAATTAAAGCAGACCAATATTAAATGCGTTTACTGTAACTTATATAGGCCTACTACCTATAAATCTGAACTGTACGTCCAGAAGTATGAATATAGAAATATTGAACATCCTTCGAATTACTCTTTAGCTAATTTTTGTAACAAAGAATAGAATAAATGTTATAATCACAATAAAAAATCTTATTATGTGACTTACTATGTGAAGTCTGAAGAGAAGTCTTCCAGAAAAATAGGTGGAAATTGTTTCAAGTAAAGTGATATTTAGGGTAAGATTAACTCAAGATATTTCGCGTTACATCTGCAAAATGTATACAGCCTAAACATATATTTTTTTCATTCCATTCATGTTTGTTTGGAATTTTTATTTCTGGAAATAGAGGGTCGAATACTAAACCTAACTTCCTCCACAGATTGGAGAAAGAAACTAAGATCTTTCTCCATACACCTTTTACTTGTGCTAAGCATAGGGAAGCACAAAAATAAATCATTAAGTCAGAAACAAGAGAATCCTGGGCGCCAGTTGTGATTTTGGTTTAGAAAAACGGTCTACGAGGTTTTCAAATAATCCGCAAAGAAAGTCGTAGAAGAAGGAAGGCGAGTAATTCTGGTAGTAGAAGTAGTATCAGTAGAAGAAGAAGAAGAAAATAAACATTAATAACAAGACTAAGAGGCCTCAGGGATAGATAGAGACTGGAATAAAGGCTAATAAACAGAGCAACCTGCATTATGCTTTATTTTTCATCATACCTATGCATTTTCTTTTTGATGATTATGCTTCATTATGTTTCTTCTAACGTATTTCCTTTATAAAATTCATTGATTTTTCTTCCTTCAGTGTCTTAAATTAATTTTTTGACAGTAATATAAGTTTGTTTTACAAAAATAATATTAAGTTATACAAGAACACACTACCTGGTATAATAAGAGAACAATGCTGAAGAATGAAAATCTAGCCACCTACATCACTCTCAGTCTCTGTACCATACTCTTTAGATTAATTAATTGCAAGTTTTAGGTGAATGCTTTTACCATTTCTTTCATATTATCCCTTGAACATTCCATAAACTGCCATACTTGAGGTATGGTGATGGTACGCAGGCCTATGTTACTAGAACCGCCTGAAGTTGTTCCGTTTCCATCACTATGATTCCAAGTTCTGTTTAAAAATCGTTTCACATGCTTTTGCACAATGGACTTATTTTCAAAATTACTGCACTCTGAACATAAGATACATAAAAGTTTCCCCTTTTCAGTCACAAAATATTCTGTGGGAAATTCACGAACCCTTTGAATTGCATTTATAGCAATTTTTGGCATACTGATGTTCATTCACCATTACTTTAATTTCTACCTTTATACCATAAACCAGAATATACCTTTCCTTGATTAAAGGTTCATGCTGAAAAGAAACTCTTTTAAAATCTGATCATTAGTGTTCAGTGCATTCTATTTAGGCCTATAGTTTGAGTGTTAATATATAATAATTCCAAACACCAGACACTAATATCAAAACTTATATGTAAAATGTAGAAATATGTTATAAACTGAATCTATAACTTGTTACTAGTGTTCGGATGTTTATGATATGTCATATTTTTATCCTGATCTCCATTCTTGCGACAAACACAAATTAAACATGAATTGCCCATTTGTTATCTGAATCCGACCTTTTTATTTTGCATATAAAGTTATATTTTGGTCATTTTTATGGTCTTGGTTATATTTCGGTCATATTTGTAATATAACGTCATATTTCAGTTATAAATTCGGTAAAAGAGCACAATTATGCAGTATGTGCACTAAATTGTCGACTTAATTTTTTTCCCCGAAAAAGAGTAACGAATATTTGGTTTTACTGTAACTGAAATGTGAAGGGAGAATAACAAGTGATAGCACAATTACTTTTTCCTCCTTGTTGTTAACTTTCAATAGACACGGTTTAAAAATATTTTCAGTTCATATTTGAAGTGTTATCTGGAAACATTAACAGAGGTTCTTTATAGTAAAACTGTAAATCACCTGTAAAATATGATTGAATTAATTTTATGTAATAATTTAGAAAACGTTTTAAATTGGAACACTTATTTTTAGAAAATACGTTTTCTTTATGAGGTTATGTTTAGAATTTTGGGTCATATTTAAGTCATTTTTAAGGTCATATTTGCAGTAATATTTTCCACCTTTTTAAGTCATAAACATCCGAACCCTACTTGTTACATAAATATGTAATCTTAAAATCAATCCCTTCACTTTCTAAGTTTCAATTAAATATATACTGTTTGTAGGTTACTTACATAAATACGAATTATTAATTTCAAACCATTTCTTTAAAATGTAGGTTTCACAGTCTTGAATTGCCTATTACAAGTTAAGATTGTTTTGTATATTAATACCCAAATATTTTAGATCTATTGATTGTCATAGGTAAAAACCGTATTGTCTAAAAACTCTTTTTACAACGCTTATAAATTAAAATATTTGCAAATACCTTATCCAAGAGTGTCTTATTGTTATATACACAATCTCGGTCTATAGTGCATAAAATATTATGATTATATGTAAATGAGCCCCTTAAAGCCCAAGTGGTGTAACTCCAGTTTTTGGATTTTTTTAGTTATGGTCAGGATACAATTCAGAAAGTGTTCTTCTATTAATAGCGCAAATGGTGTAAGTCATAACTTGCATAGCAACCCTGTAGGTAGGAGCACAATTTTATGCTGTCAATAAAGTCATCTATTTGGTGACAGCTAAAACCTTAAATATCTCAGAACAGCAGTAATGTGAGTTACACCACTTGGGCTTTAAGGGGCTCAAATATAAGTGAACTGCACTGATTCAGATTGTGCACTGACCACAAAACTTTACGTAGAAGATGTTCATTGTTGCTGGAAATATTTTAAATTTTTTCATTGCATCTACTGTTAGATTTTAAACAGGCAATTAATCTTCCAAGAATTATGCTTTATATTACATGTTGTGATTTTATGCTTTATTTTTTTTAATAATGTTTTATTGTGCTTTTAAAACGTATTTTGATCCTAGACCCCCAAAGTCCTGTTCTAGATAGCAAACACATGTCTGAAGCCTTTTTTTTTTTTTTTTGCTTATTATGCTTTCGGGTTGCTCTGCTAACAAAACAGCTTCAAATGAACACTTTGTTCCCGACAAATATAAGAACGGAATCTAGATTCGAAATGCGTGTATACAAAAGTAGTTGGAACGTGCGTACAGCCTATACACCAGGCACTCCTGTGATTGTGCCGGCGGCGGGTCAAAAGAGTCGTAATGTTTAGGTATAAGTTGCAATAAGACTAGCTGAAAAATATATCTGCCTCCTTTAGTGTATTTATGCACGATTATGGACAAAAAGCTGTATTGAAATTAGTGGGAAGGCAATGTACTTTTCGAAGCTACCTCGTTGGAATTTTATTGTACGCGAATTCTTCTAAGAGTTTGAGACAGCAAAATAAATCGTAGGTTTCTCATCGGTTTTAAATTTCTCCATTTTCTGCTTCCAAAAATGTGTGGTAAATTAATTTTAAATGCGTTGGCCTGTGCGGAGCAGTTAGTATCTCGCTGGCTTTCTGTCTCCAAGGTTGCAGGTTCGATCCCGACCCAGGTAGATGACATTTTAGTGTGCATAAATGTGGCAGGCCCACGCCAGTAGATTTACTGGGGTGTAAAAGAATTCCTGCGTAACAACATTTCGGCACACCGGCGACGGTCATAGGCCTAAGTTGCAGTACATCCCCGTCGTTAAATAACCATATACCAACGAACCAAATTTTAAATTCTTTTACTAAGTAACTTAAGAATTATTTTGGGATGAGGGAGATAGAAATTTTATTAATAATCTCCTTTTATTTCTCCGTAGGCCTAACCTTGAATTTTACACTCTTAAGTAGGGCAGGGCACAATTCTATAGCAAACTGGTGTCGCTCGAAATAGTAAAATTGTGGAGCAAATACAAGTCAAACGTTTCTTGAAATTCAGAAGATTGTTTTAATGTAAACAATTCTTATAAATTAAGTTAATTGTATATTTCTATTTTTCAAAACTACGAGTATTTTTCTTCACACTGAGTGCATGCACAACGTAGTTAAGACATATTAACACATAATTATTTTGTAGAAACGTGAAAGAAGATGTGATAAATGTGCACGCGTTTTGTTTTGCGTAATTTGGGTTGTGCTTTTGATTTCATTTGAATTTTTCCTTATTTTATTTTCCCAGAACGGAAGTAAGATACACCTATTCAATATTTTTTCGAACAGCAATCAATCTAAGATGACTTATCTATATGAGCTTCAAGAAAAGAGCATTTATTTAATTAGAAGGATCCATCGAATGTTTTCATGATCGGTTTACGATGAGCAAAAAAATTTCAGTAGGCTGGCGCAAATACAAAATTATATCATAATATATTGTATTATTAAGTGCCAGTATGGTACTTTATGAGATTGTGTGTGGGGGAAGAAAAATGTCTGTCTTTCTGTTCGTCCGTCTGTCTGTCCGTGTGTCTGTACGCGCCGTAACTCAAATACGCTTTATCGGATTTTCATGAAACTTGGTATACGCATTTATAATTCCCATGGGAAGAACCCTATTGTTATTGAACCAAATCGGTTCACCGGTACCGGCGTCAAACCCAATGTAGTGTTTTTATTTAAAAGCTCCATAACTCAAATAAGCTTTATCGGATTTTCATGTAACTTGGTATACACATTTATAATGTCCTTGGAAAGACGTCTGTTGATATTGGACCAAATTGGTTGGCCGGTACCGGAATAATGCCGAATTTAGTGCATTTTATGGTATTATATAACAAAAGGCCCCATAACTCAAGTTTGCTTTATCGGATTTTCATGAAACTTCGTGTACGCATTTATAACGTCCGTGGCAAGAAGCCTGTTAATTTTGGACCTAATCGGTTGACCGGTACCAGAGTAACGACTAATTAAAAGTCACATGTTTTTTATTTTTGTCTACCGGTATAATTTGACAGTTAACACTAGTCCTTCACTTATGCTTATCAAACGACCTCGTCAAACTGACTAAGTTGGACAAATGGTAACTCCTTGGACTCGTATTCTGGAGGTCCCCGGATCAAATCCTGGAGCCGGCCGATTTGACATGGATTTTTTAAATTTTATTTTTATGTGAGTGCGCGATTGTCAAGGTATCACAAATCTGTAGTTCTGCTGACGCTGATCGATTTTAATCTGATTCGAAAAACTTATTTTCTGCATATCATAATTGCAATTATAATTGATTCAACAAAAACATACTGGCACTTTGTTATATCAGTTTACCTGATTTTATTTATAATATGAAATATTTTTTTTTGCTACGTTGGAATAAGAAAAGAAACTCGGCTGTATGTGTATTAATATATTCCTACTGCATAATTTTCTTGGTTCTTTTCTCATTTGAAAAAGGTCTATTTTTTATTTTTTGTTTTGTTACTTTGTGTACATGTATGAGTTGTTTATCTGTACTCGAATAAGTGGACTGTTTGACTGTATTGGTAAAAGCAAATTTCCAAACTAAATTATTTTGTCTGTTCTAAACTATTAATTAAATCAAAACAGTCCCTGGGATTCAATTAATGCCTGGTATTATGTGAAAAGTTAACGGTGCTGGTTGGTTGCTATTGCCTAGATTGTCGAAAAATTGTTTTCTAATTATATTAGTTGTGAATATAAAAGTGAAATTGCTTCTGTTTTCCATTTCATGTACTGACACGAACACAGCGCCGTTTTTACAACTTCTCGCGTTCATGTTATAGGTAGGGGTCGATGTTTCTAAACCAGATGTCCAAATTAATTACGCCTTTGCTGTAGAAATATCGCGTTTTACAATAACCCACACCGAGGCGCGTCCATAAAGTAAGTTTCGCTGGGGCCGTTTACAGAAACAAAACACAATTTCATGGACATAAATATTCCAATAGATATACCGAGTATACAGCTATTATTCAACATATTTGCCATCGGAATTGAAACATTTATCATACCGTGGAACCAACTTTTGAATATCTGTGTCGTACAAGTCGGCCGCCAGAGATTTGAACCACTGTGTGACAAACATCTCCTCCTCTCTGTCATTCCCTGTCATTTCTTGAGGTGTAGGAAAAGATGGAAATCACTGGGAGCGAGGTCCGGGCTTTAGGATGGATGTTTAAACACCTCCCAGCCGAACTTCTGCAGGAGACTTCTCCAGTCCCCATTTTCATCTCTCCTAGGCCCAGATATTTTCCTAAGCACCCAGTTTTCGAACACTCAGATTATGTTCTTCCCGAAGAGTAAGTATATTTTGCATATGGTGTACAGCTTATTCTGTCACCAGAATTTGAATATACATTTGAGCAAGACAGCATTGATAATTTCCTTGCGAGGCCTGTAATCCTGTACCATCTGCGAAATGTGTGACTGATTGGATCCTCACAGTAGGCCGTTATGAGGCGCTCGATAGCTCGGTTACAATGCAATTGTGCTTAAGTGCAAATTTTATTGTTTGCTGTTGTTAAGCTTGGATGGATTCCAGGGGCATGTTCCCTGGTGATGCATTGCGAAATAGAAGCCGTAAAATGCGAAGCTCATGGGAAATGTATGTTACACGTACCGGAAGCTAGACACCTTCAAATAAGCTACTGCAGCAGATCAGCTGTCCTGTACAATTATTAATTCACAACGGAATACTGATCATACCCTATGTCTGCCTAATGCATACAGCTCCACACTGGCATGGGATTTCATGGATTCCCCAGGTTCGCAGTCCAAAGGAGTCTTTTATGAGGCGTAACAGCGAGGTGACCGAGATGGTAACGTCTTGGACTCGCATTCGGGAGCTCTCAGCTTCAAATCCCGTGGCTGGCCAATTTGACATTGCTTTTCAATTGCCGGTCTCCTTAGCCGAGGTAGCTAAGGCGTGTTGATTTGGAGCCGTGGTGAAGGAGGGTGTGGGTTCGAGTCCCCCTCTCGGACATGGATGTTGGTGTGTAATCAGGAAAAAAGAAAAGAAACAGTCAACATTAATGATTTGGAAAATTGACCTTTGGCCGGCTAAATTTATATGTATATTTTGATGTGTTTGTGAAGAAGTGTGGCTATCTTGTTGGTGGGAAGAATGGGTGGGATGTAGCTCGGTGGGGGCTGGGTTTTGATGTTGCAGTGGGCGAACTGCCGGTCCTTCTCACGGCCCAGACGATTTCCTTGTGTCTGTAATTTGTTTACTAATTTGATTAAGATTGTTGAGAAATCGGGCCCCAAACTGGGTCGTGTTTTTTCTAGTAATATCCGAATATGCTTCCTTACTTCACCAACCTACACTCTACTCTGGTTTAAGTGCGAGATTAGATTTTTAACAATTCTGTCAACACTCCATCTTTTTACATATTTATGCTTTAAAAGGTCACACATTACTTTTTTTAGGTTTTACATTTTGCCTTAAATGTATAGAGTGGTGTACAATTGGGATTAATATTTTTCAAACAGACTTGAGTGGTACAGGGACGCATGTATAATTCACAGACAGGAGGCATGGCTTTTAAGGTGTAGGCCTACTGAATAAGGAATCATAATCAGTAGAAGTACTTGTTGAAACTGAATTGTCGTTAAGAGCAGTTCTTATGGATAAGACGTCTGACATAAGTGCTCATACATTATTAAGCATTCTGAAAGAGTGTAGAAAATACATTGTATCGGCTGACCCTTTGCGATAAGTTTATTTCCTCTTAAGTTCAGGGGAATATTGAAGGTATGATTTTTTAAAGCGAGAATTGTACATTAACGTAATCATGAATCTCATTAATAATTGAAACTTGGTTACATAAATAAAATAGCATTATACCCACGTAAATGACTCGCACGAAGAATTGGCAGGGATAGGCGTACATAATTTTTTTTCGTATAGCCTACTCTGGAACCCCGGGTGAAATATCGATGAATCTATGAGGAATTTGTGGTGGACAATTTGGGGTCGAGGCAGGTTTTCTCAAGGTGCTCCTGTTTCTTCTGCCTTATAACGTTCCACTGTTGCTTCATTCTTCATAATGTGACCATTTGGTTTCAACAGAGGAATTATTCTTCTTCTTATAGCTTGAGCTGTGTAGCAGATAAATCTCCTATTGGGCAAATTGTATTTCATGTGGAATGTGGAGGAAGCGCAAAATTAACGATTCTTGTTTGTAAACTATTAAACATATAATTCTCATCATATCAAGGATCCGAAGTTCACTAATTTGTAATTAGTCATTCATTAACACAACATGAAACCATCGCAACTTCCAGTAAATCAGAATCACAACTTCAATAAGTTGTTACAACTTAGTTGTTACAGTTACAACTTGTTGCTCATGGTTACGATTGAGGTTTTAAGTACAAAAATACCAAGTGACCACCTTTAGCTTAATTATTGTTCAGAATGTTGAACAAGCTTATTTTATATGTTGCTGTACAAGCAGCACAATTACCTCATAGTTGTTCCTACGTAAGTATTACAAAATACGAGTTACAGGTTTAAGTAAAAATAACATGAAAATAAAAATTTAAAAACAATGTGCGCAGTTGTCTAGACGTAAAAATCAAAGTTCACATGATATCTTGGGTCCCAAGTTATATCAGTTAGTACTAATGACTAGGGCAAGGCATTTAATGACCATAAAATAGTGAAATAATGCAAAATAAAAAATGCATTTATGACCTAAAAATAGTGAAAAAAAGACACATTATTTAAAAAAATGACCAATAAATTTACCATAATTAATTATTATTAGTTATTTTAAAGTTGCTAAAGAAGTAAGTAAATTTCTACTACTTGGACACTCTTAGCAAAGAAGAAATTCTTTCTGAACTGGCATGCGCATCAACTTGCCCCTAGAAAATATGTGCCATTTAAAAAGAAAGAAAAAATATTTATTGCTACAAGACAAACTGCTTTGGTGTTTACAATAAACCTGAATTAAAATGAACTATGAACACTTGACGGAAATTCTCAAATAAAAATGATTGTCTGTTGTCTGAAAGTAACGATTTGTACATGGAAAACGTCCTTTCTGCCTCCACGGAAACATGATCTAAAGATTCCAAAAAGACCAAGAATTTCCAAAAAATTACCCTTGTCTTGAAAAGGACGAAAAATGCAAAATAAAGCAAAAAGTGCAAAAACAAATTGCCCTTATTTAATCAATTACTTCATGATACACACATATATATATATTTATTTGAGCTATCTTTTAATCTTCATATAGAAAAGATGCAAAATCATCAAATGTCTTGCCCTACTAATGACACTATACTATTTTCACTTTAAGTTCAAAGTAGATGTAAACAAACTCTAACGTACCACTCCGCCGAGCATGTGACAATGCCACGTGGAGATTTACCCGCCACGGAAAGAAACGGAATGTGGATTTGTGTATATTCCAGTCTTCTCAATAGTACTTTTAAAATATTTTTTAAGACATGCACCATTGTTGAAAAATGTTAAATTTATTTTGAAAAATTCGATACATCTGTACAAAATTAGGCTTAATATTAGTATTTAAGAAAGTCATAGACAGTTAACAAGAAGATATTAACGAGTATAAAAAATTACTCTCATTTTGCAATGTTGGCTGCCCACTTCGTAGGCGTTTTCTTTTTGATTTCATTAATTTCTGTTTGTAACCGCCCCAATCCCATCAGAGCTGTAAGTTACATGTAACTTTTGACGAAATTTTTGTCTTGTTCTAGCACACGACTTTCTTGTCCTCACGTACGTGTTGTATAACCGATATAAATAAATAAATGAACGCACATTCAGCATGTCTTAACAAGTTATTGGGAGGGGGCTGTGGCAAGTTCATTCCAAGATGGCGTGTTTGAGCATTCACACAGCCGTCGTAAACGCCTACAATTTGCATCTGTTGTAACGGTTTAATTAGTTCACTTAGTTATTATGCGTCAGGAAAATCTGATCAAATTAATTTTGTTTCATATACAGATCTGCTTCAGAAACGTGTTTTTAAATTTCTCTGCACGAAAATAGCTACAAAAACGTACGGTTTGAACCGAACTATTTTATTAAGAGCAAGAGTATGCATACAAAGCAGCAAAAGTTACAGTTCGTCCACTAGCCAATGAGGCGCTCCCTTGTCACGTGGCTTTGTTTACATCTACTTTGAACTTAAAGTGAAATTAGTATAGTGTACACGTATTTTTGCAGAAGGCAAATTTCTTGCGAAGCATCATGCTCGTGGGAAGAGAATGCGTAGGTGGAAATAAAAATAACAGATGACGTCACTCGTAATTTAATCTACAATAATGATACCAATGACAATAGTGGCGCCTGCTTCATCTTATTATTATTATTACGCAAGCTCATTACATCGCCAAATACAGGTATCTTGCTTGACTAATTGTAAACTGAAGTATGGATTTGGAATAGCAGCAAATACGCGTTTGATTTGACCAGGACCGCTAGCAGGGGGCTCCACTCTTTCATATTCATGAACTATTTTAATGTAGGACTGCTTACAATGAAGAAATTGAAGTTAAGAGATTCCTTGAAAGTTCAGCAGTATGTCAACGCTATCTTCAACGCATTATTAAATTAAAAAATAATTTTTCTCAATTCTTCTGTTGCTGAGGTCATCTTTATTACCCCGAACGCCTAATCACACTTACTATGCACTATCTCTTTTTCCCCCTTAGACGACTTTATGCCAGTTTGTTGCCGACACATTAACTGTTAAAAAGATCGAAGAAAATGATAATAATAATAATAATAATAATAATAATAATAATTTTATTATTGTCTATGCACCATACAATATAGTTTCAGACATTGTTCCATGTTAAGATTGAAATAATGACATTAAATTACATAGTAAAAATACAGCATGATTAAACAATAAATACAAAACTTATAATATCAATGTAATATCAATATTCCTCGAACGAGTACAGTCATTTATTTATCAAGAAATGTTTGAGATTTTTCTTAAATTGTAAATTTCTTTTTTATTTTATTTATAAAGGTAATTTATTATACCAATATATCCCACTATTGAGAGGAGAATTTTGTTTAATTTTCAGCTGAACATGACTTCTATGCATATTGTTACAAGTCCTGGTTTGATGCGTATGAATTTCACTGTTAAATTTTATTTTATTTTCATTATTTCTAGCCAAAAGAATTACATTAAATATATATAAACCAAATACAGTTAAAATTTTGTTCTCAATAAATATTTCTCTGCACGATTCTAAATACCCTAGGTTAAAAATAGTTCTTAAAATTTTCTTTTGTAGCAATAAAATTCTTACCAATCTTGATATTGCTTATGTTTTCCCAGATTTTAAAAACTTAATTTCTACCTCCGTTCATTCCGAGATCACGAAGGCTGGAAGAACGATGAATTTCAGAATTTAATCAATTCAATATTACAAAAAATATAGCTGTTTAAAAAACAAGATTGGAGCACAAAGCTGTTATTTCATCTGGTAAATCAATACACTGCTCGGCGGAGTTGCTGAATAAAGCAATGCAATCCAATCAGAATGTAGTGACTAATAAAATGCTGTCTTTCCTGTCATTGAAATCCAGTATTGTTAAGAATGGGGCAGGACGACTAATCAGGAGGATTCAATCAGCCAGTTTGGGTTGGATTTGGAGGACCCGATTGCGGTATATCGGAAAACAACTTTTATGCCTGGTAAATTGAAAGGTGCCCAATCTACATTTACTCAGTAATGGCCCATTCAGTTAGAAAATTAACCGTAAACGTAACGTAAACATAGAAGCTTGCGGCCATGTTTTTCAATGTGACCATTCACAATGCATCACGTAAACGTGAAACTTAAACGTAAAATTAAACGTAACGTAGAAGCTTGCAAACACCAAGCTTCTGCGTTATGTTTATGCGAAAAATAACGATACAACCAATCAGAGAACAGAACAGTAGACGGAAGTGGAAGTAGCCAAGAGATGAATGAGAAACCCGTCATTATGATAAATGGCATCCATTATATAAAGATGCGGTATTGAAGGAAAATATATGAACAATAGTTCCCCAAGAAATTAACTACAGTAGTAAATACAGCACATATAATAGTCTGTTAATTTTTATATGTCTGCATACGGTTGTATGATGTAAATTTTTAATGGCCTACACACTGGATTTCCATGATACTATGTATAGGGATCATATAAATATAAATTTTGCTAGGTTAAGTAAAACCCAAAACAGTTTTAATTATTTAAGTGCTAAGCTTTTTAATAAGATGCCACTTAGTGGTAGAACTGTTACACTTAATCGTTTTAAAATAGTTATAAAAAATTGGTTAAAAACTAAATGTTTTTACAGTATCGACGAGTATGAAATGTCTGACATGAATGATTTAAGGCTCTAATTTTATAGTATTATTTTTATTATATAAATAGTTTTGTATATTCTTTGGACAATGTCTATTACAACTATATATTTTGATCTAATGACAATAAAAATGAATGAATGCATGTTTAATAGAAACATGAAAGTATTTTCGTCTGCTGCGGCCATTTTTATCAGCTGTTCACGTTCTCATTTGTGATTGGTTGTTGCCTACGTTTAAGTTTTCATTGCGAATGCTCAGTGCCGTGCTAAAGTGTGCGTTTAAGTTTACGTTCTTACGTTTACGGTTAAGTTTCTATCTGAATGGCCCAGTGCCCAATCTACATTTACTCAGTAACGCTTCCTACAGCTACGTGGACGTAGAAATAGAGTTATTGAAAAAAGAAAATGTGTTTAACAATTGTGTAGCTTACCTTACAAAGGGGCTAACCGCCAAATTAAACATATATATATATATATATTAGGGATGGGTCCTCGATACTTTAGATACTTCGATACTCTCGATACTTGCATGGTATCGGCATCGAACGATACTTCAGAAAACTCGCTCGATACTTTTTCGATACTTTTGTAATTCTGCAATTCTGCAATTAAGTGAGAATGCTAGTATTTTTTAACAAAAACTTGTAAGTGGACTGTTTAAAAAACTAATTTTAGTTTTAATGTAGAGTTTAAAAATAATTATAGGCTACTGATGATATTAAAGTCTGTCTCATTAAATATGCAGACTTAATTAATTTAGTTGGTATTAGACAGTTCTCTCAAATTTTAATTTTTAATGTACCTATTTATTGAAACAGGAAATGTTGAAGGTATCGAGTATCGAAGTATCGAGTATCGAGGAAAAAGTCATGTATCGGTATCGAGAATCGAGTATCGAGAAAATCTGGTATCGACCATCCCTAATATATATATATATATATTACTTTACAATGGTGTTACACGGAATCCTGCATTGCCCTACAAAAGCGCTAAGTGAAATTCATAATAGTGTGGTTGCAAAGTTGCTCGAGAGAGAGCACCGTAGGTATGGAAGAATGCTTATTTCTTTACAAGGATTGTTGATTATCTCAGAAACTTAATTTTACCATTTAGCCCATTTGTAAGGTAAGATACACGATTATTGAAAATTATAAATTTGGCAAAATGAACTGTTTAAAAATGGCAATATTAGGTTTTGAATGACTTCAGGTTTCCTGGCGTTTGGTCTGAGTATAACGTTCTCGGATTGCTATCCAGGTGAGTGATTGGAAGAGGTCCGACGTTTCAGAGGAACACGCTTCCTCCGTCTTCAGGGAGAAAATTATACTCAATATTAGGTTTTGTTTCACAAATAAGTGTTGAAATGCATACGTGATTATCGACGAACATCTCAGTGATGTGATTGCCGAAGACAGTCCTAAGCCTGTGAAAATTGGGATGGAAAATGTGGCTATGTGACTTATAACAAGAATTTACACACCCCAAAATCTGTCACCACCTTTTGCTGAGTCTTTCCATAAACATGCCCTTGAAACTAGGAAAACTAGACTGCAAACGGGTTGCCTTTTTTATGCAAAAGGGTTACTTTTCTTGAAAATAGCCGCAAACGTTCTTCCCCGGTTAAGAATATCGTAGTACATGAGCGTTGCAGCATGTTACGTTATTCCATAGACAGGGTGCTGCGTAACGTGTATCTTCTTGTAGGCTATTCTGTGTTTTATTCTGTGTTCTGTGTTTTAATCTTCCAGGCTGAATGATCACACTGTAGAAGGAAAATGATGATACTTCATGTTTTATTTATGTTTCTATTTCTTTTGTTCCAGACGGTATATATTCTCAACTTCCTGCGTGCCTGCTAAGCAACACCTCATTCATTTGGTAAGCTATTATCGTATTTTATAATCTCTCATTTTTTCTTAGTTTAACCTTTCCCGCTGTAGGGACGTTTATGCGGCCCAAGCCGCCCGAGCCTTACAGGACCGCAACCCGACGGAAAAGGGATTACTTTTGGATCGCATACATACATTTTTGACCAGACAAGGACATAGGCCTCCCCGCACGGAAGATCGGCTCAATGTCGGGGCCACCTCCAAGACAACACGAACACACAGGACGACACACCAGTCGCACACGCACACATTCATGTCAAACAATGTACGGATGTGAGGAAGATGATATTGATGACCGGATAATATCCGGGGACCACAAGGGCTTAAGTTACCCGACATACGTCTCACAGGTGAGGGAAAACCCTCACCTAGGTAACTTGTCCCGACCAGAAATCGAATCCGGGCCCACTGCATGAGAAGTGCGAGCGCATCTCCTGCGCTACAGTGGTGGACGTATATTATAATAATTATACATTCTAAGGTGGGGAATTTAATGTTGTACCGACATATTGCCGTGGTAGCTCAGTTGGTAAGAGCAGCGGCATGTAGAGCCGAAGATCCTGGTTCAAATTCTGGCTATGGCATTGAATTTTTCAGTCTGACTTAAACCTTTCCATCTTAGCCTACACACGGCCAGTGTGAAAGAATTATCAATCTACAATTAATATGTTTTGAACGTAAAATGTAGCCTATCCTTTCATGATTTTTATTAGATGTGTTAACTATTATTAAAAGTTAGCCTAATAAAAATAAATAATTATTTGTATTACGTTATAATAATAATAACAACACTAATAATAAACAGTAACAATAATAATAACAATAATTGTAATAACAATAACAATAATAATAATAATAACAATAATAATAGGCATAGCGGGAAAGGAGGTTCTTTTATATTACGATGGGAGTACAAAGGAGTAAATTGTTTTCAAACAAATTTCGAGGTAGGCCTACTGTACAATAAACCTGTTTCGAAAGAAGACCGTTGTATTTTGTTATACATGACACATTTGTGAATGATACTTTATAATGCGTTAACTAATAACGCATTATGGTAATAATAGAGACAAACAACCAGTGTATAGTTAAAATTAGAAACCTTGATCTTCCTACTTTTTTTAATAGGAAAAGAGATGGTTTTAACCCTGTTCTGTTCACATTTACATTACGAATATAATGTTCTGGTCAATTTGACCTGCCATAACCTACCAAAATCTTGTAGAAAACTTCTGCACACATACCTATTTTGCACAGTTCTTAGATATCGACATTGTTGTTCTATTCCAATACTTTGTTGCTAATAATAATAATAATAATACACAAAAATGTATAAAGTAACATTTCTTAATTAAATTCACCCAAATTTGAAACAACAGTTTTCAATTCAGGCATCTGGGAGCTTTCAAAGAAAGTGCTTATTTAAGATTTGTAATATTTGATAATTTTGGTTGTAAATAAATAAATAATAAAAAATTGTTTGGAGTTGCAAAGAAAATGCTTTCGAACAAGTTATTTCGTAATACGTTTCAATCAGTCGTGTTAGGTTCTTATAGTAATTTTAATTATCTCTATCTATCTTTACCTTAGTTTCACCTTTCCCTTTTAAGGACATTTAAGCGACCCACGCCACCCGGGCCTTACAGGGCCGCGACCTTTCGGGAGAGGGATTATCTATGGATCACATACATACTTTTTTGACCAGACAAGGACATGGAGGGCCTCCCTGGATGAGTGATCAGCTCAATGCCGGGGCCACCTCCGAGACAACAAGAACACATGAAGATGATAATGACGGCGAGATTATATCCGGGGACCACAAGGGCCTAAAGTTACCCGACATTTGTCCAACAGGTGAGGGGAAACCCCGGGGAAAAAACCCACCTAGGTAACTTGTCCCGACCAGGATCTGAACCCGGGCCCGCTGCGTGACAGGAGCAAACGCATCCCACAGCGGTGGACAATTTTATTTATAACAAATTAAAATATATTGTGTCATATTAAATTTAAATACATCCAAAGGTAGTATGTAAATGATAATAAAAACGATATAGCTGCAGGCAGCTGAAGATGACGTGCTTGGCGCCAAGATGTGGTATGTGCCAAGAATTCACCGCCTCGTGCGGAGAGATGGAACGTTTGCCAGAAATCGGGGTCTGCATTTAGATAATTTAATGTGCCGGTATCGGAACGTCTTAAAAATACACACATTGTCAGGCTTAATTTATTTACTAATAATTGCTGGAGAAGAGTGCTTGGCAAAGAGCACACATACGAAAACATAGCAGCATGTAAAAATATACCACTTCTCGTTTGTATTATCGTGGATCAATACTGGCGCTTTCATTAGACACACCGCCACAACAACTTGCCGCCGTCGCTGTCATCTCCATGAAGTATTAAAGCTGTAACAGTAACGGCAATATTAACAATAATAGTAATAATAATAGTAATAATAATAACAATAATAACAAAAACAATAAGTTTCTATGGTCAGATTTTCAGAATGGAAAGACACAGAGTTGCCAAACAAATTTTTGATCACTGTGTAAGTAAAAAAAACTAAACCAGCCTTTTTCAAGGAAGTTGAAGAAGATTTGAAATTACTCAGTATAAAAAAGGAGGATATTGCAAACAGAGAAAAGTTTAGGAAAGCAATATTTGATGGCGAATTTCCAGAGAAACCCAAGAAGAAAACGGAAAGTAAATGAACGGAAGAATGGAAACAGCAACATCGCGAAAGGATGAAGAAGTTTTGGTAAGACAAGAAGAAGACAACTGTTTCACGTGGTCCTAAGTGGCCTAATCGAAAGGAAAAAATAATAACAATATTAATATACAAACATCAATAATAATTAGCAGAAACTTGTGGGTACGGTCTTAAGTATAGTTATTTTTCATTTTGCCTAATCCAGCTGGGCACAGCCTCTTCAAATCGGGCGTAACGTACCTGCCGAACTTTTAGGAATATCAATTATGCCATATCCTAAAATGGAATTTCACCCTTAATAAATACAGCTTTGCGGGCAGATATGCCACTTACCTAATCGTTCTGGCTGTACTATGTACTAGGGGGTTGACTCAACCTCTAATGGAATGAGTACCAGTAGCAGACCTAGGGGTGAGATCACTCGGTGTGTAAGCTAACAGTTTTAACGCCTTCATGTGGCGATTATCTAAAATTATCATTCTCATCGCAAATCCATCGTGTACCTAAGGGTGTACTGATTTCTTTCATTTTCGAGACAAACCTAATCCATAATAAGCATTCGTGACCCAAGGAGACCTTTTTATTTATTAATTTTTGCTAACCATCAGCAACATTTTGAGAGTGTAGATTTTTCGGATTAAAAAAAACATTCTGAATGGGTCCCCCGGAAGTCATAGTTCTAGAGTCAGTCCACATAAAGAACCTTATATCTAAATTATTTCCTCTAAGTAACGTCTGTGGCCTTTTTGATATCGGCAATTGAATTCTTTAATTCAGAATCATATGACAAACTAATAAAATAAGAGCAACTATTATAGGAGAAAAATTCCTCCGACACTGGGACTTGAACCCAGGACTTTTGGCTATTCGCGCCAATGCTCTACCAACTCAGCTAAGCCGGAGTACAATTCACAGCGCCAGATGGAACCTCTATCCTATGATTGATTGCCCTAATGGTCTACCTCACAGACAGAAATATCAATCATAGGAGAGATGTTCCATTTGGCGCTGTGAATTGAACTCCGGCTTAGCTGAGTTGGTAGAGCGTTGATGAGAATAGCCAAAGGCCCTGGGTTCAAGTCCCAGTGTCGGAGGAATTTTTCTCCTATAAAATTATCATGTGATGTCCAACAGAGACAATAATCTGTTGTTCATGAATGCTTATATATCTATAAGAGCAACTATTTTATTTCAAGCAAATATGATGGATTATAGCAAAACTAACAAAATATGTAACAATATACAAAATTAAACCATCAGTATTCTGTTATTTCATTCATGTCTTGTACACATTTTAACACTAGCTTGTAATAGAGTGTATTATTAAAAATACGATTTTTCATAAATTTCGGGGTCCTATTAGGCTAATGACAAGTTACATATAAAACGTAGAACTTACCTTTTGCCAGCATTAAAGTAATGAGTAGTACGATTAAACCAATAATTGATTTTCATTCTTGTGTCCGACTTTAGCGTTGGTTTAATTGATATTATACATTATACCGTGCTTAGGAAAATATTTGGGCCTAAGAGAGATGAAAATGGGGACTGGAGAAAACTACATAACAACGAGCTTCATAACCTGTACTCGTCACCGGATAGTAAGGGTAATTAAATCATGGAGGAAGAAATGGGCTGGACATGTTGCGCGCATGGTGGAGGAAAGACATATCTCAAAAGTATTGACTGGGAGACCCGAAGGAAAAAGACCACCTGGAAGACCTAGACGTAGGCGAGAGGGCAATATTAGGATAGATTTAAGGGAAGTAGGATTTGCGAGAGATGATTGGATGGAGTTAGCACAGAGTAGAGTTGAATGGCGGGCTCAGGTAAGCGCGGCTATGAACCTTCGGGTTCCATAAAATAGATAATACTCCTTTAGCTTGCTGAGGAATTGTCTATTGCCATTGCGTAAGTATACCGTTTAAAAATATAATTTCATGTTATACAGAAAATATATCTTCGTGCCTGTACTAGCCTTCTCTCTGGGAAGAACACAGGTTCGATGAAAAGTACTTGACATGTTGCTTGAGCATTCTGCATTTTAAATGGAAGAGAGAATTCCACGTAGGGAAAGACACTGCTGTCGTACTTCGCACAGTTATTGGCATTTGTGTGACCGGGAATCGAAGTAAGAGCTTGAGTACAGGAGATGCGGTGCAATTAGAGTTTGTTTCCGCGTAGCAGGAATCCCATGCCCAATTTCTTTTTAGAAGAGGCCACCACACGTACATCTTGTACATTGTGCGAGGTCTTAGAAACAAGATGTGTCCGCAGATAACTTCAAGGAGATGCCGCCAATTTCATAGAAAAGTGACGTCAAGTCTAACAAGCTCTGTGATTGGTTGTGTTTTAGTACGAAATATCATCAAAAGACTAATTACAGTGACATTTAACTTATGTGTGCTCACTGATTAGTCAGGTTCATGCCTTTTGTAAGATCTTCCATTCCACTGAGTGTTCGTTTTATGAATATAATTTTGTTCATTTGCTTTTGTTTTTTTTATCACCAAAAATGTATATTGTGTTCCTATTTTGCTCTTATCGTAATTCAGTAATTTCAGATTTCATCTTGCCAAAATCCTCAGATTTTGCACCGTGTCCTTTATACTGTTGGTGCCATTTTAAGAAGACCTCGTCCCAAACCATCGTCTATCTACAAAAGAATTTAATAGCATTGTTCCCTAATCCGAAAATCTGCACGGACTTCGACACTGACAAAGAACAGGTGCTCCGAAAATCTGCACCAACACCGACACCGACAAAGAACAGGTGCTCTTGTAGTCGCGTGGATTTCCCCAGTGTTGCTTCTGTCATTCACTCTTCTTAAGTGAAGTAAACGTGCTGTGGAACGTATTTGGCAACATTGTACTGGACTGCAGAAAAATGTGAATACGCCTAATTACATTTCTATTCACCGACTGAAAGTCGAAGAGGATTAGGGTGGCAGTGGGTAGAGGCAGTTCTTGGAAAAAAGAGTCTTTAAGAAGTGGCACCCACGCCCTAGCGATGTGCTGTAATAAGCTGTAGGCCTACGTAACACAGAAAATATATTTGTTGACGTTATACAAAATTAGTCATTTAAACGGTAAAATATGTCAGTTAATTGGTATAAATGATAAGACTAGTTACTTTTATGTCTATGAAGTCCACAAATAATTCTCTATATGTTACAAAAATAGTTGTTTTTTTTTATTGTCATCAATATATACATGACGCAGAAACCCGCATGATTGGCCAACTCGTACGTGAAACACAATAGGCCTATAGAACTTCCGCACTTAGGCACAGATAAATTTCATCGACGAGGGCCGAGGTCAAGCGCTCTATATTGAAAAAAAAAATTAACTTACAGACTGCTCCACTTCAGGGTTTAAGCTACGATCGCATTTTTCGCGAAATGTGAAAGTAAACTTCAGAATGCGAAAGAAATTGTAGCCACTTTCGCAAAAATGAGAAAGGAAATTTGTGTAATGTTAATAACATCTTAATGATGAAAATTGAAGGCCCCGAAAGAAAAAGCTATAATTTTAGCAAGGCTTTTGAGAATTGAGCCAATTTGAAACACAGAAAAGTGTTAAATTCCATACTAAAGTGTTTTGAAAAAAAATTATAATAATTTGCTTTATAGTTCAGTTTGTTATTTGTACCATTTTATTTTTATTTCGAAGCTACATAAAAAAAATTGCAGTCAAAATTAACTTTTAGCAATAAATTTGTATTTTAGCATTTTGCTAAAGATTTTTTTTATCCGTTTTCGCTTTTTTGCTAAAGGTTTTTTTTTCTAGCTTAAACCCTCCTCCACTTAGCTAACAGCTTATGAAGTGATACTGCATAAGAACGATATACTACTGCACAGATACATAATAGTACTTACACAGGCGTATAGTGCAGTCACTTTACAGGCTGAAGAGACCTTTAGCTTGAGGTTCCCAAATTTGCATTCAATTCAGAACATGAATCTGATAAGGTTGCCACGAACGGGCCGCATTTATCCCCAGGATTGCTCCTTATACTCATTTATGTCAGAGGCTTAGGGGACCCCAGGGCCATAGGGCTACCAGAATGATTAATCGGACTGAAATATCCCAATGTCCTCGTCAGAAGTCAAACCCGTTACTACGCCGCAGTACACATACACTTCTGTGTATACATGTGTGTGTGTGTTTGATATGTATGTGTATATTATGTATTATGTAATAATCTAGTTTAATATGTATGTATGTATGCACGCATATATGAATTTTTCTTAATCAATTTATTATCTGCATGTTCCATTACAGGCTGTAATACCGCATGCACTTATC
The DNA here is from genome assembly GCA_964059195.1 of Ectobius pallidus. Taxonomy (NCBI): domain Eukaryota; kingdom Metazoa; phylum Arthropoda; class Insecta; order Blattodea; family Ectobiidae; genus Ectobius; species Ectobius pallidus. The sequence goes on from CAXKWD010000011.1 coordinate 32,931,008, forward strand.
TAACATACTACCGTGATTATTTATGTTGTTAATTTATAACAAATTACTTGTGAAAATGAAATACAAAATCGAGTTATTTACAGTTATTTAGCTTGTTTCAAAATTTAAGTTATTTACAAAATGGAAAAACGTTTTACTGGATTTTCTTCATAGATCATCGCTTTTAATTGGCAAGTTCTTGGTATTCAGCACTGCTGCGATTAACCAATCTCTCTCCTGATCGAGTCGTTTGCAATCATAATACAGGTGGTCCACTGTTTGATCCCCATTTTCGCAAAGGCAGGTGGATTTTGGATAGTTTCAAATCTGTGGAGGTGTGCTCCGATATTGCCATGTTCTGTGGTACGTACTTTAGAGCTGTCTAGTAGCAAACCCAGCAATCTCCATTTTGATAAAAGGTAGAGATGCTAACTTCTACTGAAAGTTTAATGCCTCTCCTGTTACATATTTAGTGTATGTGTTCTTAATCTGAGTTCTACCCTTATGTGGGTAGTCGGATTTGTAATACATACACTAAATATGTGCCAGGAAATGCATTAAACGTTCATTAGAAGTTAGCATCTCTGTATTCCTTTAAAATGGAGATTGCCGGGTTTGTTAATATACCCCTCATATATACTTCACCGAAACGATGTATTTAGCCTATGTATTGATACATAATATATTAAGACGTGGATGTAATGTTGCTTATTACCAGGGCCCGGATTTTGATGACCTAAAAATACTTACGAAATTAACTATAAATTACTGAAAAAATACAGAAAAATGACCCAAAAATTTGTATGGAAATTCTGGCTTATTCGATTGATTTGTGTCTATTCTACATTAATGTTTTGACCCAATTATGTAGGCTTGTAATTAGTTAATTACCACATAGGTTAAATGCAATCAGCAAACATGGTTTTTCAGTATCCGATTTAAAATTACAACAAGACCTATTTAATTATGCTTATTTAGAGTTCTCATAATATTAAATATAAGTAAATGCGCAAAAGCTCTATATAGCCTAATGAAAAAAAATGAAAAAAAAAACAAGATAAAAAAATAATAACTTTAAAATTAAAAAATCACCTAAAATATGAATTGTGGGAATAAAAGCCCATAAAATGGCCAAAAAAATTACCAAATAATGACACTCAATTCTAAAAATGACCTAAAAATTAAAAATGTTAAAAAGTGACTAAAATGGCTAAAAAAATAGCCATTTTTATAATCTAGGAGTCATGATCAGAATACTGCACAAGTGGGCAACGTCCATGTTGTTCCAGTTAAAAGATGGAATGTCATCAAAATCCGGGCCCTGCTTATCAACAATGTTGGTTTAAAGTTTTCTTCAAATGAAGCAAAACCATTTTTCGCCAAAAGAAGGATAGCCCGCACATTTGTATATCATCCTTAAGGGACATGAAATTAACATGGTTAATAAGAGGTTACGGTTCCTTATAAGGGGAGTAAGCAGCGTGTTGCATTGTGGCCGTGTTGATGTAGTCGACTGGGAAGAATCTACAGCCACTTGAGTGCGGCTGAGAATGTTGATCAGCTTCCTGGGTGAAGCTTGTAGCAATAAATAATGCTTTTGACTCTTTGACCTCACAACAAACAATCCGCTTCGCCTGTGCGTCCGCTTCTCTTTTGAAAAAGGAACTAACTAAATTATTGCACAATTCACATATCTTGCCTTAAATTAATTCCCATTTGTTATTTAGAACTGTTCATTGTTAAATTCCCCTCACAAGCTCGGTTTTATTCAGTGTTCCTTTTTTTTTTTTTTTTTTTTGATAACAGCAATATCATTATAATAGTGGCTTTTTTAGGTCTATTAACGGCATGTTCCATTACATCATAGTAATATTACATGCTAGGTTTTACATTCTTTCGTTTGTTTGTCGTTCTACACATACTGTCTTAATTTTTCTTTTACAGATGGCTTATATTTACATTACAATAAATCAAAATTGTTGACAATTAAAAAGATTGTATGTTTCAAAATATTTACATATTGTTTTTTTCATAACAGACTCCACTATCTTCGAGATAACTGGAAGTATTGAGATGGGACGGTAACTTTCACATTCATTTGGATTACCTTTCTTGTATATTGGTGTTACTTTAGCAAATTTCAAGAAGTCAGGAAAATGTCCATAACTGAGTGAATAATTTATCCAGTAGGTCAGTGGAAACGCTATGAAGGTTCCAATTTGTTTAATAAAATGCGTTGTCTTCCCATAAACATCTTTAGTTTGTGAGTCTTTCATACTTTTTATAGTCATCCATACATCATGTGGAGTCACCGATTCCCATTTAAAATTTGTCTCTGGAGATACATGGTTGCCCAATAACCCACTAGCTGTGAAACTAACATAAATATTATCATTCACATATTTGTCTGCAATATTGGCAAAATAAGTATTCAATTCATCAGGTTCAATAGAACATGTCATTTTGTCATAATTTACCTTGTGTTGATTAATTAACTTCCAAGCGTTTTTACATTTATTGGCACTGTTTTCAATATAGGAAATATTAGCTTTACGTTTTGCGTCAATTGTGTGTACAACTTAAATTACTAGTTAAATGAAGGCTTTTATCAGTTTTTAATTTTTAATTTTTAATTTTTATTTTTTTATTTTTTATTTTCGCTATTACTGAGAAGCCACTGTCTGCATTTTCCCCCATTTTCACCGTTTTTAGTTTTGGGTAAATCCATATGAAATCAACCAATGATGGTCGCTGACAAAATTTATTTATTTATTATTTTTTTAATCTATGTTTGTACTATATTCAGAGAGTTGAAAACAGGAATTCACTAATTGTTTAGATGTTCAGTTTCTTTTTGAGCGGCCATTTTGTAATGGTGCGTCAGCCTATTTTGCATTTTTCTGAGGTTTTCTTTAAACTCTGTAGCTTCTTTGTTTTTTAAGAAATTTGATTCAAACAAAAACCATTTTAAAGAGCAAAAAATGCACAATATTTTATGTCCAGTATATATAGGCCTACCTTATTGTAAATGAACAAAACAAATAGGTAAATGTTAACTTTTTAAAATAAAAACCTTCTCTTTTAAAATTAAAAATATTAAAGATAAAACTAAGGCTCACCTTCAATTTTTTGTCTGGATATGGTTTTTAAAGTACACTACTTCCCTAAAAAGTTTCAGACCTGAGAGTTACATTTTTTTATGGGTCTTCAAATATTGCGATTTTTTTTAAATAAGGTATTTTCAATCTGAAATAATATTGTAATAATTATAATTATTGTAATAATTGTATATATTTGTTTAATTTGTAATTGATTTAAACTGTAATTTTATACTTGATTATTTCTAGTAGATAATATACCTTGTCATTGGGCACTTGAATCGAGGAAACCAGAATGATAGGCTGTTTTATTTTATGTCATATCAATAAAAATAATACAAAAAATATTTTGTTATGTACAGTTCAAAATGAAAATATAAAGTATTCGAATGTTTCATATACAAGATATCTAAATTATGGTAATGATTAGGGCAAGGCATTTAATGACCACAAAATAGTGAAAAAATGCAAAATAAAAAATGCATTTATGATCTATAAATCATGAAAAAATAACACACAAAAATTATAGGTGTTATTTATATATTGCTGCATAGAGAAATCAGATTAAAGTTCCAATCTACCAAAAGTTGTTTCAAGATAATTCTCCAGAGTAAAAGAAAGAAATACACTTTATTCTAATGAAACTCTGTAACATGAAAATCTTTCATCTGTCCCTATTTGCAGAGTTGCAAAATTATCTTTTAACACTGACGTAAACAGAAATCTGATACTCCGGCAACTGAGACTTCTGAATTCAAATTATACATGTTTTATATATTTATATATTGCTGCATAGAGAAATCAAATTAAACTTCCAATCCACCAAATGTTGTTTGAAGATAAATCTCCAGAGTAAAAGCAAGAAATCCACTTTATTCTAATGAAATGCTATAACATGAACATCTTTCTTCTGTCCCTAGTTGCAGAGTTGCAAAATTATCTTTTAACACTGACGTAAACAGAAATCTGATACTCCGGCAAATGAGACTTCTGAATTCAAATTATACATGTTATTTATATATTGCTGCATAGAGAAATCGAATTAAACTTCCAATTTACCAAAAGTAGTTTGAAGATAATTCTCCAGAGTAAAAGCAAGAAATCCACTTTATTCTAAAGAAACGCAATAACATGAACATTTTTCATCTGTCCCTATTTGCAGAGGTTCAAAATTATCTTCTAACAATAACGTAAAAAGATATCTGATACTCCGGCAACTGAGACTTCAGATTTCAAATTATACATGTTATTTATATTAGGTTTGTTCGCAAAGCAGTCAGAAACCAGGAACATATCGTTCGCGCATGCGCTCTTTCTCCACACGCGTTCGCAAAACGAGAATCCGTGATTCTGATTTCAATCTTCTGTTCGCAAAGCTCTCACGGACAGTTTCTGTACTACAAGAAAAGTTTGCAGGCTCTAGCATGAATTGTTATCAGAGACATGCGCAGTAACCTATTTTCACGCGCCTGACTCCTCCCTCCTATAACATTGCGCCAGATTTATAAACATAGGCTACTTATATGTATGAATAATGGAAAATAATTAAAAGTTTCCCAAAATATAGATTATATTGTCGATGTATATTGCATTTATAACATGTCAAAGGGAAATATATATTTTATTTGCATATCATATCGAAACGCAGAAACTATCGATTCCAAATTCCTGTAACCGTTCGCAAAGTGCAAATCACGGGTAAGTTACAGACTGGACATGCGCAGTACAACAAATTCTCAAGCGGTCACGGATTTGCTTTGCGAACAAACCTATTGCTGCATAGAGAAATCAAATTAAAGTTCCAATCTACCAAAAGTTGTTTGAAATGAATTCTCCAGAGTAAAAGCAAGAAATCCACTTGATTGTAATGAAACGCTCTAACATGAACATCGTTCATCTGTCCATATTTACAGAGTTGCAAAATTATCTTTTAACACTGACGTAAACAGAAATCTGATACTCCGGCAAATGAGACTTCTGAATTCAAATTATACATGTCATTTATATATTGCTGCAAAAGGAAATTAAATTCAATTTCCAATCTACCAAAAGTTGTTTAAAGAGAATTCTCCAGAGTAAAAGTAAGAAATCCACTTTATTCTAATGAAACGCGAGTCAGGTCCTACATGGAGTTGTGTTTTATTCATAAGAAAACGAAGAAGCTATTGAAACTCGGAGTAAACACAACTTCACTTTATTCTTAATCACTAGGGCTTGGATTTCGATGACATGTCATCTTTTAACAGGAACATCATGGGCGTTGCTCAATAGTGCAGATATTCTGATCATGACTCCTAGATTATAAAAATGGTAATTTTGGGGTCATTGTTTTGGTCATATTCCCTTTTTTTTATTTTTAGGTAATTTTTAAAAATCGATGTCATTATTTGGTCATTTTACATTCTTATTTTAAATATAAAGTCATTATTTTTAGAGTTTGAGTTGTTTCTCGCAATATATAGAGATTTTGTGCTTTTACTTACATTGAATATTATCAGAACTCTAAATAAGCATAAATAGTGCTTCTTAATGGATTTTAGTCCAATGTGGGTCATATTAATATTACTGAGGGTATAAAGTGGTAAAGAAACTAAACATTATAAATAAATCTTGTTATAATTTAAATTGGGCACATAAAGACGGTGTTTGCTGTGTGCATTCAACCATATGTACCAATTAACTAATTACAATTGGGTCAAAAACATAACCGTGGCATAATGGTTGAGGCGCTGCGCCACAAACTGGAAGGTCGCGGGTTTGATTCTCTATGAGGTCGTTGGAGTTTTTCAATTGGCCTAATTCTTCTGGTGGCACTATGGCCTTGGGGTCGACTCAGCCTCTAATAGAAAAGAGTACCAGGAGCAATCCTGGGGGTACAGGCGGCCGGTGCTTAAGGCTAACAACCTTACCACCTTCACGTGCTGAATGTCCAAAATCTGGGAGCCTCAATCTCCTCCTGAAACTCTCTGGGCCTCCATGGCCTGTATAATAATCACTTTACTTTACTTATGAAAACATAAATGTGGGATAGACACAAATCTGATGAATAAACTAGTCTTTTCATACAAGTTTTTGGATCATTTTTTGTATTTTCGAGTCATTTTATAGGGTGTAAGTATTTTCAGGTAATCACTAATAATAATATTTAATATAAGTTGCTATATTTTCAAGTATAAATGAATTAAATATTTAAGGAACGTTTAACAATACAATGTAACAAATTCATGTAGAACTGTACTGTGTAACGAAAATAAAACCAGCCAGCTAACTAACCTCTATGATTCGGGAAAGTGCATGATCGTTCTAACGTCTGAATCGTTAACCAGGAACGGTGAGCAAGGACGCAGTGTGAGTTCTGTGGTTCTACTGTCACTGAGATATTTGCAAATAAAGTTATCCTTAAAAATAACGATGATAATGATCTAACGTATGCAATAAATACACTGGAGACATAATGTAATGACGCTTCTAAAAGCAGCTACAAAGAACGGCACCAGTTTTATAGCTGATTAATGGACTAATAAATGCGGAATAAACCATAAATATTTTAAGTATCTCTTTAGAAGTCTCCTAGAGACAATACTTTTTGTTGTCAGTATCAAATGTCATACATTATTTGCAGTTTTGTTGACAAAACAGTATTAAATGTTCTGTGCATCCTTAAAATCGGTCATCTGGCCAGTTGTGAAAATTGTTCATGTTATGACTAGACCTGGGATTTTAAGGCAAACGCCTGTTTTGTTCCTTATGAAATAACATGAAAATGTTTAAATATGTTGACATTTCATGATAAATCACTTATATTTATAGAGTTTTTAGTCCCCTAAAATGCCTTGTTGGACATTTGGAGCCTAGTTTTACTATTTTAGTGCCTAAAATGCCTATTTTGTACATTTAAAATAAAATTCAACTTCTGTAACTTTTACAATAATTTAATGGATATTCCTGAATGAAGAGCAGAACAGCAAAGGGTGGGTTCTTCACAGATTCTTAATTTTCCCAAACAATTGTCGCCAAAGGAATGCTGACTGATGGGGTATATAGTAAGAAGGGACGTACTCTGTCAATTTTTCACATAATCCAAAACTGTTTTTGATAAATGCATTTTTAAATCTGTCTTAATTTTGCAATTATTTTTGTTAAGAATATATATACCACGTTTCTTACAGTAAAAAAAGATCACGTTGCAGTTTAAGCGCATATTGTAGTATTTTAAAGTCTATTTTCTGTTTATTTACACATTTTAAAGCATATTTTAAGTGCCTATTTTCTCTTTTAAAAGCGTATTTACTTGTTTTAACAGCCTATTTTAGGTGCCTAAAACTAATTTTTTTAGAGCCTAAAATCCCAGGTCTAGGACACACTGTTTCTTCGTAATGTTACTTATATATTCATCCCATGGTATGTCTCTCTCAGATATTATATCATAAAATTCAATATAAAGTTAGTAAAATTTGCTGTGTTCACTTTAGTTTCTTGATTTTGGCTTCAAGTCTGCTTGGTATTAAGGTTGCAGATCGTGTTCCTGCCATTATTTGCACTTCTCACAACAAACTTACATTAGAACATAAAATTTAATTTGGATTAATCCAAGTAAAACTTTAATACATTAAATACAATTTATTTTGACTTGTTATATATCGAGTATGTCTAGGCGTTTCTCGCTCTCATTCCTAAGAGAAAGAAAGTCAATTGAAAAATTATTTTCAAAGAGTAAATTAAGCTGTTTCGCCTATTTTTAAACAGCGCGAGGGAAATGTTTGATATGGCTGTCAACTTAGGCCTATTGGATATTTTAGATAAAATAAAATACAGAATATTTTCTTATACGAGGCGAGTACCGATAATAATTAAAAAAGAAATCATTTTCCAAATACTTTATTATCATTCATTACCTTTCACCTTACACTAAATAGCCATCACCATTATTCAGGCACTTTTCGTAACGGCAAACCAGTTTTTATATGCCTTCGTGTCAATGAATGATGCCGCCGCCTGTGATGAAAGCCAAGTCTGCACTTCTTGTTTCACATCATCATCGTCGTTGACATGTTTTCCACCAAGGAATTTCTTCAGATGAAGAAACAGATTTAAATCGTTTGGCTGTGTGTGACCGCGAACGGGCATTGGCATAAATCAAAAGGATTCCACGTGAAAGCATTCCACGCCTAAACAAACTCAAGATCTGATCGCATCAATTGGTTGGGAACAAATCGACCACCCTCCCTACAGTCCGGATTTGGCCCCAAGCAATTTTCACAAGATGCGTATCACAGGATGGAGATCGTCGTAGTAGTTACTTACATCAAAACGCTATAACAGCACACGAACTGGTTTACACCTAATTCAATTTGTGTTTTTAATCATTGGACATTTATATTATTACAATTTCCAAATACGTTATGTTGTAGATAATAATGTTTTTTCATTCTGTTCACTGGCAGCATGCGACGTATTAATCACCACACGTTGATGCCTGATGCCTTACGTGTCCAGTAACTAGCTGACTTTTATCAAATAAAATTGCATCCTTCTGAACCTAGGAAGCATATTATTTAAAAAAATATTATGATTGGTCTGGAATAGTCTTTATAAGTCATTCTAAGTCGATTCTAGCATCCCTTTATCTTAACATGTTACTAATATCTTGTTCAGACTGGAATAACAAATTTTCCTATTGCGCAGTCACTACATTGTTGTTTGTCATTAGGAGCAAAAAGAATAATTTTGCGAGGTGCAAATGTGGAAACTGTAGGACTGCAAGAAATGGAACAGGTGTGATCACAAACGTTGCAAAACCAGATACATTGTACGACCTTTCACTATTCGTATTCGCAGTCTCGGTTAAATTTAACGATTCCCTACGCTTGTTGAAGCCAGTAGATTTCATTTTCAAGTAAACTTACTCATACATACTCATACTCGTTACCGATACATTAGCTTTTCCCTCGATACTCGATACCGTCAACATTTCCAGTTCAATAAATAGGTACATTAAAAATTAAAAGTTGAGAGAACTGTGTAATACCAACTAAATTAATTAAGTGTGCATATTTAATGAGACAAAATTTAATATCATCAGTAGCCTATAATTATTTTTAAACTCTACATTAAAACTAAAATTAGTTTTTTAAACAGTCCACTTACAAGTTTTTGTTAAAAAATACTAGCATTCTCACTTAATTGCAGAATTGGAGAATCACCAAAGTATCGAAAAAGTACAGAGCTAGTTTTCTGAAGTATCGCTCGATGCCGATACCATGCAAGTATCGAAATATCGAGGTATCGAGGACCCATCCTTACTTATTACATAAGCCTACTTGAAATTTTCCACGTTTTCGTTTAAATGTCAGTTAAAATAGCAGTTAATTACAATCATAGGCTTAGTTTACTCTTTGGTCTAAAACAGAAGAATTACGTAATATATTACACAGCCCAACAAAAAAGAACTTTTTGTATGGTGTCTCAGATGTTTTACCGGATTTTGGCTATATTTAGTGTGCTTATTGCAGATATCTAAGCAGTTTTTCTCTACCAGCTCTACTTTTGTCGAGGGGGGTGGTTTTATTCGTGAACTCTTAGTCTAGCGAAACAAAATCGTGCTTGATAATATAGCTAGTGAAGATTCTTGGTCATACTTTGGACATGTAGGACTAACATTCTGTACGAAGTACAGAGAAACTAAAAACTGGATTATTTTTGGCCCTCAAATTGAGAGCTCATAAGTCTAAACGACCGTACAGCATGTGATAATATCAATTTTTTGAAAGACCCCATGTTATATTGTTATTGTAATGTTAATGTAATGTTAGTGTGTTGCTTTTTTTCCCCCATGATTTAGAATCTACAAATATGCACTTTTTTAGGTAGATTTCGAAGAAAAGATCTACCTATTGCAATCGATACCATGTCATGACTTTCGAAAAATTCTTTCATATCTTTACGTTTCATGCCTCCCTAAGTACGAAACCACCGCCCGTTAAAAAAAATGATATAAATATATACATCTTTACACGCTAGCTGCCGTAATTTTGAAGATATTTGAACCATATTTTATTATATTATTTCTAGGCCCAATAGTTCAGACATGTTCGTTAATGAAAAAAATTGACCCAAGGGGAGGGTCGGGGGAGGGGGTTGAAATTTTTAAAAATTTATATCTCGGCCCCTGTGAAGTATAGAGGAAACTTTGTTTGAATAAATTAGAGTACTCCCTATGGAGTTCACAGTGACACCAACGATTCGGGGGTTTTGGGGGTACGAGTGGGGGTGGTTGGTGGGGGATGGAAATTAGAAATTTTTGAATCCACGTCTTATGGGGTATAGTTAAAAAGCTCTTGATGAGTACTCTACAAATCAATAACTGGTTTCTCGATAGCTCTCATATAAGGCGAGATTTAGCACATCGAAATCTTCCTCAGCCTGTAGGCCTGCCTAAAGGGCTTTTTGGTGTTCAAATAAATAAGTTGGTAGGACATTTGCACTAGTACTGCTGCTCCCGAAAAACAAAAGTTCATCTCACAGGATTATAAAAGTAAGGAGCTATATCGGAAACTGCATCATGCGATATGCATGATGTGGTTGTCGCAACAACGGGGATGCTTCTTATCAGTTTCGCGGTTCTTCCGTAGCTCGTTAATCATCCATTTGCACTATTTCTGGCTTCATAGCTTAAAGCAGGACTGTTCCGTCAATTTGCGAGGCCTGAGGCGAAAGTAAATTACGGGGCCGGTCAGAGCTATAACATTTGGTCCGATAACGATCAGCCCAACGGCTCCAATCATATTATAACAATTTACCGAACGAAGCTAGGTCCTGCTTTAGCTCGACCGTTCGGCATTTTATACTGTTTGTAATTTTCTTCAAAAAATGACACGAATGTTTCTTGAACTGATTAAAAACGACTTGGGTATAAATATTTTCATTTTTTATTGACTAAATGGTTATGAAATGATAAAGTTATTGTGAAAAAGTGATAAAGATGATTAATTTGTTTCCAAGTATTCCTTGGATAAAAGAAAAAAGAATAATACTTCAAAAAGATGCAATTCATAACTCCTTACCAGAGCAGGTCTATAATGTCAGTACAACTGTCCTAAAAATATTGATACATGATGTAACTGAGAAAAGTACTACTTCAAATAGGTTTAATGTAAAAGTATACTAAGAATTTAATTTCCACCTTATACCCTCATTAATTACGTATGTAGGATATCTCGGGGATTTTGCCAATAACATTCACAGTCAGTTTTAGCTAACAATATTTAATTTATTTAGCTAAAACTGAATGTGAATGTTATTTGCAAAATCTCCGAGATATCCTACATACGCATTTAATTAGGGTATAAGGTGGAAATTAAATTCTTATTATTAGGACAAGGCATTTAATGACCATAAAATGGCGAAAAAATGCAAAATAAAAAATTCATTTATGACCTAAAAATAGTGGAAAATGACACAAAATTTAAAAAAGACCAATAAATTTACCATTATTTCTCGTAATTAGTTTTTTAAGTAGTAAATTGCTAAAAAAAATTAATTAAAATGGTTGACATAGCGTTATATATGAATTTACAATAGAAAACATACTTATTTTGTTACTGAAGAAGTAAATTTATACTACAGCACTTGGACACCCTTAAAGAAAAATAAGTTCTTTCTGAACTGGCAAGCCCATCAAATTGCCCCTAGCAAATGTGTGCCATTTAAAAAGAAAGAAAAATATCTTTACTGCTACAAGACGAACTGCTATGGCGTTTACAATAAATCTGAATTAAAATGAACTAAGAACACTTGGTGGAGAATCTCAAATAAAAACGATTGTCTGTTGTCTGAAAGTAACGATTTATACATGGAAAAGCTCCTCCCTACCTCCATAGAAACATAACCTAAAATGCCGAAAAAGACCTAAAAATGCCGAAAATGACCTAAAATTGCCATAAAATGACCGATCTCTTGAAAATGAAAAATGCAAAATAAAGCAAAAAATGCAAAAAAATTGCCCTTATTTAATCATTTGTTTCCTGAAACACATTTATATATATTCGAGCTATCTTTTAACCTTCATATAAAAAGATGCAAAATCATCAAATGCCTTGCCCTATTTATTATATAACATCCACTCATTGGTAAAAATGAAATGTATTAATTTATGTAAAGGTATTGTATAATTAATTTTTACTAGATCGAGAGCATAAGACTATATAGTGATTATTGCTGGAGTGGTATAGTATAGTACACGCCGGTATGCGGGACTTCTCTACTTCAGCTAATTACACACCCGCACATTTTAAGGAATTTCTTACCGGTATGCGATTTAAGTAGTGCACATCATATTGGAGCTTAACTCTACTATCCTGCCCGTTTAATTATTCTTCCGAATTTTCATGTAGGCCTAGCTTATTTTCCTTTCTCATGTTCATGATGTCTTCCATCAGAAACTATCCTACATGTTTTTCTGATGGAAGACGCCATGAAAAAGAGTAAGGAAATACTTAAATATCTTACTGCTCGCCTAGAGTGTCAGACAACTTCTGCAGCAGTCGTGTACTGCGTGTTTTCTAGTCATTAACTGCAGGGGCTTATTGCCCGCCTAGTACGTTAGGCAACTTCTTTAGCAGATGTGTACTGCGTGTTGACTAGTCATCAACTGCAGGTGCTCCTCACTCGCCTTGCACCTCAGACAATTTCTCCAACAGACGTGTACTGCGTGTTGACTAGTCAATAACTGCAGGGGCTTCTTGTCCTTTCGACAATATTTTTGCAACGGGCTTGTATTGCATGTTCTCTAGTTAATGGCTATTTAGCTCATGATTAAGTGACCAATCCTGTGGAAGGATATGTTATATTTAAATGAATCACCGCGGCCTATCGTTTACTTTAATTGCTTGTACGTTGAATTGTTTTTTTTTTTAATTTGAATTCGTGAGAGCATACTTAATTATCTGTTTAACTTCTTTGATCTAATCCAGTGCTTCCCAATCTGGGGGCGATTAACAGTCTTAGGGGGAGCACAACGGTTTGGAATTAGTAACTTAGATTTTTTAGGTAGATTTCGAACAAAAATCTACCTATTGGGATCGGAACCATGTAATGATTTTCGAAAAATTCTTTTATATCTTTACGTTTCATGCCCCCTAAGTACGAAACCACCGCCCGTTCAAAAGTTTATATTTTGGGTCGGGGGAGGGGGTTTAAATTTAGAAAAAAATTACATCTCGGTCCCTATGAAGTATAAAGGGATACTTTGTTTGAATAAATTAGAGTAATCCCTATGGAGTTCACAGTGACACCAACGATTAGGGGGTTTTGGGGGTACGAGTGGGGGTGGGGATAGAAATTCGAAATTTTTGAAACCTCGTCTTGTAGGGTATCGTTGAAAAGCTCTTGATGGTACTCTACAAATCAATAACTAGTTTCTCGAAAGTTCTCATATAAGGCGATATTTGAATGTTTGAAAAACAATAACACTTAAAAATATATCTCAGCCTGAAGGCCTGCCGAAAGAAATGTGATAGGACCGACTAAGGATAAAATTACCAACGTAATAGAGTTTGAAATATTAAAAATAATAGTTACACACCTTTAGAACAATAATGCTTGGCAAAATAAAAAATAAATAATAAAATATAATATCAATTTGAAACATAATAAACAACTCTTTTTATCAAAAAGATTTCAGATTCATTTATATTTCATATGGTGCATTGTACACTTAGATATTGCTGTGATAAAATAATTCTCAGTAAAAAGGAGTTTAATATGAAAGTAACGGCTCAATGAAAAAAGAGTGTTGTCCTCAAAGAACATGGGACTACAAGATTAGTATTATTGTCTTGTGATATAAAAACATTATTTGTTGCTTGTATTTATGAAACTAAAACTACACTAAACTCCGTGGCGCTGCATCATTCAAGGGATCTTCGTCATCTACCAAAGGCTGAGGGCAGGATTGGGGGCATGTGGTCAGCATGCCGACACCCACGGCCGTTAATGATGGTTTCCTTGACCGGAGCCGCTACTCCTCCATCAAGTAGCTGAAACATAATTACAGAATACTCTCTTTTTATAAAAAAATATTTCAGTTCTTCTTATATCAATTTCTTCCAAAGGTTAAACTCTTCTTAAGGTAAAGTGAACCCTATACAGGCCATGGAGGCCCAGAGGGTTCCAGGAGGTTGAGGCTCCCAGATTTTGGACACATGAAGGTGGTAAGGTTGTCAGCCTTACGCACCGGCCGCCTTCACCCCCAGGATTGCTCCTGGTACTCATTTATGTTAGAGGCTGAGTCGATCCCAGGTACATAGTGCCACCAGAAGGATTAGGCCAATTGAAAAATCACAACGACCTCATCGGGAATCGAACCCGCGACCGTCCGGTTTGTAGCGCAGCGCCTCAACCACTACGCTACGCCGTACCCCTAAGCCCTTTCTTACGGCCGACTTAATCAAACAAAAAAACTACTGGTTATGTAAAACGAATTTTTTTTATAGCCTACATAGTAAGCTTATGAGTTTTAATAAAACCAGAAGTATAGACCAGTAGTTTCTTGGTTAATTCCACCGTTAGCATATTTAGGCCCCGTTACAGTGCTTTTTTTACAGTTAACATTGCGGGTTTGTCATGCCAAGGCTAAAGAGGAAGAGTGCTGCGCAGCAACAATAAATTAAACCAAAAGCACTTCGAAATCTACCTCAGTCTGTAGGCCTGCCTAAAGGGATTTTTTTTTTATTTATGTCAAACGTAAAATGGGATAATATGCATAATGGTAATACCATATCTCAAAAACTAAAGCTCATAGGGCAAAACTAATGGCACATTTGGAATCAGCGACCTCAATATACCCAAGAAAAGGTATAAATTCTAAGGCCCCAAAATGGCTGTTGGTCTGTGTTATATATATACATAATATACTTAACAACATCCAACTTCATCCTCGCGCACCAATACATTATTTTAAATGAAAACACATCAAATACACGATAACAATCTATTAACTGTTAGAGAAAAATGTCAAAATATTCCCAATGTTATGCATGAAATAATTAAGTTAAAGTTATTAAAACTTTTTTTTGGTTATATTCCCGACAACAATCAGAAACTTATCGTTTATGCTACTGCCATTGTATTAAATGTTTCACATTATTACTATTAATAATAGAAATTATACAAGGGATGGGCCGTTAGTCATGACAACTTTGTTTTCTTTTAAAAATATGGGACCATTTCAAAATTTTGAAACATACAAATAGCAATATACACGAACAATGACATTCAATATAAACTGCAATTCAAACTAGACAAGAAATGTTCAAATAATCAGGCAGAACAGCTGGCGATCTCGGAGGGACTGGAAAAAATTAAAGACATGGAATTACAAGAAGGTATTCAAAAAAATCTAGCACTCTACACAGACAGTAAAGTCACCTTGGACTCACTCCATAACTCCAAAAACCACAACAGATTAATAGAAAAAATAAGGCAGCAAATAATTACACTAGAAAGGCAAAACTGGAATATAGAAATTGCATGGGTTAAAGCCCACGTAGGAATAAGAGGAAATGAAACTGCAGATCGACTTGCGAAAAAGGCTACAACAAACAACGAGGCAGAGAAGTACAATAAAATACCTCTAAGTGCATTACGGAAAACAATAAGAGAGAAAACTTTGGAACTATGGGAATGTGAATGGCAAAATACAACTAAAGGAGCAGAGACAAAACAATATTTCCCTACCGTAGCCCAGAGACTTAAACAAAGATTCCCCATAACAGCCAACATCACAGCAATGCTAACAGGACATGGAAAACTGAAAGCATATTATCACCGGTTCCACTTGACGGATGATCCAACCTGTCCCTGTAATGAAGAAAGTCAAACTACTGACCACTTACTGTACAGATGCAGCCAATTAAGCCAACAAAGAGCAAAATTAAGGATGGACATCACAAAAAAAAGGAGGAGCATGGCCAGCCAGCAAAAAAGAATTAATATCAAGATTTACAAAAGAATATTGTACATTTGTAAATGCTATTGACTTACAAAGTATGTAAGTACCCGAGTAAAAGCAATAATGATAAAAGAAAAGAAAAAAAAAATATATATATATATAGCTTAAAAGTCATAAACACGCATAATATATATAAACATAATTTAAATAATAGGCAATGTAAGACAATAGCATAAGTTAAAAGTAAACCAAAGCATGTAGTATCACCCAAAGTGATGGAACATGTGGCACAATAAAATAAAATAAAATAAAAAAAAAATAAAATAAAAAATAAAAAACATACAAATGAAAGAGCACGGTATGGAATGTATGTATAATGCAGATAATAGGTACTAGATAAGGAAACAGACACCCATAAACGCGACTGCGTCGTGCCATTCTAATATGTGGGGTTGCTGAAAAAGCATGAAAGCACACAAACCTACACCATAATCCCTTCAAGTTCGGTATGGATGGGCATTAGTCCCCAAAAGTTCCATCAGCTCCTTATATTATTCTCTGGCATTTCTCTCTAGGATAGTGACTATTTTCACGTAAGGATGCTGTTCACATGTTGTCATATTCAATCTGCATGGCGGATGACGTACAACTAAATTGCCATGGCCTCTATTTGTAATACCGTACCTCACATTGCTTCCAAATGATGTGTCCATATACTAGAGATGCCACACTCTTCCGTGACATACAACATCTCACGGTTCCATTGCCTTACTTTGAGAAAATAAATAGTTGCCATGACTTAATGCTCCATGCTTCGTATAATAAATGTAGAGATGAAGAAAGAAAGAAAGAAAGACAGAAAGAAAGGAATTTAGAAAGGAAGGGGAATGCATGAAATTTGTAAATTTAATGCGACTATTCCACTCATATTCCTTGTGTTTGATATTGACCAATAACGTTTAGCAATTCCTCGGATATACACCAATTACGATCGTTTAACTTATAAAATGCTTGCTATTAATATGAGGATGGTGTTTTATCGATAAAATCGTCTGCTCGTTACTGGACATGTAAGCATCAGTGTGCAGTGAATAATACGTCACACGCTGCCATTTAAGCATCACGAAAACAGATTATTTTATACAACATAACTTGTTTGGAATTAATAGAAATGTACATTTATTAAAACACGATTTCGATTCGATGCAAGCCAATTGGTGTGCATTTATTCTGTTCTGCTGTTAGTTTGCCTGAATGAAGTTAACTACGTCTTAAGCTATGTTCACACTGAGGAATCTGTTCCAGACACAAATACTCCATACAAATTCCAGATCCATTTCCGTGATTCCTGTATCTGGATACTTATCCTAAGTACATGTTCTTTGCACAAATATCCCATGTGAGCGTTCACACTGAGGAATTTGTTGCCAGGCAAAAGTATGGCTTTAGATGCAGAAACGTTTGCTTTTTTCTGCTTTAAATGCATTGATGATTCACCCAGAACAAGTTTATAACCCCCAAACCCTCAATTAGCGGAAGAAAATTACAATATTATACTGTACTAATGCTGATTAAATCTTCCGAGCTCTAGGGTCACGTTAGTCGGCCGTTAAAAAGGGGGGATTTATATTTATCTGGGCAGTCAGAATTTTAAATTCTGAATTTTACAGTAAGAATGGTTTATTAAAGATTGATATTTTAGCTTTATAGCTGTGCTCGGTCGTATAATTTTTTGCAAATTCAAACTTATTTAAAATTCTTTAGCGGAGCGTGTTTATGAGAACGGAGTCTCGGCATCAAGCCGCCCGGCAGGTGACGCAGCGACAGCCGATAACTTTGTTCATTGCAGTCGGTATAGGAAGGGTTTGTTTAATCTCGCAAAATAATACAGTGAGTCCCACGCAAGAGTTGGCCAATGACGCGGGTTTCTGCGTCGCGGCTGGCACAGCTCCAACTCCCGATCGATCAGGTGAAATATCTACGCAAATAATGCCGCGGTCGTTGTAATGATTCAGGTTCTCACATTTACAGTTAAAATTACAATGAAAATAACCACGTACCTAATCACAAGAGGTGTTGGAAATGTTCTCCTCTTGCATACGCGCAACATTGGCACCTTTTTTAGGGAATTTTCTTTCACGCGCGTAAGTTCAGCTTCCGAGATAGAATTAATTTCTCTTGTGATATTGTCTTTAAGTTCTTCTTATGTATGGGAAATTGACCTATACACTTTATTTTTCAAGTTTCCCCATAAATAATATTTACACACTGTTAGAAGAACTTAATGACAATATCACATAGGCCTATCAAAAGAGAAAGTAACTCTGTCTTGGAAGCTGAACTTATGCGCGTGAAAGAATATTTCCTAAAAAGGTGCCAGTATTGTCTGGATGCAAGAGGAGAACATTTCCAACATATCTTGTGATGAGGTACGTGGTTATTTTCATTGTAATTTTAACTGTAAATGTGAGAACCTGAATCATTACAACAACCGCGGCATTATTTGCGTAGATATTTCGCCCGATCGCTCGGGAGTTGGAGCTGTGCCAGCCACGACGCAGAAACCCGCGTCATCGGCCAACTCTTGCGTGGGACTCACTGTAGTACAATCCACATTAAAATTGTATATTATTGTGCTCAAACTGTTTATAATAGGTGCTAGAAGTGCCTACTCTTCATTTACCACATATGTGACAGCTTCATAGAAAATATGCGTCAAGATTTACACAGACACATTATCTGCCATGAATCCCGCCTAGGCCTAATTCAATTCTGATGCTGTTCTAATATCTCTTCTATTTCATCAATTTTTTCAGTAAGCACATGTAGATGTTATCGTAATTATTTCGTATTAAACACAGAATCTATTCAAGGAAGAAGTGTGCCTATAACTTAGGCCTAAATTCAAATTTTCTGCAAAGGGATTATGAATGTGAGAGAGAACACTTCTACATCGACTTATATTCTGTTTAGAGCACTCCATAGCAAAATATCGGCGATTTCGTAAAATAAAACAGCGTGAACGTAGCAATATATCTCATGGGATTGATCATAACCACAAACAGAGTCAGCTGTCACAAGAAACATGACTCCATCACATGCGCAAAGAGCATTTTCGCTGGGATCTGTTCAATGTTTTCGCTTTCGGAGCGTAAACAAGAACTTGTGGCGAAACCTTGTTTCTGGTACATTTTATTCACTGTTTGTGTCCGGGAACTAGGAATATGTTCAATAGGTTTACGACTTGTGGCAAATAGGTTGCTATACATGTACCTGGGCACATATTCTTGCAACAAATTCCTCAGTGTGAACGTACCATTATAAACACCATTGGTAGCACTGTCACAACATAGTAGCTTGAATCGATTCATGGATGGTCGATTCATAGTATGTCGTGATCTCGTAGCTGTTAGTTTTGTTTGTATATAACAAAGCACGAAAGTAATTATTATTTGTATAATCCGTTACATTTTTATTCATGGAATAGTCTTAATAAATCCAACTGGAGTTGACGAGTTTATCAGATAAATTCGCTCCTGCTGCGAAGTCGCGAATCTGTCGATAAACTCGTCAACTCTCGTGGGATTACCTATGATAATTCAAAGTGTAAGGAAAATAAGTGAAATAATTATTAGTTATAGTAAAGAAAATAAAAGCACAGAAGGTGATAAAAAAATCATGAAATTCTTGTCTGCCTATAAGTGTTAATAAGTGAATATAATCGTTTAACAATAAAATATAAAAAGAGTTTACACATATTATAGCTGACAGACGCACACAATTTCCACAACATTAAGTCCTGAATGTAATTAATCAGTAATGAGGCATCTCATCTGTAGTTACAACTTCCAACATCGGAAATACAAAGAAATCTCCACTTACAGATCTAATAGATTATACGTATTGTATAACTGTACTAATTGCATAAACCTATTGCCCTTATTATCCCGAGATTTGTGCAAGTCTCCAGGAAAGTAGTCTGACAGTAGCTATAATTTTTACTGAAATTATTTGTTTTCCAGTTGGCTCTTCTGTACTCTGTCTAGTTCATTATATCGTGCTCCATATTAAAGGAAAGTAAATATTACATATGGTAGTAAGAAGATGTGGGTGAAAGGAAATAGTTCATTTGTCAGCTTCTTCTTGTGAGTATTCAGTGCGAATTAAAAAAATGTCAGTGTTTATATTTTGATGTAACATCTAAAGAAACATTCGCGAAACTGCAAAACCAAAGTTTACGAAAGTCTATCTTCCAGGTTTCCTGATTTCTATATGACACCAAAACACGTGAAGGGTGACGGCTAAAAGCGATCAGTCACATTTTGTTAATTCTTCATAATTTAAACTTTTTTCTTTCAAGTCACTAATATAACGATAAAAAATGGGAGGAAAATAGTAATTAACTAGGAGAACAAATAGAACATTATAAACATTACCTAATTATGGGTTCTGTTTTCTTGATAACCCGCTCGACGGGTGTCCCGTTTTATCATTTCTAAAATATGGTCACATTATTTTAGTTACAACTGTTATTTATTTTTAATGTTATTTACATTCAGCTTCCCTCAGTTAAGGGTTCCCCTAAGACAAAACGTAATAGAAAAAAGATAATTCACACCACAAAGAAGTGCTTGCAAGCATTTACAATAAACATTAAGAAAAACTCACATTAACTACTTAGGCCTATATCGAGAAAATTTATGAAACAAGAAAAACTAGAAGACAAAATACAACAAATAAATATAAATATAAAAAGCAAAATAATACTTATATGTCGTTCATTAGGAATATAAGTGATTTCTGAGTAGCCTATAGAGAGGGAACCTTTCAGGGCTGTCAGACACACTTCTTTTATTACAATGTTGTTCAGATGGAAGAATCTGCAGAAATCCACAAAGAGTGAAGGAATTGTCCCTCTTGCACCCTCCATCAGCCCAAAGATGGTAATGGAAGAAAGGGAGTATTTTTCTTTATACAGTAATTACCGTTAGCTAAAATCTGAATCTAATTACGCCGTGATATTTCTTGTATTTCGATTGATGGTCATCACATCACAGAATTTCAACTTAAGTGAACAGTTGTTTAAGTAGCTATGTCAGTTCTTTCATAATAATTATTGCTGATACTGGCGTATTAGAACACAAAGAATGAATATATAAATTTTTCGTCACCTATTAATTTCCTCCAGGGCATGTACAGCTCTCCCTACGATTTCTGTTAATTAGTGAGGTTTTAGTAGAGGCAAGTAATTGACTAGACTTGCTATAAACTTATGAACAGAAACTTATTTTGTTGTATAAATGTAAACAATGTTTATGCATAGTCAAGGTAGTTAAATGTTGTGTGTCATTCCTAGAACCAGCTAATTGCAAAGTGGACATTTTACATGAATTCTGCTGAATCGTATTTCACTAAATTGAATAAAAAGTAGGTAGGCAGCAATGTATTCGTGGCGGCGGCAGACAACCGTAGTGGGCGACTTGTTTACCGTAAACATACCTCTTTCAAGCGTAGTCACAGAATTCTCCATGTAACGAGTGTATGGAATACTGTACTATACTTGATCCAAGATATGTATGGATCAAAACTCAAAAGTAAAACACAGACTTGCCTTGACTAACGATGTCCTGTCGTTCCATTGGTTAAACGCACCAGCGCATGTTTCACGATAGTGCGACAAGCTCAGTTAGATATTTACTTCCATTCCGCACACATCGTACAATTATTTCTGTTTCTTTCTTTCTTTATCGTAGTTTTACCTCTCCTTTTTAGGATTTAAGCGACCCAAGCCGACCGGGCCTTACAGGGCCGCGACCTATTGGGAGAGGAATTATCTTTGGATCACATACATACTTTTTTGACCAGACAAGGGCATGGAGGACCTCCCAGGATGAGTGACCAGCCCAATGCCGGGCCACCTCCGAGACAAACGAACACATAGGACGAGGCACACCATTCACACACTCACTCAGAACAAGGCGAGGATGGAATAAACATGATAGTGACGGCCAGATGATATCCGGGTACCACAAGGGCCTAAAGTTACCTGACATTTGTCTCACAGGTGAGGGAAAACCCCGGAAAAACCTCACCTAGGTAACTTGTCCTGACCAGGAATCGAGCCCGCGCCCGCTGCGTGAGAGGAGTGAACGCATCCCCTGAACCACAGTGGTGGACACAATTATTTATATCTTATGTAATTGTGAAAAAGCTATGTTGAATGAGTTGCTTGCTTTCGTATTTATATCATAGGCTTACATGTTTTACAACATAATATATCTAGCAAACAAGATTTCATTTGTTTTTATCGTTGGCTCGGCAAATTTGTTGATTCTGAAGAAAAAACAAGTGACATAAGTTACTAGATACAAGACATATTTTATAACATAATTAATTCGTTGTACTTATCATTTAAACAATGTGTGATGAAGTAAAAGTAATAGGCTTAGCCACTAATAATTTGTATTATAGAAGAAAATTGCGAGCCAGGTCCTTCAAAATTTTCGTCACCAATAAAGAAACGTGTGAGGAAAAGGTCTGTCCATTGGCGAGAAGATACATATTGTAAATATATACAAAACATTAAAAGAAAACTCTGAAGTATCTCTGCAAGATGTAGGAGTGAAAGTCCGTGGGAGTGGTTTCAAGTAGGCCTACGGTTTTCAAAGTCCTAGAAGAATCTACAGGAGGTGTCAAGTCATCGGTCAAAATTAAGCCAAAACCAAAGACAAAAAATAACTTGGCAGAATTGGGAATCGAACCTGGGACCCTTGGCGCTTATTATAAAAATATAAGTTCAGTTGACTTTACTGCATATAATCGACTAAACAGTCTCAAAAACAAACTCTTGTGAACTGTGCCTTCGGTTGTTTACGTTTGCTCCGTACACATCTTGGATCAAGTATAGACGAAAGTGGACAAGGAAGGTACAGTTTATACTGATAAGGGCTCTTAATGATTTGCAGCACTTGCTTTTAGATGCAGGGATCCCGAGTTTAAACTCGGCCAAGAGCATACTGTATTTATCTTTTGGGTACGTAAATCCGCAGCATTTCTTCTAAGGAGAGGAGAAATAGGCGTTGGTACCATTTCATACATTTACGGTGCGTTAAACAACCCTTAAGCTGCGTCTCCATTGATATACATTTAACACCAACATGTCAATATTAACAAGTTGATATTGACATGTATATTGCAATTTCGCGTTCCAATTGACTTGACATGCAAACCCAGCGTGTTGCACTTAACATTTTCAGGTGTTAATTTGTTTTCCGGAGAAAATGGACAACATGCCAAGTCAATTGACTAGTCGGTCGATATCGGCTTTGTTTCGGGAATTTCCGGGAAACAAAAAGCGATCGCCAGGTTAATCGGTTTTGGTTCGGGAATTTCCGTGTACACGAAAAGCAATCGACAGCTTCCTCAATATTGCCGGCATCCATTTTGTACTATGTGAGTATTTGTTATAACAGTGTTCTCAATAGTATTGCTTCTACTTTTAAAATTATTTTTTATGACATACTCCATTGTTGAAAAATGTGATAGTTATTTTGAAAATTAGTGTTTAAGAACGTCATAAGACAGCTAACAAGAAGATAATAACGAGTATATAAAATTACTCTCATTTTGTAATGTTGACTGCCCTCTACAGAGGCGTTTTCTTTTTGAATGTTATTTATTATTCATTAATTTCTGTTAGTAACCGCGCCAACACATGTTAACCCATAACATTGTAGTGAAGACAGTTGTTAATTGGCAAACCACTTGACTTATATATGTCAACAAGTTGATGATAAACATTTAACATAATATGTTAAGTGCAACATGTTGGTGCTAAATGTATATCAATGGAGACTCGGCTTAACGTCAACGCAGATAAAAAAGGTTTCTGGGTAAACTTAACTGCTATATCGGGAGAAGCTTTTTCCTTCCTCTCATAACGATCGATGGGCTGATCACTTATCAGTAGGGCCCGGGGATTTAGCCACAAAAACATTACCGGTACATCAGGTTAGTGGTGACTGGGTTATAGCCCTACGCTACCTGTATCTTGTAAACATGAGGGAAGGGGTGACTCGTTTTCAGTGGCGCACTTTAATATGTACATTCAAGTTCAAGGGGGATGTAGTTAGTCCAGTGAAATGATGGACACAGCGTCATAGAATTGTTTGCACATTTAATCGTAAATCACTTAACAAAATATATTTTCTAGTAAAATGAACAAAAATATACAAAACATATGCATTAATAATATTGTTAAAATTATTCACAGTAAAAATGAAAAGGTAAATTATGCATTACGTTTGTGCATACGCTTTATTGCAATGAATGACAATATACATTTTGAAGTTTTCAAAAGAAAAGGATCTTCTACTTTCCTCCAAACAAGAACTGTATTGGAAAGAACTTCTCTCTACGTCGCATGACGTGACGGGGGAAACTTAAACCGAGATGAGGTATTAGTGTTTCCTGTGTTTGGGTGAACATCATGGTCTCCTGTAGAACCTTCTAATGCATCTCGAAAAGCTCAAATAGTAGAAATCCGTGCGCAAAAGTCACGTATTCGCAAAAGCCACGCGTGCGCAGAAGTCTTGCCTGCGCAGAAGTCATGCCTGCGCAAAGTCAGGCGTGTTCGAAGTTACGCGTGCGAAAACACAAATAACACAAACGAAACATATGAACACACTCACACCAACACAAAAACGCAAGACACACTACATACACACAGACATAGGACTAGTTGGATTGATAGACAATTCACAAACCATTTGATGATGAGAATTTACGCCTTCATATCGAAACGAGTCTATTTGTGTATTCATCCCTTTTGCAGGGACGATTGAATTACCTCGGTGTTTAGTTTCTGTAGCATAGATATCCGATGTCTCTTCGATCAATATCCTAATAATGATATACAGTAATTCCAGTACATCGGGCGTGATCACTTCCTGGTTGCTTGTCAACTTACTGCTGTAACTAAATCTAATAATGTTGAATGACTTTGAGTATGTTACGAGCGTCTATAATGTGCAATATCGCTAGCACGATTTTAGAAATTTTAGGATAAATTTATTTTGTAAACACATTCCATGATATATGATATTTTCCCGGGCTACTAACCAGGTGGTGAATTGGATTAATTCCGACGTTTCGAAGCCAAACTGAGGCTTCATTGTCAAGGAGAATGAAATGCCGGGATTAGATGGCGTGTATTTATAGGACTGCTGTGAATGGGGACATCCGGATTGGAGAAAGGATTTGTTGAAGACCAACCAATCAGGAAACAGATGGGTGCTGTAAGAACAGGAGGGAAAATTAGCCCGGGAAAATATCATATATTACCAGCACCAGGAAAAATTCAAAGCACATTCCATGATGCTCAACTTGCTACACTCTTCCATTTGTAGTACATTAAAAAAACAATGTTGTAGACTGATGAAGATTAATATTATGAAAATATTGCAAAATACCATATAATAGGAAAATGCGATTAGAAGCTGTATTATTTCAATATTCCTGGTATGAATGATAAAATTCGCTGTATCAGGTTAACAGCCATGTTTTCAATTTGCATAAATTGAAAGAGATTTCCTGTTCAGTTGGTTAAGTCTGTTTCCGATACGAGAAATTTATATCCAGGGGAAAATATGGATCCGTGATTATATTTCCAGTCACTGATTTTATTATATTTTATGATGAGAAGATTGAATCACATTCTGATCTGTTTCAAGAACGAGCACTGTTCCTATATAAGTATATATCATGAATACTTTCAGTATAGTGTAAAATTATATAAAAGTATTGTTTTCTGGTTTCCATTGTGATGAAAGTTTAAAGTGTAAATTAATTAAATCAGGGTAGGCCTATCCATATTCTGGAAGGTCAGGGAAAGTCAGGGAAGGTCAGGGAAATTGTAATCGGTCAAGGAATGTATATATATATATATATATATATATATATATATATATATATATGAATAGTCAGGGAAAATAACCCGGAGCAAAATGTGAGGGGCATGTGTTTTGCTCCATTCTGTAGTGACCCAGACTGTGAAAGCATTTTTTTTTCAGTAATAGAGCTAATCATTTCTTATTTTTATTATGAGGATGGAGGAGGCCGGACTCTTTTTGTTTTGTTTACAAGAAACCTTGAAAACATTGATTGTTGTGGCCAGGGAAATGTAAGTTCCTGGCCATGGAAAGTTAGAGAAAAGTGAGGGAAATTTATTTTGAAATTTCTGTGGACACCCTGTAAATACAGAAATAGAACATAGGCCTACATGTAAAATAATATTACTTCACATAAAATACAATGAAGCGTAACATTATATGTCAATTATAATTATTATAACTGTGAACCCGAAAGAACAATTGCTCGTGACTGGAGGGAACAGTTCAGTAATAAATAAATAAATGTATTGCTACCAATAGTCATGGTATGATGAATGGCGCTCCAGTGGAAGGATATAAGTTATTAGTAATTTGCCTTGAAATGTGCATTGTAGCATTTTCTATGCATAGTTATTCCAGAAACGAAACTGATTTTCAGATAATAAGCTGTTTTTTCTTCTAAATATGAAATCAATCGGTTCTTAATACATTTTTCGAAGATTTTAGGTAAACTTGGTATCAGATAAATAGGTCCTTAGTTATTTATTTTGTTTTTTAACCAGATTTAGATAGAGGCAAAACAACAGAACATTTTAGATCTTTAGGAATAAAATATATTTAACAATACTTGAATAAAGAAGTTGTGATTCATGTTAAGGATATCAATGAACACGTAGACATGCTGATCAGATCTGCTTATCTGCTACTTTATGACGTCCAAAGATGGAGGCTTTTTTATTATTATTAATTTCAAGCAAGAGGAAAAAACACAATATACAATATGAACCTGTATTTTCCAGAATTATGATGAGACAAAGAAGATCTAGAATAAAGCTTGAGGTCGGATCAGAATAACATTATTTTCCAGCATTTATACTAGGCTAAGCTGATCCTTAAATCGACTTCTCGTAATATAGAGACTATAAAAGAAAATAAATTCTAATAAGATTTCCTCTCTCTACAGGAAGTAGCTTATTATATTAGATTTTATGAAGAAAACGTGCAAACAAATCAGAAAAGTGCTTTTCCCGTTATATGTTTATATGTCTCTTGCCATGACCCCCTTTCTGTTTCCTAAGAAAATACTTAGGCTATATGGAACTTATATCTGTAACAATTTGCTCAGTCTTGATACCTTCCTCCTCCTACGAACCTTAATGGGTACTGTAGTAATATGGAGTTTCTATAATGCCAAGCAAATGAAATGTATTCCATGTGGATCCTTTTTCCCTCCATTTTAAGAAATTAAATAATAGTCCCGTTTCCCAACTCGTGAAAAGAATACAACAAGGCTAGGAGAAAGAATGTAAGCAACTACTGAAAAAAGTTATTCAGTTGCAGCTTAATTCCCCTCTCTGTTAATGCAATAACTTTGCAATAGTACAATTTCTAGCTGTTAAACAAATTATGTTTCTTCATAATTATTAATCTATTCAGTTGTGATGACGGGTTGTCGTTAAACATCTTCAACGAATTTTGATTCGTGGTTATTTATTTAATCACTAGAAATTCCATTTAGTGACAATTTATATGGTGGCAGAATAAACTTCAAAACTTGTTTTCCACCACTATTGCACGTTTATTTACTAGGACTAGTTCCTGTGACATGGCTATGTAAGTCGAGCAGATTTTGTCCAGACATTCCAACAGACTTTTTTCCAGACTTCCAACAAGTCCTTTTTACACCTTCTTTTCCTGTCTTTCCTTCCTTTTATAATTCCGTAAACTGCCATCCATTTATGTTTTAATTCATTTGGGGGATTTTTGCCGTATTTTTATAAGACAAAAGTTTTGGGCCGTATTTCAGAACTTTCGAATTATTCTTGTTGAAGTTTAAAATTACTGGCACAAATTCCAGCATAGAATGTCCAATGGAATGGTCAGGCTGATGCGACTGATGACATTGTTACTATAAAGTGCAGCCTAAAGCATCTTATTTGCATAGAATTTCATACATACGCTTCTATAGGCAAGAATAACTGCAAACAGTCAAAGTGAAAGTAATATTCAGACGTTAGAAATAATTAATTTTTTTTGTATCTTTATGTAATACATCTCCCTCAGTATTCAAGTAAATGCACCACTTTATGCATAAATATCCTCCTTTTTACTGCCTTTGTTCTCAGAAAAATTATTTGGTAACCCTGAAAGCTGTCTGTTAATCGAAATTTGGTTAGTTTCGCAGAGGTATATGTAGTGTAGTCCATTTGGAGCAAGGTGGGAGCAATCATAAACAACCCTCCGAGTGATCCGCTTTACTGCCTTTAGTTGGTCGAGACACGCCCTCGAGAGCATGGTTTTCATAATTTCGTTTGACTTGCCCATGTGTTGATACCTTTTATGAACGAATTTTTACTGGTATTTTGTAAATCTGTATTTCTTTCAAAACTGAATAATTGTTATTATGCCTATTATTATTAATATTATTATTTATTAAAAGGTAAAGTGATCCCTATACAGGCCATGGAGGCCCAGAGGGTTCCAGGAGTTTGAGGCTTCCAGATTTTGGACATTCGGCACATGGAAGTGGTAAGGTTGCCAGACTTACGCACCGGCCGGCATTACCCCCAGGATTGCTCCTGGTACTCATTTCTGTTAGAGGCTGAGTCGACCCCACGGCCATAGTGCCACTAGAAGGATTAGGCCAATTGAAAAATTTCAACGGCCTCATCGGGAATCGAACCCGCGACCGTCCGGTTTGGAGCGCAGCGCAGCGCCTCAACCACTACACTACGGCGTACCCCTTATTATTTATTACTATAATTATTTTGGTACTGAGTATTTTGTTTGCAGGCTTTTTGCTGTGTTCATGTTTCTATTTTAAACTTGACGAGCAAAGTATTTCTTCAGTAATTTGTTTTTAGACCTAATGCTGTGTTCATGGTTCTCCTTTCAACTTGACGCGCAAAGAATTTCTTCACTTTGTCAACTACGGTCTTAACTTCTTCTTACCAATGTTCAATTTTGCTCCCAGCTGTTTCATATTAGTTTACCGATGCTAACATGAGAATATCGAATGGAAATGAGGTCGCTACCAGAAAGTTTACTGCAAATCTTGCAGGGAGAAACAGTGATATTCTTATTGCATATACAGCCTGGGGCATGTGTACAATCAAGCTGAACTTTTATTTTGAGACAATAAAACAGTTAATTCCTTACAATACAAGGTAACCTTTTCATACATTAAAGCAACCATTAATACCACTTAAATAAATCGTGTATTATAAGTATAATTTAGTTTAAAATTCAGTTTTGGTATGATATTAAAAATGTTTTGTTTGCTATTGTACTACACAACATCCCATACCCTGATAAAGAGTTCACGAATGTATTTCTACCTCTAACATGGATATAACTTAAAGGGAAGTAGTTAAGGGGGGACCTGTCAATTTTATGGAACCCGGAGGTTCATTGCCGCGCTTACATGAGCCCGCCATTCAAACCTATTTTATGCTAACTCCATCGAAACATCTCTTAAAAATCCTACTTCCCTTAAATCTAACCTAATATTTTCCTCCCACCTACGTCTAGGTTTCCAAGTGGTATTTTCCCTTCGTGTCTCCCAGTCATTTTTTTTTTTTTTTTTTTTGCGATGTTTGACCTTCCCATGCGCACAACATGTTCCGCCCAATAACTCAGGCATTATTGAATGTAATTGCGTTAAGTTTCCAGGGCGTATTTATAATGATCTAACGAAAAATTCTACCAGACCTTTTTCAAGTGTGCGTTGATTTAGGAAATATGAGATTTTAAATTTAAAATTATAAAGGTGACATTAGATGTACAAAAATAGTAATGGAATGAAATGGTATTGAAATTTCATCTGGTAGATTTCTTGTAGAGTCTTTATTTAAGCCCAGGTACAAGGCGCTATCTACAATAATATTGAAATTATTTCATTTTACATCTGAACCTACTTTTCTATTGTTTTCTTCATGTAGGTAACGAATTGGAGGTACTGAAACTGAAATCTTGTACGCTATTGAATGGTATCATGCATTAAAATATCTCCTAGGCAAAAGAAGAAAGAAAATGGAATTTTCAAAGGTATCTCGCTTAAAGTAGATCTCTTTCTCTCGTAACAGAAAAAACGAACATCGTACTTATTTTTCCCTCTGTGAGCTAGCACGAAAATTACACAATATCATCGGAATTATTACACCTTGCAGCAGTGAGTCTATAATTTTATAACTAGGGTTCGGATGTTTGTGACATGTCATGTTTTTATCCTGACCTCCATTCTCGCCGCAAACACAAATTAAACATAATTTGCACATTTGTTATCCTAACCAGACCGTTTTGCATATAAAGTCATATTTTGGTCATTTTCATGGTCTTGGTCATATTTTGTTCATATTTCTAATTTAACGTCGTATTTCAATTATAAATTCGGTAAAAGAGCACAGTTATGCAGTATGTGCACTAAACTGTCGACTTAAATGTTTTCCGAAAAAGAGTCACGAATATTTTGGTTTTACTGTAACTGAAATGTGAAGGGAAAATAACAAATAATAGCACAATTACCTTTTCTTCCTTGTTGTTAACAACTTCCAATATATATGTTTTAAAAATATTTTCAGTTCACATTTACCGTGGTTTCTGGAAACATTAACAGATTAGAAGTTCTTTACAAGTAAAGCTGTAAATCACCTGTAAAATTGTTAAAAGGAGATCATCTGATTGAATTAACATGATTTAATAATTTAGTGTTATTAAACGTTTTAAATTGGAACATTTATTTTTAGAAAATACGTTCTTTTGTCATATTTAGGATTCTTGGGTCAGGTTTAGTCATTTTTAAGGTCACATTTGTAGTCATATTTTCCATTTTTTGGAGTCATAAACATCCGAACCCTATTATAACACTACCTGAGGGGCGCGGGGAGCTTGCAAAGAATTATAAAGTTTCGTGTTCCTATTACAGGTAGTGAGATCTTGCTGACATTACAAGACAAATACTGTAGGAATGACATAGCATCGTTATGTGCTTTCACTAAAACAGTGAAATCGGTAAACCGGATCCCATAAATTCAAAATAATGGATAATCCGAACAAATTTGTTACTAAAAATGGAGGAAAAATACGAATAAGAGACAAAGCTAAGGCCTAATATTCTTCCAAATATAAAAGAAACATTTTAATTGGTCATGCAGATAATGGAAAAATGTCATGAGTATAGTATACCACTGCACATACTATTTATTGATTTCAAGCAGGCATTCGACAGCATAAACCGGAAATATCTATATGAAGTATTGATTGAGTATAAGATACCCAATAAATTAATAAGGCTAGTCAAAATGACACTTGAGAACAGTACTGCAAGAGTTACAGTTGGAGGCATGACAGGAAGAATCTTTGAAACATCTTCAGGAGTGAGGCAGGGAGATGGGTTATCTGCCGTATTATTTAATTTGACACTAGACAAGATGTTAAAGGAGTTGAATCTAAGAGGAAACATATTATATAAATCCAAACATACGCTGATGATATAGCACTGATTGCCAGAAATAAAACTGCATTGCAAGAAATGGTGAAAGTAATAGAAATGGTGGGGAATCTAGCAGGACTAGAAATTAACGTGAATAAAACAAAACATCTGATGACAGAGGGAAACAATGCAAATGATGGAGTACACAAAATTAAAATAGGAAATCATGAATTTGAAACTGTAAATAAATTCACATACCTAGGGGTCCAAATAAACAGTGAAGGATCTTCGTCAGAAGAAATAAACAATAGAATAATGATAGGAAATAGAGCATATTATGCTAACTTGAAATTAATAAAATCTAGCTTATTAATGAAAGAAACCAAATTAAAACTGTATAAGACCTTAATACGGCCAGTGGTAACGTATGCGGCCCAAACATGGATAATGAATAAGGAAGATACAGACTCCTTAAGAATATTTGAAAGGAAAATCCTAAGAAGGATATATGGCCCAGTCTGTGAAAACGGGGTATGGAGAATAAGACATAACGCAGAGATTGACCAAATAATAGGAGGTGAAGACATTGTGAGATATGCGAAGTCATTACGGCTGGGATGGTTGGGACATGTAGAGAGGATGGAGAACAGCAGGATACCCAAAAGCCTGTTACATGACAACATAATAGGAATCAAAAGAAGGGGGAGGCCGAGAAAGAGGTGGCTGCAGGATGTTGAACAAGACCTGAAGAAATTAAAGATAAGAGGATGGAGAGGATTGGCACAGCAGAGGGAGGAATGGAAGAAGGTTGTGAAGGAGGCCAAGGCTCATAACGGGCTGTAGAGCCGAAGATTGATTGATTGATTGATATAATAATCAGAGCCCGGATTCTAATGACATGTCATCTTTTTATTGATGCTGCATAGACATTGCCAACTTGTGGAAGGGATTTTAAAAGATAGGGAGGAATTTAATTTGATAAAAGGGGCTTAATTTGTATAGTTGCTTTAATAACTAAAATGAATGTACCATTATTGATGTTGTGATTAAGAAAAGAGTCCTAATCATGGACTCTAGATTATAGAAATGCATTTTATTAAGTCATTTTTTTGTAATTTTATATTTTGGGGGCATTTATTTCAATTTTAGGCCATTATTTTGTCATTTTATTGCTATTTGCTTCCTTATTTAGTCATTTTCATGTATTTACATTGAGTGTATTAACTTTTTTCGTCTCTAGCGGTGCTGTCTTTGAATTATTGTTTGTTTAATGCAAGAAGGAAAAATTCGGCTTTAAAGTGTTGACATGTCTCAGTCGGAAGTAAGAATCACAGAAACGCCAAAACTTTGTATTGTATTACTATTGTTATTAGATTGACTTGGCACCAGAGTCTGCCACCTGCTTGGATTAGAGAGTGCAAACTACTGTTTACCCTCAATAAACAACAATATAATCCGGCAGACCACAAAAGGATGTGCCGAATTTTAACTCACCAGTGCCTGAGTGCCAGTATAAATTTCCGTGAGAACTCACAACATTACAGTTATTTACTTTTTTTTTTTACAATTATGTACTTTGTGTGTACAATAATAATTTTTTATAAATAAAATATCAGTTTTTAGGTAATTTTTTATAATTATTAAGTCATTTTCTTTAAAATTTAGGGTAATTTTATAGGTCATTTTTCAAACAATTTTAGGTCATCAGAATCAGGGCCCTGATAATAATGCACCTTAATTAATACTAACAAAATCGGTTATCTTCATTTCTCTCTTAGTTTTAGCTCTTTCTCTGCTCTTTCACATAGCATCCGAAGTCAATACTGTACTGCATTTGGTATATCAATGGTATTTTACCGAATTTCCCGGAATTAGAATAGAAGTCAGCCCCAATTAGTTCGGATTCCCGTGGCTTCACTGTATCACGTTGTTTAATAACTGAAGATGTTGTAAAACGCAATTTGAAGCATGCCAATTTTGGGATGAACTGGGGCTGGCAGGTGTTGTCGTTGCTCAGCGCACGCGACGACAGTTCCTGGAATCAGCAATGCTTCCCGCACATCCGTACCACTTCCTTTTCTGCCCAAAATATACTCCGCTGCATTTACAGGTCAAAGTCAAATTATGACGTCTGCATTGTAACAATCAATACCAACACGGCTGTTTGCACGAGGAATGTATGAGAGAACACTCCAAACTATATTAAAGGAATACTACACTACACTGCACTTGACTATACTGTACTTGCAAATAGGCTAGTATGCTATACCAGCCTTGCGACGGGGTACCTAGATTTTTTAAATAATTAAGGAGCTACTTGAACGCACAAGTGTAAAATACCAACCATTTAACGATAAAACATAGTTTATCAGCAGTCGAATACAGAATCTTCAATTCAGTAATCTCACCCGTCCCTCTGCCCTCTCTAGGAAAATAAGCGTAACAAAATTCACATCGGTTAAAAGATACCTCCACTTGGAGGCCCTTCGCCCCAACAAGGGGGCATAGGATTCGAGATCTACCACTGTTATTGGTCTCTGAATCCAGGGTTTGTGGGTTCAAACTTGACAAAATTGGTCATTCTACATACTACATTTTTCATTATATAATTATATTTAGTGCTGCTTCTTCTTACATTCTTGTTTCTTTTCTATCCGAGGTTACTATACATCAAACTGAAGCTTGATATATCAACAATTTACGTTTGGACCCAAAGAACGGTTTTTTCTGTAAGGTGGTCTTCGCGGGTGGGCACGAGAAATTTTAATAAAGAATGTGCGAGAAGAAAGAGCAATTGGGGACGAATGGACACACATCACTGGTTCATAGCAATAGCCGATCATTTTGAGAATCAGAATAAGAAGTCATCTAAAGCGCCTATTTTCTTTACTAATAGACGCAGTTTGCTAATTTTCCCTCATCTAATTAGTTCATTAAAGTAAAAATAAACTTCCTACCATTACTTTTAAAACAGTTTGGATCTGTAAAACTTAAAACGTTTAGGCGTACATATAAAATTGTTTATGGCCTACTGTGTATTTGTACTGTTGCACCCAAATACTCTCACGTGGTTTTAATTATTTTTAGGTAAGCCTAATGAGTTTTTAGTACTACACTAATCTTATGAAAGTCATAATGTTACACGCTTCCAGTGCCTTGGTTATTTATTACTGATAGGAGTAAACTTCATTGTTTCAGGAATTTCTACAAATATGTTAGGCGATTTTCAGTTGTCTTATTTATTTTTTTCAGGTCGCTTTCGGATGTTATTGCTGAAATCTTGGGTTAGTAGCAAATCTATATTGGAAGGAGATTTTTGAAAACGAAACAATGGGGAAACATTTTGAACAGGCAGGAACTTACCCATGGCCCCTGGGTATGGCCTACCCAGGGTAGGGCCGCTGGCCCCTCTGGAAATTTTGATTACACAAATCTGTAAACTAAATTACTACAAGCGACTAATATGAAGTGAGGCTTAAGTTTCCACATACTGTACTATCAAATGAGTTGTTTGGACAAAAACGAGAAAAACAAGTGGTAGCCTAACAGCTACTTTAGATATGAGCATGTAGGAATAAATAATTCCACTAAACTTGAAATTATTTCCAGTTAAGCAATTTACTGTAATGCAGATAAAGCAATGGATGTAATCTATCCCATTTTATATGAATAGTAGGCCTATCTGTGAAATTATAAGGGGTAGATAAAGTCATGTGAGTGTACTACACTAAATTTTTACACGTATCCATACTCACAGGTCCAACTACAGTACATCAAGGATGTGGATGATGATTATAATGATGATGATGATGATGGTGGTGGTGATGATGATGATAATGATAATAATAATAATAATAATAATAATACTGTAATAATAATAATAATAATAATAATAATAATAATAATAATAAAGTGGTTGTAGTAATAAGAACATAGTGGTGGTGGTGGAAGTAATTTATTCATTTGGCCCCCCTTGGCAAAATTTCTGTGGACGTCCATGAACTTACCAGACTGTCGAATAGTCCGGTTGGCATGACTTGGTAGAAAGAGTTTACGATTTTATCCTCTAAGAAATAGTGCTAAAAATGGATAACTAACTCAATACTAGAGAGGCATTTAAAACAAAGATGGAAATAATTCCATGTCTATTAGCAGTGAAGTTTATTGTTACTTTTGTTGTTGTTGTTCTTATTATTATTATTATTATTATTATTATTATTATTATTATTATTATTATTATTATTATTATTAAAGTTTGTTAGTTACAGAAACTGGACATACAATTCAAAATACACATTACTTCCTAGAAAAAACAATTTAAACGAAGCTATATGATATGTCAATTATAATTATAACTGTGAACTTTTATTTCAAATTGCTCCTGTTCCTGTCGGGAGAAACAGTTCGGTAATTAGTTTTTAATAGTACGAAAGAGAACACTTAATACATACACATGCAACTCCCATACACACAATCATACATTCACAATATTAGTGGTTATAAATACTGTCGTAATTTTTTTAGTAGGTCTAAGTATATGAAATTACATATAAGAATAAAAATACGCCAAGAAAATGAAATAAAAGTTTTATATTTTATTCTATTCTTTTCCTAAATCTTATTGGAGGTTTTTGTAACATAGTATTGTGCAGTTTTCTCCAAAACTTAAGCCATGGTTTAACGCAGCTGATGATTTACATGTAATTTCAAATAAGGGTGAGGTGCCATATGTAAATTTTTAATTTTTCTTTCTGGAAAGTTGTTTTATTTACTTATTCCAGCACAGTGAAAAAGTCAAAATACTTAATAGTATTGGGTTAAAAATTACATATTTGTACTAGCTCAAAAGCTTATTAAATCTTGGAGATAACCCCGCTTATGTTAATTTTTATTAATTTTCTCGCACCTGAATTTTCGAACTTCTTTGTTATTTTTAATACCGTAATTGTTATTTAGATTATAATTGTAGCTGAATGGACTTAAAATTGCCACTACTATTCTTGAGTATATAATAAACAAACTGGCCTGTCATTTTTATCATATTTTTCTTATGGTAGGTGTTCTGCAACCATGTGAAAGAAATTGTAATTAAAATGGAAGGCTTTATATTCGATAAAATATTTTTTTCTCTCTTTCGTAGTTTTACCTCTCCCTTATACGGCCCGCGCCGCCCGGGTCTTACCGGTCCGCGATCTGTCGGGAGAGGAAGGACTATGGACATACCTTTTTGACCAGACAAGGACAAGGAGGGCCTCCCCGGATGAGTGATCAGCCCAATGCCGGGGCCACCTCCGAGACAACACGAACACATAGGTCGAGATACACCATTCACACACACACCCTCACTCCGAACAAGACGAGGATGGGATGAAGATGATAATGACGGCCAGATGAAATCCGGGGACCACAAGGTCTAAAGTTACCCGACATTTGTCTCACAGGTGAGGGAAACCCCCGGAAAAACCCTCACCTAGGTAACTTGACCCTACCAGGAATCGAACCCGGGCCCGCTGCGTGAGAGGAGCCACAGCGATGGACTCGATAAAATAATAATGCCAGAAAAAAAAATTCATGTCAACTCTTAGGACCACACAAATACTTTATGTTGTATTACGTTGCTTTATTTTAATTTCCTCCAATTGTGTTGATCTACAAAGATTTTATAACATAGTGGGTGAATTAACATGGGCCTTATAATACGCATTGTTGTGTTTCTCTGAATAAAATTTGAAAGCATTCTGTGGGGCAATATCTAAAGAGGAAAATTTCCATGTCCCGTTGGTTTTACAATTTGACGATTTTCTTTTTTTCGGTAAGAATTTTGTTCCGTATTTTAAATTTTACTGTTTTTATATATTCGTTAGATTTTGTCGTTTTAATAAACTGTAGGCCTATACTCGAATGTTTATGTTTAGGTGCTTTAGAGCTGGAAAAGCATTGTTTTAAGGACATATATTATGAGTAATATTATTTTACGTGCTTTATGATGTATTTTGTGTTTCATAATGCTGTGTGTAAAGGCTTGTTAAAAGACGTATGTTAGTAAATGTCAAATTTCTTTGCCGATGTTCGTTACGTAATATTTATTTTTAGTGTCCGTTATAAACTTATGAGACATCTTCTAGCAATTCATTAAAAGACAATGTAACTATGAAAAACAAGAATATCTTCTCACAGCGAGCGTTCGTATATGAAAGCTGTTTTGGGAAATATTAGCATACATCAAATTAATTATGTAAATTGTCTTGCATAAAGCTGTAATGACGCTTTTAAAAATCTCGCCTCATTGATAATAATGGCTTGTGGACACTCAGCAACAGGGTTATCTGTGGACTTGATAGTAGTAAACAAAGTAGTGTTTGATGCTTGCTAAAATTAATAAATAGCCCATTCATTGTGCATCAAAACAAGAACTCGGGTCATTCAGATTCCGTGAAGATGTGCGTAATAAATCATCTTGGCAAAACTTAATTTTATAAGTTATATCTAGACCTGGGATTTTAAGGCAAAAGTCTATTTTGTTCCTTATGAAATAACATGAAAATTTCTAAATATACGGATGTTTCAAGATAAATCACTTATATTTATAGAGTTTTATAGTGCCCTAAAATGCCTATTTGGACCCTTAGAGCCTATTTTACTATTTTAGTGCCTAAAATGCCTATTTTGTACATTTAAAATAAAATTCAACTTCTTTAATTTTTACAATCTCATAATGGACATCCCTCAATAAAAAGCAGAACAGCAGAGGTGGGTTTTTACAGAGACTTGATTATTCCAAACCATTGTCGCTAAAGGAATGCTGACTGATGGGGAGGGGGAGGATTAAGGGGGAAGGACTACTGTGTCAAGTCACCAGTGAAAGAACATCTGTTTAAGTGGAAATAGTTCGTGATGCCTAATTTTGCAGTTAATTCTGTTAAGAATAGATATACCACGGTTCTTGCAGTAAAATCAAAGAGCATGTTACAGTTTAAGTGTATATTGTAATATTTTAAAGTCTATTTTCTATCTATTTACACATTTTTAAAGCATATTTTAAATGCCTATTTTCTCTTTTAGCTGCCTATTTACTTGTTTTAAAAGCCTATTTTACGTGCCTAAAACTAATTTTTAGAACCTAAAATCCCAGGGCTAGTTATATCATATAGGCCTTTACTACAACCAACCGAAGTGATGACGTCGCTTAGGCCTACTTTTATTCGGGGTGCAAGGGACATGAATCCCATGGCCGGATACACGTACGTATTTTTTTTCTTTCTTTTCCCACACGCAAAGATAAATGAATGATTGCAATTTACTTGACACCTTCCCGAGCGCTTGTCAGTATACACGTTTTGTTGTATTAATGCCAGGCCCGACCTTGTGCTGATAACACACCGTAGTCTCCCGGGTCAGTCACTATTAAAGAAACTTATGAAACTCACTAATACCGAATGCAATAAATTATAATTAACATTGCTGGGCAATTTGTGGGGATTTGAAAGTAATAGCGTTATTGCTTGAATTACAAGGAGGGTTCACTAAATTGTGCTTTTTATATTTGTGGGACAGTCGAGCAACAGCAAAACATTATGTGGTGAAGAACTGGCCTATCAGACAAGGTTATGTTCCTGGTGAGTGTAGTACATTTAATTAATTGTATTAAATGTCCTCCGATAGTGCAACGTGAAATAACACTTCTTTCTCCACTACGTATAAAACTAGGACTACTAAAATTTTTGTTAAATCTCTAAGTAAGAGTGGAGAAGCCTTTCAATACTTAAAGACTCTGTTCTATAAAATCAGTGACGCTAAATTAAATAAAGGCGTATTAACTCCCGGTCCAAAAATTTAAAATAAAGGAACTCCAGAATAGCGTAGCCAGCCATGCTCTACCATTAGCGACCGTGCCCCTCCGAGCCGCGGAGAACAAAAGAGATACGATCGGTGCAAAGGTAAAATTTCCCGTCGCAGAAAGGATTCAATGTGAGACATAATAAACCCCGCGCTATTCAGTATATTGCTCCTAAACTAATAAAAATGTTCCTAATCTATCATAACCTGTCACGGGCCTAGAATTCTTAATGCAGAAGCTTTTTACCCTTCCACATCTTTCATAAAACATCGCTACAACAGTCGTTTATCTGCCGAATTCAATCGGCATGTAACCTTGTTCGTAATATTGGCGACATTGTAGACTTGGTCCCACTCGGTACGGCCCGGTTGTGGCGGCGGTCACCTTATTCTCAAGTTTAGCGGGGGAAAAAAAATTTGAACGACACATTTTTTTTAGAAAAGACCATACCAGCATGAAAATCGTTTGTACCTGTCGTCAAAGAGTTTGTAGGGAATCATAAGGCAGAAAAATTATCGCCAATTAATAGAGACATTACTAAGAAACCTCAAAACAGTGGGCTGCTGTATGTCACTGAAAATCCACTTCTTCCATTCTAATTTGGATTCCTTTCCTGAAAACTTGGGGCTGGTAGTGATGAACAGGGAGAGCAATTTCACCAAGATGTTGCTACAATGGAGCAACGGTATCAGGGAAGACGGGATCCAGTGATAACGGGCGATTATTTTATATATTTATTATTTTTTTAGGGAATAGGCTTTTCCAGTTCTCGTAAGAGAAAAGATTAAGTATTTTTAAAGGTTTCAAACAGTTGTTCCTAGTATGTTTTAATAGCTGGTATGGTATTAGTTACCAGCTTTATCACAGATAAGTTTCCCTTGAAAATTTTCATACACAAATGAGCACAATATATTTTTTAATAGGTAAAAAATCCTGATTTTTCAGTATATCAAGTAAATACCTATAACAAAAAAGTTACGTATTACACACTTTTCACTGGAATTTTCGTGTTCTGCGCACGTAGTTAGGATCAGCATATTTCATTCAAGTTATGGTAAGTTCAGATTTGTTGAGTAGTGTAATTATTCATTTATTTAGTTACGCTTATTTTCCGAGAGACGACAGAGCGACAGGTGATAACCCTCGAATTCAACTAGGATATTACTAGATATATTCAACTAGAGCCGTGGAATCTGGTCCCGAGGCTCCAATTTAGGCTTGGAGTAAATCTACGACACGGGACATCCGGCTTAAAATTCCTCCCGGAGGACTTCGTGCCGAGGACTTTTACGTCCTGAAAAATCGCTACTTCTACACCACCGCAACCGACTGTTGCTAGATACTGTTGCCAAAATTTATTTTTATTTTTATTTCCGTTGCGTTCTTAAGCAATT
Organism: Ectobius pallidus; assembly: GCA_964059195.1. Lineage (NCBI taxonomy): Eukaryota > Metazoa > Arthropoda > Insecta > Blattodea > Ectobiidae > Ectobius > Ectobius pallidus. The sequence continues at coordinate 32,971,805 of CAXKWD010000011.1, forward strand.
GTGAAAGTAATGAATTTTGTAAAATCTTAAAAAATAATCACAGATTTGGAAGCAAACTCGCAATTACAGAAATCAGCAAAAGAGAAAAATAATTCTTCGTCGAAGTGCAGCAGATTGGGGGTTGAAAATCAACAAATCACATACAAGCAAGATACACATCACTGAACTCTGAACATATTTATTTCAGCCTAGTTGAAACTGTCTTTCTGTTTCCAGTTTCGTGGGTTCGATGGCAGCATTTATGTGTTAGAATTGCGACAGTACCAATCTGTAGATTTGCAAGCATGTAAATGAACTCCTACTGGACATAATTCCTTCACACTAGCGACAGTTACAGGCCTAAACTGTAGTATACAACTGTCGTTAAATAATTACCGAAAAATAAGCAATGAACATCATCTACTTTAATTAAGAGCCATGGTTCCGTTGTCATATTTTTTTGTAGGAATATGATTGAATAATATTTTGTATTTCCTGTGGGCACAGTTTGGGTTAGAACTGGTTTTTCGTGATGAGCTGAGATGTTTACTGTTTTTGCGTTGGCAATGCATAAAATTGAATGACGCGAAAGAAAAGCCGTAGGACGGAGGAATGCATAAAGCAATTAGATTAACAGATTGCATGGACACAAGGATAATAAGATACTATCCTACGCATCTACAATTATATACATGATTTTGGCAAGCTTCGCAGTGGGCAATGTCCTTTCTTACACATAACATTTGATCTTCAAGATCTGTATCTATTTTGAGAGAGCTTGTTGATTGTGTCAAAGATACGAGTTCCTGAAATGTTATAAAGAAGAAGAAAATATATTTTCAATAATAATTGTAGTTCGATCGTACAAATGTCGGGTAACTTTAGGCCCTTGTTGCCCCCGGATATCATCTGGCCGTCATCATCATCTTCATCCCATCCTCGCCTTGTACAGAAGAGTGAATGTGTGTGTTCATGGTGTGTCTCGTCCTATGTGTTCGTGTTGTCTCGGAGGTGGCCCCGGCATTGGGCTGATCACTCAACCGGGGAGGCCCTCCATGTCCTTGTCTGGTGAAAAAGTATGTATGTGATCCATAGGTAATCCCTGTCCGACAGATCGTGGCCATGTAAGCCCCGGGCGGCATGAGTCGCTTAAATGTCCCTAAAAGGGAGAGGTGAAACTAAGGTAGAGAGAGAGAGAGAGAGAGAGAGAGAGAGAGAGAGAGAGAGAGAGAGAGAGAGAGAGTTTGGTCGTAATTACTAGTAAAGAAAAAACAAAGTATTCGTAGAATATATTTATGGACGATTATTATTATGATCGTTATTATTATTATTATTATTATTATTATTATTTTTTTTTTTTTTTAGGCGCTTAGGTATTATTTATTGCTTGTTGCCGCTTCTATTTTAAAAACGATGATTTTGGTTCATAATATTTTGCTCTTTTACTGAAGAAATTTGTTTACATCAGTTAAAGTTACAACCGGGAGCCAAAAGGGGTGTACCCGATTATTTTTCAATATGTATTGATTACTAAAACTTTATTTATATTAGTAGTCTTACATGTCCCTACTACAAGTATGAGGATGCATATTGGTTTTACAATTCGTATTATATTAGTACATATCCTCTTACAATAATTATATGAATTCTTGTTTACAAATTCGACTTGCATCTCCATTTGTCTCCGTTGTAGATTATTGCTGGTGCTTCTGCATTTGCTACATAAGGACATTTGTGGATTGGAACAACGTCTTCCGTTGAAAATTAACCGCCGATGAAGTGGAGTTATTTGTTGCAAGATAACCCTGTCCTGACACTTAATTCCTAGAACAACTTCATTTATTATAATTTGTTTGTCATAACTCATTCTGAATAGCAGGCCCTTCCATCATCTAGTCTGTGGGAGATAAAGAGCTTCAACTCAGCGCTGCGTGGACTCTAAATTTTCCACCCACTAACGTGATTTCGCTTCCTCTTCAATTTCCGTAGAAAAACTCGTCCGTAGCGTAGCGGCCAAAATCGGGTTTGCCATCATGGAGGCAAGGTTCAAGTCCCGTTCGCCCGTGTTAACATATTTCCTGGTGAACAAAGATGCGGCTGTCGAGAAGTTTCTCGGGCTATTCTATTTTTCTGTAGTCCTATCCATTTTAACATCTTTCCACTTTCTTTTCCTAACATTCTGTCACTATTACCATGTAGCCAGTGTAGTGAAGGAAAATTAAAGTAGGGCCTACCCCAAAAATTGACTGTAGCATAAGAATAATTTTTCTTTGATTGATGCATAGGCCTATACATAATCTTTCTCCGGTATATACTTTATAGTGTTCCGGAAAGCGCCGATGATACTGGTCGTTCATTATTCGATAGTCATGATCAGTGCAATGCATTTAATGAGCAAAAAATAGCGAAAATTTCAAAATAAAAATGCATCTAAACGTAGTAAAAAATGATATAAAATAAAAAATAGTCAATAAATTTCTTGTAATTAGTTTTTTAGAAGTAACGAGTTAATTTTATAGATCAATTTAATGGAAGTCTGTGCATTACAATTAATTTGACAGTAGGCTATAAAACACCAACGAAGTAAGTAAATTAATGCTACTTGAACACTCTTTTTGGAAAAAAAAACTATTATTTCATGACTGGCATGCCCCTCAAAATGCCCCTATCGGATATGTGCTATTTAGAATGAAATTTAAAAACATTTAATTCTTTATATAACATAAACTTCAGTGGTAAAATGAAGGATGAAAATTTGGTGGAGATTCTCAAATGAAAGGGCTGTCTACTGTCTAAAAGCAGTGTTTTGTACCTCCATTGGAGGTTTGCTTGGAAATGTAGGGCAGTTCAAAATGCACGTGATAAAAATAGGGTTAGGATTTGTGCTCCAAGTGTGCTTTCCTTTCTGTAAACGTTATTTGCTTATAGCGTAAAGTCACCGAAAGGCCTAGGCGGCAAATCACAAAATATAGGCTAACAATAGCTGAGCACCTGGTATCATATTTATTTTATTTCATTTTATTCCTGCAAGGAAGTTAAAACACTTTCAGTCACGTTTTATTCAAAAGTTTTAAACTTGTCTTGTTATTGCAGTAAGTTCTTATTGCTGCGATTCGGTTTTGCGGATTCGCTGAGAAAGCTGCAATCACTTTGTTAGCAATTTTGACATAATAAGAAGAAACTAGAACCTGTAAAAACATTCTAATTGAACGTGAGATATTTGGTTATCGTCATCGCTATGACGAAGTTTAGAACCGTAATACAAAGACTGAAAGTTTTCTATTCTCACAAAAGGAGATTTAAGAGATTAAATAGAAGAAAGAGGAAATCCAATGTAAAGTTCATCATGTTTTCTCAATATAAAGATAATCTTTCCATCCCCTTTCTCTGGTCGGGGATACTTCGTACAAACACAATAGAACGACAAAGAAACACAATGTACTTTACCTTGTGTACTCTGTAAAGTGGTAGCCTATGTGTATATACTCGAACACAATTTGATGAAACTGTAACCTAATTGCAGCGCCAGCAATTTTTCTTCAGGTGAGCCAGAGGAATATAAAGTTGCGATATGACCCTATACTGTTCTTGCCATTTTAAGAAGACCTCGTCCCAACAATTCGTCTATCTACAAAAGAATATAATAGCATTGTTCTCTAATCCGAAAATCTGCCCCGACACAGGCAAATAACAGGTGCTCTTGTAGTCGCGTGGATTTCCCCTGTGTTGCCGCTGTCATTCACCACTTGTCAAGTGAATTAAACGTGCCGTGGTACGTATATGGCAACATTGTGCCTGACTGCAGACAAGTGTGAATACGTCTATTACCTTTCTATTCACTGACCGGCAGGTCGAAGAGGATTTGGGCGGCAGCAGGTAGCGGCAGTTCTTGAGAAAAAAAAAAGTTTTAAAAAGTAGCACCCACAATATATTTATCATAAAATTTTTGTATCTAAATTGTTAAATAATTAAATTAGATTTGAGTCACCCTAACGAATGTGGACTATTTTGAAATTTAATATGGTAGGTTCAAAAAGAACTCTAATCTCTGGGATTGCTTGGATTCAATTTCTTCCCCAACAACTGTTACCACCTCTTCAAGTTTTTAATGTGAAACGTTACCGGAATTGGACGCCTTCGCCAGCACTAGCCTTTTCTCGTTCCGAAATACCAGATAACTCGAGATAGCTTTTCGGGTACCTAAAGACTGAAATTTAATGCACATTTACCTATAGAAGCAAGCAGTACGTGCTCCAAGGAACCGATGTTTCAACAGCAAAGACAAAGAAGGCGGGGCCAATAAAGTCAATGCAGAATGAAATGTTTCACGATTGCATTTTATTTGTTTTCACCATCAGTAGGTAAGAGCTCCTATCCAAACTCTTCTACAGTGAGTCCCACGCAAGAGCTGGCCAATGACGCGGGTTTCTGCGTTGCGGCGGGCACAGCTCCAACTCCCGAGTGATCGGTGTAATGATTCAGGTTCTCACAGTTACAGTTGGAATTACAATGAAAATAACCACGTACCTCATCACAAGAGATGTTGGAAATGTCCTCCTCTTGCATCGACACAACACTGGCACCATTTTAGGAAATTTTCTTTGACGCACATAAGTTCTGCTTCCGAAATAGAGTTCATTTCTCTTGTGATATTGTCTTTAAGTTCTTCTAATGTATGGGAAATTGTCTTATACACTTTGTTTTTCAAGCTCCCCCATAAATAATAGTCACAAATTTCCTAAAAAGATGCCAGGTTTGTGTGGCTGCAAGAGGAGGACATTTCCAACATCTCTTGTGATGAGGTATGTGGTTATTTTCATTGTAATTCCAACTGTAACTGTGAGAACCTGAATCATTACACCGATCGCGGCTTTATTTGCGTAGATATTTCACCCGATCATTCGAGAGTTGGAACTGTTCCCGCATCGTCGCAGAAACCCGCGTCATTGGCCAACTCTTGCGTGGGACGCACTGTACAAATGACTTCAGTTACAAATGTCGCACCTTCGATGCTTTTTTCATAATATCTTACCACTAGTTTGGCACACCATTTAAAAAAGTAAAGCAAAAACAGGACCAGTAGCTAAGTTACGTTTCCTCACCAGCCCTGTGAGCGGATGCCGACTGTGGGTCGACGCTATTTCGTTAAATTTGAGGCAGAAAGAGTAGGTGGGTTTCTCAAAACAATCCCATCCCCCGATCACCCCTCTTTCCTTTCCCCTTACAAGTTTCTAGAATTGTGGTGTTCATTTCATCTTGTATGAACTGAGGATGGCGCAGCATACGCCGAAATGCATCTTCAAATAAGTTGTGTATTTAATGGTAAGGGTAAAGGCGGAATATTATAATAAAAATATATTTAATATTAACCCTTATCTGTTGGAAATGAGTTATTTTAATTCTATAATTAATTTAAAGGAATCATTTAGTATAGTTCTTTACTTGCGTTATTTTCATAAACTTAGCGACTTGTCGGACAAGCACAACATTCAACAAATATCAGAATTCATTAATCGATTTTCACACACATATATATATATATATATATATATATATATATATATATATATATATTATATACCTATTTGTATTCACAATACCCTCACTACATATTTGATAATAAAATGTCAGTCAAGTAGTACAGATCTTATCTACTACAGTGTTGTAAATACATACATACATGCATACATACATACATGCATACATACATACATACATACATACATACATACATACATACATACATACATACATACATACATACATATATTACGCACCATTAGATAAGACAAACTATTTACACACCAATACTCATATCAATAAAAATAATAATAATACAAAAAAGTCCTCTGCCCATTCAAAACAATATCACATAAAATATTTCTAAACATAACTACATATCTTACACATTCATTCATATGCACTGTCACATATTGACCTGAACATATCTTCACATTCACTAATATCAGAATCTAACATTTAACCTACTCAATTTTTAAATAATAATAATAATAATACACTTTTTGGCGTTGGCAGGAAACGTTTCGAAGGTTTTTGCAGATAATTCATTCCAATCCTCCATCCCTCTATTTAAAAAAGAAAACTAAATGCTATTTGTTCTCTCGGGCCTACCCCTAATTTGGTGTTTGTGAAGCTTCTTACTATTGTAATCTGGTTCTTTAATTTTGCTCTGAAATTCTTCCCATGCAGGTTGTTTCGTGTACATTTCAATCTATTTACTTTCCTTCTAGATTCTAAAAATTCCCACTCCAGGGTTTTTAACATAACGCTATCATAAAATAGACGCAATACCAGCTGCTCGACAATGATTTATTTTATAATTTGCCACCTAGGCGTCTAAAAAAATTATCTTATTTTTATAAATGTGATAAGTTGCAGTTTTGGTTTTAATTAATGAGATTCCAAACCAGCAAAAAAGATGCACTGAAGATGGCATAAATACGCTGAAAGGCTTGGCGGCGAGTTATAGAATAAATAATTGTTGACTAACTGGTATTGCGTCTATTTTATTTCATTGATTGAACTTAACGTTACCTAACATGTATTTTAATAACTAAATTCAAAACTAAACTCCGTGGCAGCGCTGTCAGTTTTTTGTACTTATTCATACACATCTTGCTGTTTTTCTCTGCACCATTTCTAACTTTCCCAAACAACGAAAAAAAAAAAACTACACCTACTCCTAAAATTAAATGGAATGGAATTGACCTCCAGGATGTCCACCGCATTATTTTTATTAACAACTTCGTCTCACGTGTGTAATAAAGACTTTGTGAACTTTTCGTGAGAAAATAAGTGGTAGTTGATTAATGTTAATATACTTTAGACATGTGGTTGAAAAAAGCATTTTCTTTTTTCTTATAGGTTTACGCTGGTTGCGAGCGCTCATCATGAGATGTAGTGTTGGATCTGTGCCCCCTGGTCCTCGGGTGGGATGCAGCCAGCACTACATGTGACACACTTAGGTAAGTAAATAACACCATTTTGTCTTTATTTGTTTATTACAGTGAACAACATGTAGGAGATGTGTGGTATCGGAAAGATCGATGCCCGAAAACACCACTCTCGGTTATGACTAGGGTACGGATGTTTATTAGCCTACCTAAATAAGGGGAAAATATGACTGAAAATATGCCCTTAAAAATAACTAAATATGACCCAAAAATTTAAAATACGACCTAATAAAATAACGTATTTTTTAAAAATTATGTTCTAATTTAAAACGTTTAAAGACACTGAATTCTTACATCACATAAATTCAATCAGATAATCACTTTTTAACAATTTTGCTAATTTATAGTTTTACTTGTAATGCACTTCTATTATTAAACAATTTTCTCCTGTTTGGTCGCTTCATCAGCTCCATATATTTGTAATATTTTTGTAGACCTTCATGTCCCTATAAAATATGAACAATTGAATTAATTTTAAAATTTAAGATACTATTAATTTAGCGTAATGAAATAAATTTCAAATTTAACTCAACCCTGTAGTACATACACTGTATAATTGCGCTCTTTTACAGAATTTATAACTGAAATAAGACGTTAAATTACAAATATGGCCAAAATATGACCAAGACCACAAAAATTACTAAAATATGACTTTATATGCAAAATAAGAATTTTCCGGTTAGGATAACAAGCATGCAATTTGTGTTTGCGGTAAAAATGGAGGTTAGGACAAAAATATGACATGTCATAATCATCCGAACCCTAGCTATGACCCTTTACACCTAAGGACGTAGTTGAGCTACTTATTAAAATGGTTAGTTACAGAAAATCTACTGCGAAATATGAGGCACGAAAAACGGATCCATTAGTCATTTACATACCTTTACTAACACATGAAGAACAAATTAGGAAACACCATATACCAAGGTCACATATTTAAAAAAACACTCGTCTTAATGTGTTGTTTGACAATCCATTTCATCACTCAGTTTCTTGACGTCTGGCTCACAGTTGGTTACACCAAACCGGATGCAAGAGTTCAGATGTTCAACTGTTGATCTGTTTCTATATTTATTTTTTATATACTTTAAATGGGCACTGGAGAAAACTGCATAACGACGAGCTTCATGACCTGTACTCTTCACCAAATATAGTAAGAGTAATTAAATCACGGATGAAATGGGCTGGACATGTTGCGCGCATGGGGGAGGAAAGACGCATCTCAAAAGTATTGACTGGGAGACCCGAAGGGAAAAGATCACGTGGAAGACCTAGACATAGGTGGGAGGACAATATTAGGACAGATTTAAGGGAAGTAGGATTTGCGAGGGATGATTGGATAGACTTAGCGCAGAATAGGGTTGAATGGCGGACTCAGGTAAGCGCGGCAATGAACCTTCGGGTTCCATAAAATAGGAAATATTCCTTTTGCTTGATGAGGAATTGTCTATTGCCATTGAGTAAGTAAGTAAGTAAATACAGGTATATACTTTAAGTTTGAAATGTTGATTGACACATATATAACGCAACATAACGCCTTAATTTTCAGAGCTACATTACTAATACTGGTTATTTGTCACTGGGCCCCAAGATCAAAACCTGTCTTCATTTTCTTGTCCAACAACACTCTTCAAACACAAGTCGTTTGGTATAGTGATGATTTGAAATTCAACTGTAGCTCCATTTCCATTAAAACGTTTGCAATGACAAAGACAATCCTTCAGGTTTAAGAGACTTTATATGAATTTGAGATAAATTAAGCCAGTGACCTGATCTCTTTGACGTATGAGAATAGGATTTCGAACTCATCTCTTAAATTTTGTTAATATTTCTACGTTTCTGTCATCTCGTCGCTGGCTTGGCAGCTAAACAAAAAATCGGATTTCCTGAAATTACTCCGCTAACTACCTGATACGGCGTAGTGATCGACACGTTGCCGACCTCTGCTTTAGACAATACCTAGTATTTAACCACGAACTTCTACGTATTTGTGTAGCATCTAGTTCAGTTATGCCCTCTCAGGAAAATCAGCGTAACAAAATTCACATAGGTAAACAGAACCTCCACTTGGAGGCCCTTCGCCCCAACATGGGGGCATAGGATATGAGAGAGAGAGAGAGAGAGAGAGAGAGAGAGAGAGAGAGAGAGAGAGTGTTCAGTTATGAGTAGGGTTCGGATGTTTATGACATGTAATATTTTTATTCAGACCTTCATTCTCTCCCCAAACACAAATTAAATATGAATTGCACATTTGTTATCCTAATCGGACTTTATATTGCATATTTTGGTCATATTTTGGTCATTTTCTTGCTCTTGGTCATGTTTCGGTCATATTTCAGTTATAAATTCGGTAAAAGAGCACAATTATGCAGTATTGCACTAAATTGTCTGCTTACATTTTATTCCGAAAAAAAAGTAACGAATATTTTGGTTGTACTGTAACTGAAATGTGAAGGGACAATAACAAGTAATAGCACAATTACATCTTCCTCCTTATTGTTAACAACTTCCAATAGACATGTTTTTAAAATACATTCAGTTCACATTTTGCAGTGGTATCTGGAAACATTAACAGATTAGAAGTTCTTTACAAGTAAAACTGTAAATAAATCACCTGTAAAATTTAAAAAAATGATTATCCTATTGAATTAATGTGATGTAATAATTTAGTGTCATGAAATGTTTTAAATTGGTACATTTATTTTTAGAATTCCGTTCTTTTATGAGGTCATATTTAGGATTTTTTGGTCATATTGAGTCATTTTTAAGGTCATATTTGCAGTTATATTTTCCACTTTTTTAGGTCATAAACATCCGAACCCTAGTTATGAGTTAAAAACACTCACCGTGCGAAATTAATAACCACCTTAGAGCGAGCTGTTTAAGGTGCTAATCCCCATACGCTGTATATCATCGTACTCAAGATGGAATTGAATACTCAGGCGTATTTATAAACGACTCGGAAGATATCAAGAAAGAATAAATATTGTAGGATACTAGATAATAATAATAACAATAATAATAATAATAATAATAATAATAATAATAATAATAATAATAATAATAATAATAATAATCGAAATTGACCAAATTTTCCAATGAAATCTCTTCACCAAGAAATAGGTTAGTAACGGCATTATGCTACTATTCTACTCAGAGGATCAATTAAAGTTGTACTGTCGTTGATACCAATTACACAGGTTGCAGAATGCTCAGTGTTATCGAAACTATAACTTCACTAACTCCTCGAAGTAGAGAGACGTTAGAGAATTTTTGTAGGCTACATAGTTACCCTGTTGTCAATACTTGTTTCACTTTCAGTGTGTCAATATTGTTTTTTTTTTTTTTTATTGTTCATCAGTGGTTGACTGTTAACCCATTTTATAGTTTAGATGTTATTTTATTTTATTTTGTATATGGTGACGAGATCTACAGTATAACAATTTTGTTCTTTGATCAAATAAATAATAATAATAATAATAATATTAATATTAATAATATCTGGCCACTTTCCCACCAGGGCTGTTAGTACCCTATCTTAAACTTTCTCCACCCATTGTAACCGTATTATTATTATTGTTATTGAAATATACTTGTTCCAATTGGATTTACTCGCACAATTTTACATACAATAATTGCGCCTCGACTAAATCACGAACAAATAATTCATTGCCCTCTGAGTACTATCAATGAATTGTTCTGAAGAATAATAATGACGAGATGAGCAGGTGGCACACAACCGTTGATTCTTAACTGGGAAAAGTCAAATGGTGCAACCTTTTGTTATTATGGACAATTTACCGGGCATTGTAACTCTACCGTTAGAGCAGGGGTAACAGCATTTAAGGGGGCTCATACACCAATCAGTGTGATTTTTTTTTTACTTACTCTCATATTAAAGAACACACCTTTCTGAAAATACCCTATAATTTTTATGTTTAAATTCTCTCATTTAGTGGAAATTTACAGTTTTAAATGCCAGTATGTGCGTTAAGTTGTAAGGGATGTTGAATTTTCGAAGCCATTTTCCCGTAACTTAATATTTTCAACACAAAAAAAACACAATATCTCTTAAAGTAATGGTCCAAATTGCATTAAATTTTGCACACACATAGATTTTTATATATTATAGGGGAAAATTTTAAATAATCTGATGTATTTGCATCACAAGATTATTTCACTTGTAAACATAATGTGAAAAAATTAGTAATAATTTGATATTGAAATTTTAAAATCCCTGAAAATTGTATCAGGCCTACCACAGCATTTATGGAAGGTTTAGCCTCTAGATTATAGTATCAGCTGTGAATAAAAAAAAAAGATTACACCAATCAGATTGGTCATTTGCAAGAAATCATGTTTCTTAGGCCTTATCGCATGCTGAAAAATAAAAAAAATAATTTTCTAATATCAACCTTCATATCTGTGACATTACAATAATTTTTGTGCACATTTCAAGCCCTAAGTGTATACTTCTATTGTACAAAATGTCATTTTGTTATTGCAAATAGTGTTCCTGCAATGCCTGCTCGGGCATGGTCTCTTGGTGTATGAGCCCCTTAAATTCCGTCATTTTTGTTTCAGAAGAAAGGAACATTTAATTTTGTACCCGTTTTTCTCTCAGTCGCATAGCCAATTGACCAGTGGCCAGAGAGTAATTACTTCATACCAGTGCAGTTAGTAAAACTCTTTTTTATTAACGGGCCAGATTATTTTTGCCTATAGGTCTACTTACCAAGAGCAAACGTTCTATTTTAAGATTTCAGGTGGTTTTTATGATGATGACGATGAAGAATATGATGATTATTATTGTTGCTGTAAACATAAAATGTGAAAATCTCCTGCCATTTTCGTTTTTGGACAATTTGCGTGGTGTTTATGTTAAACACCAAGCGTGTACTTGTGTTACATGAATATAGGCGAGTGTACTTAAATGTTAAAATGAGAAGTGGAAAATTGGAAAGCGGTCAGTCCTCTATTGGAGAATTCCATCAACCACTAATCTATTCATGAAGCCAAAAATAATTCGTGTATCGTACGCATGACATGAATTTCCTCTCGATTTGGACTTCTCTGTTCACTTACTTCTAGGCGCACCGTTTCTCAACCTTTTTGAACCCGGGGACCTCTAAAATGTCTAAAAAATCTTACGGACCCCTAATTTTACATCCCATTTTTAAAAGATAGCCTATATTCTTAATATATGGGGTATTAATTATAGGTCATTATAACGAAATATGTGAAAAAAATTTACTTCTTTATGATATTTTTAAATTATGTCTGCGGACCATCTGCACAATCTTCGCGGACCACCAGTGGTCCGCGGACCATAGGTTGAGAAACGCTGTGGGATAGAGAATAGATAGACTAGAATTATTTCCTCATAAAACACTTTCCGTTTAACTTGCTGAAGTAAACTTCGTGGAATGCTCTGTAGAGAATAACAAAGCTTGTAAAATCGATCGTATAACATACTTCGTTGATAGAAAACATATATTTCCTCTCAGCTTAAAATCGCAAGCGATAATGAAAATATTTTCATAGAAAATGGGAAAACCTGTTCCAGGTATTTGTATGATAGGCTAATTTAATCGCACTGAATACTGAGCAGAAAAGCAGAGTGAAGCAGGAAACATTCACGAAAAAATTAATCGTTTGCTTCACAAGATCGCAATGAAATTTAGGTTCGATTGCGTAAGTATTCCTGCCAGTCACACTTGCGAGAATACATTTCTGCAAACGCCATAATTACTGTGGAAATGTCAATTCCCCTAAGTCGAACTGCGTGTTAATTACATGCATTGATCGTTCGTTCGCGAAATTGAACTCGCGATTCAGTGGTTTGTGATATGACCTGTTAGATATTTGCACTTTGTAACGGAGGAGTGAATCATGGTTGTTGGTTCAAATACACATTTAACCGTGGTCGCCTTCTGCATAAGCAGTAACACTGTTTTCAGTTTGCTCGTTCCCCAGGATCATCGTACGGGGTGACGTACCTTTGAGCAAATGAGGGAAAAATGCCTACTTCACTTGAGCAAAAATGTCCACTTCACTTGAGCGAAAATGTCCACTTCACTTGAGCGAAAATGTCCACTTCACTTGAGCAAAAATGTCCACTTCACTTGAGCAAAAATGTCCACTTCACTTGAGCAAAATTGTTCACTTCACTTGAGCAAAAATGTCCACTTCACTTGAGCAAAAATGTCCACTTCACTTGAGCAAAAATGTCCACTTCACTCGAGCACAAATTAATCGTGTATTCCAACGATTTGGCAATGCCGCATACAACTGCCAGGCTATTATACTTCTAAATTATCCGTACGATGGTTCCTTAGTAGGAGGAATGAAAACTGATCCAGAACTACAAATGGAGCAGAGTCCTTTCACAGATATTTCAAAAGGGAATTTTACTGTGCACATCCATCGATACATATTTTAACACAGGTTTTAAAGGAGCAACAAATTCGAACGGACATATCAATCCGATCGCATCTTTCTGCGAAGCAAAGGAAAAATAAACACATCCGACTTTATGCCATTATGAACTGGAACGATTATGTTTCGGGAAAGATTAATTTATTAAGATATGTGACGTTAATGAGAGCTAGATATAAAGCACAAACACTGTAATTTCGACATTGTCATCAGTACGTGCCCATCAATTGGCGGTGGACATAAGCTAACTTTAGGAAGTGACATGCCCATGAAATTGCGATGAAACCACACAGTGTTGCCACATCTCGTTTAGAGAAAAAATGTAAGTACCATTTCTGTATTTCTTTACTTTGCTCAAATGAATATATTCATTTGCTCTATTGCTATGGCGATTTGCTCAAATGTCAATCACCGATCGTACGAACGTTATACTTCACCTATTGCAGCTCGATCCCAGATGGGGCACTATGGTTATGAATAAACATCTTCATGTCTCTTTTTCAAATAAAACATTTACTGTGACAATGCACAATAGGCTGGGAGTGCACGAAATTCGGACATTTGTTTAAATATGCTTATTCAGAATTCAAGTTGCTTTTAGTGGGTCCCCCTCGATTACACTGTATTTCTGGAGGGGGGCTTCAGTAAAACTACTTACAATAATTTGTTACAAAGTATATCCCTTACGACCTATTTTTTTCTATCTATATTATCTTCTTAACATTTCTTTGTGAATCCTTATCTCTTTTAAGCTATACAAGTGGTTACCCAGCATTATGAGATCTTCCAGTAATTTATCTTTTCCGATCCCTCTTTCCACGCCGAACCAGGTGTATAGTTCGTACATTCTGTCTCGTGATGGAAGCCCTTAATTTTTTTTTTTTTGCCAAATTTCGCAGAAAGTCTTCGATAGCCCTTCAATTTGCGTGAAATTCCATATATGGAAAGCTGCTAGATATTTTCTTATAAATACTAGCCTTTTATTATTCGTTAATCTGGAAAATGCGTATCTCTCACATTGAAATTTCTTTGTTGGTTCTACCTTTTTAGACTCTTTTAACAGATCATTCCTGCATCTGCGTATTTTTGCTATGCAGTCTGGTGTCTGGTATCTGTATAATTTGGACATATAATAGTAACTAATAACACGATTATCACGAGATCTGTAAAAGTCTTATTTCATTTCGTTCACCGTTGTGTGTTTTATGTACTAACGGGTGCGAATAAAAAGACCTCAGGTTAGAAGTCCATGGCCCAAACATCACCATATACTGTAGTGAGTTTCGTCCAAATCGATCAATTTTTACCCATTTAGGCCTACATTCATGATCTCATCTGTCCACTAATGTAAAAAAGAAAACATATCTGCGTACCATAATGTTATGCACAAATGAATCAAGCAGAGTGGGATGGCTAAAACGAAACGATCGACAAATCCATACGTCATGTTGAATTAATCTATTTCAATGATTTTCTTTCTTTCCCAGTTGCTGTGGCATCAGAGCAAGACCACATACAGTGACTTTCACAATTGAAATCTAATAGCGGAAACTGATGCTTTGATAGCGATTTTCTTTGTCAATATTAAGCTCATACGATGAGGAAGGATTTAATTATGATAAAAATGAATTAATCTGTATTATTGTCTTAATAATATCAATTATTGTACCATAATTGATATTATGGAGTAAAATGAAAGTGAAAATTAGAATTCCGGCCTTGAGGTACTTTCGGACACCCTTCAGTCCATCTATGTTAAAAATTTCAGATCTCTGCGTGACATAGATTTGGCTGGGCATCGCACACAGACAGACAGAAAGATAGACAAACACTTCCTCTTACTATGTAGATTGTGTCGCGTATAGAGATTATGGAACCTAGAAAATAAAACACATTCAAAATACAAGAATTTCAATACAGTGTAATAATAACAATTAGGAGAACAATAGTTATGATCCAAGTGTTAAAAACGAGATTTAATTTGCAAGTGGGTTATGTTTGCGAAACGAGTTTGTAAGGGCGAGCGCACAGACACCTGTTAATGATTTTCTGATACAGGGTTGCCAACGTAGGGACAACGCTTTTCACCTACTTCTAAAATGTTCAATTTCTATCAAACTGAGTCTATTATTTTAATAATCATATGCAAATATTTTAAACTAAAAGAGTATTTTCCCATGTGAAGCAATCAAAGTTGGTTACCTTTTAGTATTTTAATTTTATACCATGCCGTAATTATCTCCTTTTAATTAATATCATGTATCGTTAAAAATGCTTCTTTTACCTTCGACTGTCTAAAAGGAATTTTGATTTTTCACGTTTAAAGTTAACAAAAAAAAAAAAAAACAGCAAAGGACTCTAGGCTTGTAAAACGTTAAAAATATCCCAATGTACAGCATGCACTGAAAACCGTAAAATGTCAGTCAACTTTGAATAAAATATTATTGCTTTTAGGCAGAACGCAAAAGCTCGCATCTCCTTTCTGTACGACCTGTAGGCCTATCATAAAACAACACACTTGCGTTAGGTGTATCTATCAAACGTATTGCGGTGCATTTTTGTGACATTTCTATTTCAATTCAAGGCAGATTAAAGCGAAACAGGATTTAAAATGGCTGCAACAAATTGTTTTTTTTTTTTTTCCTGCAGAGATCACATTACAAAGCTTGCATTATTTTAATATTGTACAAGTCAATAATTGTTTTTTAATCTGGGTAATAAATGTTATTACTTTTATAGAAATCCACAAAGCCTATGCAGCTAGGAGATGTAGGCTTATTTCGCAATACTGTTAATGTGTTTTTAGGAGCTGGTTTTCAGACGGCAGCATTGCTTGCTATGCACAATTACTCGTATCGATTTGGCGTTAGGAGGAATCGCGTGGGACGTCGGGTTAATCTCGACCACGCGGCCCTTGAGGATTCCACCATTTCCACAGCAATGAATAGAAAAAGATTTTAGGTGAATTCCAATTCAAGCCAATGTGAAAACAGCTGTAAAATCTAAGGAGCATCCTACTCTTCTGGTACTCCTGGTCGTAGCTTTTATGGTCATAAACACAATATATATCTTCAGTTGTTTCTTACTTTAGTGTATATATACAGTATACTGGGTGATCCTAAACTATATGTCAAAAATGTAAAGATAGGTAGAGGGGACCTAAATAAGCATATTTCGTATAAGAATGTGTGTGCGGTAATGACACATTAAAGCGCTATACGAAATCTGTGTGTGTCGAAACGTCAGGAATCACCTGGACGCTGTCTACGGCCAGCATTGGATAGGACGGGGCGGTGCATTTCTCTGGCCACCGCGTTCTCCTGATTAACCTGCTTGGATTTTTTCTTTTGGGGTCATATTAAAAGCCTTTCCAGCACCTCTTGTAATTTGTTAATAAATGTTTGTTTCCTTTTGTCTTTATTTGTCTTTTCAGTTTCCTGTGATTCATACTGCTTTACAAGCTAGCGCTTTGATGTGTCATTACCGCACACACATTCCTATACGAAATATGATTATTTAGGTCCCCTCTACCTACCTTTACATTTTTTACATATAGTTTAGGACCACTCTGTATATAGACGAGTTTATTTATACCATACGGCGTCTCTCACATCAACGTTTCCATCTTCTATCATTCCAGTTCTCATCAGTCATTTGCCTATCTCCCATGGACTGTATCACACAATCACTCCACAATAATCTCCGTCTTCCCCATTTCTTTCGCCGAAGAAGCTGCTAGTTATATAGTTTTAATCCCCACCTCTCATGTGAATTTCTTCTAGGATGACTATACCAGCTTCTCTCATTTGAGTCAATTATATTTACTGCTATCACTTGCATCCGATCTCGTAGAGTTTGATTTCTAATTTTCTGAAGTTTAAAGACACAGCAACTTCTTTTCCAATAGTCCATTTCCAGAGCTTTGAATTAATTTTCATTTCCCTTTGAAACCTCCCATAAATCTTTTCCTTACAACACAATTCTTTCATCTATTGTTTTATTGTTAACAAATGGTTATGGTTTTGTAAAGCCATAATATATTATTTCGTCTTGTCGTTCAGATTTTTATTGCTTGATTCAATTTGCAGGGAACTACTACTAGTATTATTACTATTATTATTATTATTATTATTATTATTATTATTATTAAACATGCATTGGGGAAATTTTAGTTTTAAATTATAGATCGTTGTGAACAGTTCGACAACTGGGAATTGCGTTAAGTTTACTGTATTTTGCTATTACGATTGTGCCTCTAAAGGCTCGTGTCCACATGAGAGCTGAGAGTGCGAGAAACTCTCGAGAGTACTCTCAGATGGTGTGTCCACTTGAGAGCGCTAGTCCAATCCTGAGAGTAGCTGAGAGCAAAACTCGAGACATTACTCTCAGAACCGTGTCCACTTGAAATAAAATCGCGCGAATTTTCGTCTCGCATTTAGTACAAACAAGATGGACGCACAACAATGTATTATTCGTTGTTAATATTAATGTAAACATTTTATGAGGGCTTGTTGAATGCTTTTAAGTGAGTACATTCATTTAATTATTAAGCGTTTAGAAGAATTTGACAATCTAATATTGTCAGAATATCATCAGAACATCATGAAGTATTGGTGAATTCGATAGGCCCACAAATTAACTAAAAAGACATTGAAATGTGATATGAGATTCTTGTTAAATATAAACTAATTGTGACTTTGTGCTTTTCCGAAATCAAGCATGTGATTTTTAATTGATAGCATGTCAATTATTCGAGTGGAGTGATCCTATCAAACTGTGAATCTAAACTCCGTGCATCTACATGAACGGATAGGTCTACTATTTATCCTCTGCGTCCACGAAGACCAAGAGCCAAAAAAGTGTTCCTTGTTGATTTGGTCCTTTAGCACTAGAGCAAAAGCATTTTATGCGTCGCTGTTACATGTCTTCTTTTATACGCAATAAACTCATTTACGTCATCTTGGTCCCCTCAAAAGAATACAAAGACAACCACCAAGACTGATTACGCTATAGGCGCCGTGTTTCTAAACTCCGATTTGCAGAATATTTGGAATCGTATGTAGTCTACACTAATATTGTTTTCGTTTATTTTATTACTTAACGATTGCAACTTAGTCCTATGACGGTCACCGCTGTTCCGGAATTTTGTCCCGCAGAAGAGCCCTACATGTCTCTAATCTACAGACATGAGGGTTACTGCACCCGTTACAGCCTTCTTCGCCTCAGAATATTCTGTAGAGGAATCGATGATCGCCGTAGTGAACCATGGAGATTATCAGTGTTTCATTATGTTTCATAAATGAATGTAGTATAAAAATTGTATTATTGTTCAGTAATTCCCTTATGAACTTACTACATTATTTCATGATGAACATATGAACATTAAACGATACCGTATTATAATCTATTATCATTGAGTATTATTGGATTTAGATTTCGTTTTTAGAAAATATAAATAAATATTGAAGGCAAATTAAATAATTTTATCATATGGCTTGTTGGGCATAATAGGCCTATACACATTATCCACTCTCAGAGAACTCTCAGCTATACGAAACAGTTTGGTATAGTGCGAGCTGCTCTCGGAGATTGATTGCAAAGGCGTGTCCACCTGCGAGTTGACTCTCTGAATGCCACTCTCAGCTTCCTCTCAGACAGTGCTCTCAGACGCGTGTCCACATACCGAAACGGAACTCTCGAGAGTTTCTCGCACTCTCAGCTCTCATGTGGACACGAGCTTTAATACGAAGTGAATATTTATAGCGACTTTTATTCCTGGTACAGACTGAATGAATGTGAGGTCCGAAGAAACATTTGTGTATGAGTGTTTTTGTTTAAGATGAACTCTGTAAAAATTCTGAAAAATTATGTTCCAATCTATAGACCTCTATTGTCTTACAAATCAGACAACAGACAGCATAACATTTGAGTATAATATCGACCCAACTATGGATAGCGATATGAATTACAAGGAAGGCAAAATTACTCACATATGTATATTCTTAAATGGGTTTTAGTATCTTACTGGGAACGAGTGAGGTGGTCAATAGCAATAGGTTAACATTAAGGATTTACATTTGGGAGGTGTGAATTTGAGTGTGGAGTTTTTTGGGAGTTCTCCACTCGCAAATGCTATTTCTCACCTACTTGGAATATTCCCTGTTCGTTGTCCGTAAACCTACAGGACGCCTTTCGTCGTGCGAATCATTCATTGTGAGTCCCTCCCTCCATATCCTATTTATATGGTGTGGGCTATTAATTGAATCCCTCCCCTACGGGGAATTTGTTGTAAGTTTCACTAAAAGGAGTAAAAACATCAAAAGAAATGAAAACAGGAAGTCCAAGGGAGTTGATCCAAGAATTTTAAACACAGGATTGTGTGTTAAAAGTCATGTTCATTGACCGTTGAGTTCGATCAATAAAATAATCATTTATACTTTAATCTCAACTTTATTACATTTATTTATTTAACCTAGTCCTTTCGGTCTCATACAACCATCTTCGGGGGATCTTACTTTATAGAGTTACATCTAAAAAGAGTGAAGTTGTTTTAATACAGTTGTCACTGTAGATAAAATCACTGAAACTTAAAAGTTCTTAAAACTTCGGTAAAATTAACTTCTTTCTTCTTCTGTACTGTATGAACTCTACAAAATAAGATGCCCTGAAGATGACTGTATGAGACCGAAAGGCCTAGGCTAGTAAATAAATAAATAAAAAGTTAAGGCTAAGATATTAAATAAATATTTTATAGGGTTGTGTGTTAAAATTTAATCGATGAAGGTGGATTAGACCTTGGACAAATAATTGGATCATGGTTAAATGCACAGATAATTAACTGCAGAGGAGATACGGCCCATCCACTTCACAACATGACGGAATGTTTTAATAATCTTCATGCACTGGAACCGGTGGCTTAGTCTTTATTTACCATCAAAGAGACATTCTTTTCGCAGTAAATTGAGTAACTACAAACAGTTTAATTAATGGTTATAATGACGTCTTTACCCAGTTATCTGGTTAACTTTTATATTGTTAATTGCATAAAAAATAATGATTATTTGAGATATTATTTGTTTAGTTAACACAATATCTTTTATCCGGATAATCCCAGCTGTACAGTGAAGATGATTTATTATTTCCGCAATTACCACATTATTACTACAACATGTATCTAAATACAGTCAACCCTCGAAGTAATGCCACCATCCGTTCTCTAACGTTTAGTGGCTCAAAGCGAGGGTGGCACTAAAACGAAATTTAATTTTTAGAATAAAATGGCATAACTCAATACAATATTTCCTATGCATCTCCGACTACCAGTCCCCCCCCCCCATTAATGAAAAATGTGATGCAATAGCCTGCTGGCTAGACTTTGTAAATCTTTCACTATAGCCTATTCGCAAACTTATCATTTCTCTTGAAGTTTAACAACAGCTCTCTTCATTTTAACAATGTTACTAGTAGGCTAACTGTAGTGTAGAGTTTAACAACTGAATGGAAACTGGACTAAAAGAAGTGAAAGTTTGGAATGTCTCATTGTTTGAAGGGCTCTTTCTACCTGCTCCACTCTTACGCAGGCTGTCTGTCCGACTTCTTAACATAGCGTCCTCATTCCACCGCAATACATTTACAGTTAGTGGCAGGGGAACACTCACTTCTTGGAAATACAGTACAGTATGTTTCTTAAATAATCTTCCTAACATTCACGCTAGTTATAAAAGAATTCTGTAACTGAAAATAATCACTACAAGCTATATTTTGTAAAAATCTTGTCTTATATTCACTGGCACTAAATGAATTGGCACAATATCGATCGACGTGTCTTATGTATTTTATATGGGAGAATATCCGTTCACTTGAATTTATTGGCGCAATGCGAGGGTTGCACTGTAAAGAGGGGCATTATATCGGGGGTTGACTGTAGTTATGTTTCGTTTGCGAGCAGAATTTTGAGATGGTTCCGTTATTTAAAGAGAGTTACCAATACACGTCGGTGCATTGAATCACTTGTTACGTAAGGAACGGGTATTTGAAAACAATGTCTACGGAGATGAAAGCCGATACGCGAGCTTGATTTATACATGCAAGTGCTCATTTCGCTGCAGAATTGCTAGTTGAATCATTTGCATAATAGCGCATGTCCTGTACATAACTCAGAATGGAATAAAAATCACTGTCTCCAGTCGGGTTCAATCCCCTGTTTTTCATTTCCATCTCATTCACGATGCAACTTACTCTCCTGTGTGATAGGATACTTCAGACAAATGCACGAGTGGCATTTCGTAATGATGGATTTCTCTGAACAAAGACACGTTTGTTGTCTCTCAGTCCTTTCTTTACAAAGGATTCTTGCAGTCACATAATAGCATGACGCTTGTCTGAATTTGCTAATCAAATCTTGCAGAATTTGTATATAACCTGAGCCCTATTTCATAAAAGTTACAATTTTACAGGTGACAGACATCAGTAAATTGGCTAAAGTATGAACAGCTCACCTTATACCCCCGTTAATATAAAATATTTAAGATTATCTAGGGATGGGTCCTTGATACTTTCGATACGTCGATACTCTCGATACTTGCATGGTATCGGCATCGAGCGATACTTCAGAAAACTCGCTCGGTACTTTTTCGATACTTTGGTAATTCTGCAATTTAAGGAAATGCAGTATCTCTTTCTGCTTTTTGTAGTTTACTAATTATAGTAAATACTTCTATTTCTCCTTGAAATTGAGGAAACCACTCTTTGACTTTGGTCTAGTTATAAATAAAGACTTTCATACTTTTAACATCCAAACAGAAGAGATTCTTAATTGTTTCGTTTCCTGTCAAACGTTTCAATAACAACCAACAAACAATCTGACTGTCCAAACCATATTGTAATTTTTTAACAAAAACTTGTAAGTGGACTATTTCAAAAACTAATTTTATTTTTAATGTACCCAGGGTAGAGTTTAAAAATAATTATAGGCTGCTGATGATATTAAATTTTGTCTCATTAAATATGCACGCTTAATTAATTAACTTGGTATTACACAGTTCTCTCAACTTTTAATGTTTAATGTAACTATTTATTGAAACGGGAAATGTTGACGCTATCGAGTATCGAAGTATCGAGTATCGAGTATCGAGGAAAAATCATGTATCGGTATAGAGTATCGAGAAAATCTGGTATCTACCCATCCCTAAGATTATCCTAAGAAGTCTAGGCCTAGGAAACAATAAGATCAGGTATTAAAATTTAAAAATAATGTATACCCTTAGCAACCAGGGAAGGCGGTTGAGGCCAGGTAGGTTCCTTCACCCTCTAGCAGCCTCACATTTACAAGCAGAGGGAATTAGGACCAACCGTAATTTCCTCCCCATGAGTCACCTAGTCTACTTCAATCAGTCGATCTTAGATTTTTTTAATATGTAATTTTATCTTAAAATGTTTGTTATATATCAGTTCTACACATAATTACAAGAAAAATGACACCAAACAATGTATAATTTACTTTAATAGGAACATAGAATTTGAAAGCAGTTTTCTCGTAACTTTTATTTATGTATTTGTTATAAATGTTCCTATTAAAGTAAATTATACATTGTTTGGTGTCATTTTTCTTGTAATTATGTGTAGAATTGATATATAACTAACATTTTAAGATAAAATGACTTATTTAAAAAATCTAAGATTGATTGATTGAAGTTGACTAGTTGACTCATGAGGAGGAAATTACGGTTGGTCCTAATTCCCTCTGCTTGTAAATGTGAGGGTGCTAGCGGGTGAAGGAACTTACCTGGCCTCGACCGCCTTCCCTGGTTGCTAAGGGTATAGCTATTTTGATAATTTTTCATCCTTAATCAAGTTAAATAATTGCTGCATATTTTAAAAATTATTTTGAAAAAATATTTTTTTAAGTTGGTAACCTGTGCCTATCCCGTTAAGTTAACTGTAATCGAGAGTTCGTTGCCCATTTTATTTATAGCTTTTAGTGAAGGAACTTGAATACCCACAATATGAGAACCTTTACGCTCATATCGCACCATACAGAACATGCAGCGCCGTTTTTTGTGTAAAATTCGACTCCCTTTAGGAACGTGAGTTGCTATGGGGATACAGTATTATACTAACATTAAGGAAATGGACTGTTTTGTTTCTTCTATGATTAGGGATGGGTCGATACCAGATTTTCTCGATACTCGATACTCGATACCGATACATGATTTTTTCCTCGATACTCGATACTTCGATACTCGATACCTTCAACATTTCCAGTTTCAATAAATAGGTACATTGAAAATTAAAATTTGAGAGAACTGTGTAAAACCAACTAAATTAATTAAGTCTGCATATTTAATGATACAAAATGTAATATCATCAGTAGCCTATAATTATTTTAAACTCTACATTAAAACTAAAATTATTTTTTTAAAAAGTCCACTTACAAGTTTTTGTTCAAAAATACTAGCATTCTCACTTATTTGCAGAATTGCAGAGTTACAAAAGTATCGAAAAAGTATCGAGCGAGTTTTCTGAAGTATCGTTCGATGCCGATACCATGCAAGTATCGAGAGTATCGAGGTATCGAAAGTATCGAGGACTCATCCCTATCTATGATCTTTATTGCAATTGCGAGTGCCTTTGTACAGCCAGTTCTGTTCTCGAAGCTTGTGAAATCACTACATTCATATAAAATTCATTTATTTCCAAAATATTTTAGAATTTTAAATAGTAAATTCTTATAAGCACATTGCCCTTTCTCCTTCATGAAATTGCACTGCTGAATGCAAATTTGTAAACTATTCGTATATGGAATTCCACGCCTAACAGACGGACATAGGGTTTGATTTTATCTTACATCACTCTTGCTCTCAAACAAAGCCGAAGATCCCGGGTTGATGTCCCGGTGTCAGAGGAATTTTTCTCATAGATATTACATGTTCAGACGTGTCTCTCTATCTGCGAAAGGTAAGGCTTACGATATTGAACTATAGTTTTAGTATAATCGTACGTCCATTCTTTCAAACTTGTCATTTTCTATGTAAAATAGGCTAACCTGTAAAAACACAAAAAGTACGGTATTAATACCAATTTGAAAAGATCCTCATTAATTTTGTAAACATCAAAGAAGTTACCTAAAAGAATCAGGTTTATGTTTTAATATTTATCAAATATATATTTAAACTTTTATTTTTAAAATTCAGATTAACTAGCCTATTATCTCAAAAACAAATTGAGCTATTAAATTGAAATTTGGAACTGTAATTTATAGTAGGTTCTAATTAATTATACAAATGTTCATTTTCTAGCCCAAATAGTTTAGAAAGTCAATGTCAACACATAGACCATCTCTTTAACATTGCCTGTAACTCTTGCAAGTTTCATGTTATAGAATTATTGTAACTCGGTCCCTGCAGGTTTTGAATTGTTTTCTCTCAGTGTGTATAGATAGCATTGTAGCTGACCCCTTGAGATGGAAATAGGTCCTCAGGGTTTTGAGATAACTGACAGAGGAGGGGCATTCAGCCCCCTCTGTAACAGGAAGTCTGTCCTATTTCCTCCCCCTTATCGTGGCCGCTGCTGCGCTAGAGGGTTGAAGTAGCTACCATGTTACAAGAGACGAGTTTCTAAATTCATCGGACTGATGGACGATGGATTCCACCGACTGGAAGGTTGGATTTCACAATTTTTTCTCGATGGATTCATGATGACTGATGAATTTAAAAACCATTCGTTGGCAAAACCGATGGTTTTCAGGAGCGCGAACATAGTAACTACATATAAAATTGTAAATTATTAGCGATGGCATTGTTGGTAACACCGGTTTATTATTTTCCCACCTATAAAGTATAATAATAATAATAATAATAGCCTAACGATCGATTTGCATTACATTAAATACAATGGAAACTGATTATAATAATGATAAGTTATATTAAATAAAATAAATAAACAAAGGTAAGATCTACATTAAATTAACACCTTATCGCAAAGACAGACTCGTCGGTATTTGTTACATAAAATCGGTTTATCACAGTAGACCTACTTAGTCTGTGTGTTTTATACTATACACATTACTGTACTGTAGTTATGTTTTCAAATTGACCCGAAATTAGTAATATTA
Source organism: Ectobius pallidus (assembly GCA_964059195.1). NCBI lineage: Eukaryota > Metazoa > Arthropoda > Insecta > Blattodea > Ectobiidae > Ectobius > Ectobius pallidus. The sequence continues at coordinate 32,997,308 of CAXKWD010000011.1, forward strand.
TTTTATAATGGTATATATTTTATAATTTTAACAATTCCAACAACAAAAACCGAAATAACTTAAATGTTACTTAAAATGCATGCCATTATAATAATATACTGTGACTGCAAACTAATGGACTGTCTTTGCTTCTTTCTCTTTCAGTTTTAGCCCTTTATGAGGAATCGGATAACTCAAAAATAAGTTTAACTACTATTTATGTGTCTGTAATTTAGTCTACGTTATGTAGTTATGAATCTTATATGCGCGTTCTCCATTACATATGTTTGAATTGTAAATTCGTCATAATGGCGGTGATTCATCTGATCCATCGGACTTTCAAGTACGATGGAACCGATGCCAGTCGATGGAAACAAGCGCAAACTCATCAGAACTCAAAGAACGCTTTGATGGATAACCGATGGATTCCATCAATGAAATTAAAAACGCTCTGATGAAAGCTCGATGCCATCGGATGGATCCATTGATGAATTTAGAAACTCGCCTAAGTTGCTGCTGGAAACGTCAGCGAATGTCATATTATTTGGAAGATAGTTTATTTGTTTGCTGCAACCATACTGTTTCAAGGGTACCAAATTTTTGTCAGTTTATTTTCCACTTCTCACAAGTTACCGGTTACATATTCTTCTGTAATTTCAGTAAGTTTTTAAAAATAATTTACCGGTGTTTCAGAACTCTTAAGACAAAGAACTTATGGTCGTCCGGTACGTAAATAAGGAAGAAATATGCTGAGTTATTAAAACAAAGCGAAAGCTTCTTGTTTTGGAGCGTTTCGATAAATGAGTAATTAAAAGAAAATAATAGAAGAAGCGAGACCACAGCTTAAGGTTAAAAATAAAATTTTTACATAAAAGATAAGTAAAGTAAAGTGTTCCCTACAGGCCATAGAGGCCCAGAGGGTTCCATGAGGTTCAGACTCCCAGATTTTTAGGCAATCGGCACGTGAAGATGGTAAGGTTGTCAGCCTTACGCACTGGCCGACTTTAACCCCAGGATTCCTCCTGGTAAACATTTCTGTTAGAGGCTGAGTAGACCCAGGGCCATAGTGCCACCAGAAGGATTAGGCCAATTGAAAAACTCCAAGGACCTTATTGGGGATCGAACCCGCGACCTTCCGGTTTGTAGCGCAGCGCCTCAACCATTACGCTGGGGGAAAAACATTAGTTTTAAAATACTCTGGATTAATGATTAAATGCAATTTTGTTGTATAAATTCCTCTTGGCCAAAGTATTAAATTTAAGTTGTCGCTGTATTGGCATGAAGCCGAACTTCAAAAGACGCTTTCTGCGTTTACCAAGCGTATGGGAGGCGCTTGGTTTCGGTTAGAAGCAATTTAATATTTTCTTTATTACTGTATAAATAATCATGTGATAAAAGCGATGTTTTAACTATAATAATGTAAAAACAAACCTCCGTGGCAATACGTACTTTGCGGGTCTTGGCGTAGCATCCAACCACTATACCATCTACCAGAGGCTTATGACAGGATTTGGGGGAATGTGGTCAGCATGCCAAATCCACGGCCGTTATTGTTAGTTTAAGAGACCGAAGTCGCTACTTCAAGTTGCTCCTCGATTGGTATCACGATGCTGAATGCAGCCCGTTCCAGAATTCCTTACGTCAAAAAAAATCCGAGGAGATGTCGGGGATCGATCTCAGACCTGCGGATCCGTAGTCAGCACTTAATTAATGTACAATTGTAAATTTCATCAAGGCTGTGAACATTGAATTAAAAAATATATATTAAATGAATTTAATATAATCAGCATGCCTTTCTAAATACTTGTATAATCTTTTTGCAAAGGTAAAAAAGGATTGAGAATAGCCATCCATGATCAGTCACAGTTAATTGAAAAGCAGAATGGAAAACTGCTAAATTAACAGGATGTACAATATGACGGGTAGGCTTTATAGTGGCGCAGACTGACGAGCATATTATTTTACATAACCCATTAGGCCTACAAAGTTAGGAACTATGGTAAGCACATTTCAGGTGTTGAACATTTACTTATTTACTTACTCAATGGCAATAGACAGTTCCTCAGCAAGGTAAAGGAATAGTATCTAGTTTATAGAATCCGAAGGTTCATTGCCGCGCTTACATGAGCCTGACATTCAACCCTATTCTGTGCTAACTCCATCCAATCATCCCTCACAAATCCTACTTCCCTTAAATCTATCCTAATATTGTCCTCCCACCTACATCTAGGTCTTCCAATAGGTCTTTTCCCTTCCGGATGTCTTTCTTCCCCATGCGCGCAACATGTCCAGCCCATTTCATCCTCTGTTATTTAATTACCCTTACTGTATCTGGTGAAGAGTACAGGCCATGAAGCTCGTCATTAGGCATTTTTCTCCAGTCCCAGTTTATCTCTCTTAGGCTCAAATATTTTCCTAAGCACCCTGTTTTCGAACACACTCAGATTATGTTTTTCCCGAAGAGTAAGCGACCATGTCTCAGATCCATATAATACAATCGGCAGGATAACAGTCTTATAAATATTTATTTTTAGATTTCTGGGCTGAAGACGAGAAGATAAGAGTTTCTGAACTGCATAAAAGCAAACATTTCCTGATTTTAGTGGACCCTTAACTTCTAACTTAATATTATTTGTATCTAATTATTGCTCCCAGATATTTGAATTCCTCCACTTGTTCGAACGATTTACCGGATATTCTAATATTTTATACCGCTTTTCTTTGACATTTCATTACCATATAAGCCCCTACTTAGGTTTTTCTGTATTAATTTCCAATCCAACATTCCTGCAGGCGTTGAAAAGATTTTTTGCATTTCTCTCAGGAACATTTAAAAAATATTGTTTAGTAATTTTCAAATGTACGTTGAAGAATCATGTTAACCAGTGAGATCTTTTGTGAAACACTTGAACAAGTAGGCTTGTCTTGAATATTTTGCATGATAGCAGTGTTTTGGTAGTAAATGATTAATATCAGATACATTAACGGTTACATTTCAGTGCGGTCTGGAATATCTCGCTTAAATTATGATGGATTTGAACATAATAACGTTGTCAATGAGAACAAAAGCTTTGCAGCTGTAGTTACTATTCAGTATTATGGTATTGATTGTTAATACGCTTGTAAGTATTATTTATTGGCGTCATAATTCATTCAGTGTTTTCTTCTACACAAACATGTAACCTTTTGTTCACTGTGGAGTTAAATTTGTCATTGATGTTTGTATAAATAGTGTATTTTATAGATTTAAACTACGATACGATGTGCTTAAAATACAGAAAGAGTAATAATCTCATTATTATTATGTTTTTCATTGCTGGTGGGGTACAAAAACCACTACGCTTAGTCGTGATTGTCAATTAGATTGGCCTGCCGGAGGGTTGCAAAGTTAATTCATCGCGAATATATAGACCGTACGCATACAGTGATCTGTTAGCAGAACTAGAAAGAAGAAATATACGTAACACTGCCTCCAGTATAAAAGTGCACAGTTTTCATTTTTCGAATTCGCAACGAACTATTTAAGCAAAATGAGGTCTGCTAATGGAAAAGCATGAATGATAATTGCATTTCTGTGTAATAGTTACCTGGTAAAGCCCGATGGCTGATAAAATGGCGATGGTGTTTCGCATTGAGGTCAAATATCACAAAACATCGGATTGGCCACGCAAATTAACTGTGTAGAGTATTCCTTTGCGGAAAGCATCCAATAAGCACATTTCGCCCTTTTTGTATATTAAAAGCGCACAACGTCTAAAACCGAAATACATCTTATGTGCGCTTCAGGATATTTTTATTTAATTATTTATTTATTCATTTAAAATTTCGTACAATACATTATTTCAGATACATTAGTTAATTGTATGAAAAACGCACACGAAATGTCCTTTCCACTTTTACCGACTTAGCACCGTCTACTTCTTACGTGAATACAAAACTGTTCTTCCCTACTAGTAACAATATTCATTCGTAAATGGTTAAAAACTTCTTCATATGAAGTAGGATATGACGGAAAACCTTTCCTACTTTTTGATAAATACTTTGTCTTGCGTCGTTAATGTGATGGTGCATTATATTCTAATTGTTTTAATTACGAGGGCCGTCCAAAAAGTAAGTTTTCCTTGGGCCGTTAAAAAAAACACTTTCATGGAAATATTTATTGCAACAGATATAGCAAGTGTTCAGCTTTTTTCGACATATTCGCCACAGGAATTGAGACATATCTCATACCGCGGGACTAACTTTTGAACACTTGTGTCGTAGAAGTCTGCCACCTGGGATTTTTACCACTGTGTAACAATCATCTTCCCTTCTCTGTCATTCTCCTGTGCTGCCATTTATTGAGGTGTAGGAAAAGATAGAATTCGCTGGGAGCGAGTTCCGGGCTGTAGGGTGGATATTGAAACATCTCCTAGCCGAACTTTTGCCGGTGACTTACAGGGAGGTGTTGAAATCTCCACCCTACAGCTCGGACCGCGCACCCGGAGATTTTCATATTTTCCTACCCCTCAAGAAATGACAGTGAACGACAGAGAATGGTAGGGATTGACAGAGAAACGGAGACAATTGTTCAAATCTCAGGCGGCAGACTTCTACGACACAAGTGTTCATAAGTTGGTCCCACGGTATGACAAATGTCTCAGTTCCTGTGGCGAATATGTTGAAAAATAGCTGAAAACTTGCTATATCTATGCAATAAATATTTCCATGAAATTTGGTTTTGTTTATGTAAACGACCCTAGGGAAACTTGCTTTGTGGACGGCCCTCGTATTTTATAATGTCTATACAAAAAACTTCGGAAGCTTTTCTTTTACGTACTTTTGGATTATATGGTTCTCTGTGTTGCTATCCTCCATGTTAATACGATTGTGTGAATTATTTTCTGATAACATGGTGCTTACGTTGGAGAGCACTTCCGCTGAGTACTGTGCTCGTTCAAACTATACTTCCATCAGCTAATGCAAGGAGTATTCTGTATTTATAATCAGGCTTATTGTATGCAATGCACTTAACTTCTTCACTAGTAACTGTACTTATTAATAAACTCACTGGCAACTCGCACTGACCGCATTCAATTTCCAAGCCGATTAGACCACAAGACCACTTGTGTTCTTAGGTTTTAACTAGCTAATGGAGAGTGGACTGAAGCTGGTACACAATTGTACTGAAATGCAGCTCTAGTAAAACGATAAACCGAGGAGTAAGAATATGACTAAGGGTGCGTAGGTCTGGTTTTGGTGGAATGAATGAAGGGGAAACGGGAGGATCCCCGAGAAACCCCCCCCCCCAAAGGTCTGGGCTTTGTCCACCACAAATGACACGCCCGCCGGCCCCGAGATAATATTACAGGTGACTTCTTTATTATTCATGTTTCGTGCCCTCTCATTGAAGCGAAATGCAATACTGAAGCAGATGTAAGGCACAGCTACAATTCCGACCCAAAATTATATAATGATTTTATAAAAAGAAATCCACACTTAAGATTATTAAACAGCACAAGAGTTAAGAAAAAAGTACTTGAACTATTTACCGCTAGTAATAAAAATGTACAATTGGCCTTTCTCAAACTTCCCAGACAGTAGGCTACAATACAAACAAACATGTATGAAATATGTATTTATATCCGTTTGAATTTTTGTATACACGTTTTTTTCTTGACATTTTTTGTGATTTTCTATTTTATTTTCTGTATGCAAGTATCTTTGTGTGTGTGTTTTTAAGTACTTTTAATATTCTTCATTTTGTATTTCTTTTTTAATAAGTTATAACTTAATTGATAATTTGAAACTGAACTGCACCCGAGCTCGAGTTTTTTGCTCTTTCGGATGTCAGTAATTTTTAAAATTTTAAAATTCTAAATTGAATATGTGTTTACATTGTAAAGGATAACATTGAGATTAATTAGATAACAGGGTGCTTAGGAAAATATTTGGGCCTAAGTGTGATGAAAATTGGGACTGGAGAAAACTGCATAACGACGAGCTTCATAACCTGTACTCGTCCCCGGATATAGTAAGGGTAATTAAATCACGGAGGATGAAATGGGCTGGACATGTTGCGCGCATTGGGGAGGAAAGACATATTAAAAAAAATATTGACTAGGAGACCCGAAGGGAAAAGACCACTTGGAATACCTAAACGTAGGTGAGAGGACAATATTAGAATAGATAGAAGGGAAGTAGGATTTGCGAGGGATGGTTGGAGTTAGCGCAGAATAGGGTTGAATGGCGGGCTCATGTAAGCGCGGCAATGAACCTTCGGGTTCCATAAAATATATAATATTCCTTTAGCTTGCTTAGGAGTTGTCTATTGGCATTGAGTAAGTAGACATGTTGTCTAAATGTGTTTGTGTTTATATTTTATTCTAACTTATTTTAATTTTTTCTCTACTTCTGCCTTCGTGTATTGAGTAAGTATGTAGGTTCATAGAGCCAGTGAGAATGGTTGAAATTTGTTCTGTAAACGGTAGTTAATATAATAAAAAAAATATTTGTAAACTACTTTTTTATACCAGTGCAATTGTATACTTTGTATGCTTACTAATTTTTTCCACTGACGCCGACAGTCTTTACGCCATGAAAGGATAACCAACGTGAGCAGAGAGTATTAAAAGCTCTTTATGTTGAATAGAAAAGCTAAAATTAAAGAATATAAGTTAATATGCTGGAAGTGAAGTAGCTTGACTACCGGGAATACTTTATATGGACAGGAAATGATTTGGTCTGTATAACGAACAAACACGTAGGAGTTTTATGCCTTATACGTCATTCACTCCGATCATAAACTGAGATATGCTAATTCCCCCTTAAATGTGACTTACATGCCAGAATGGGGTCACATCTAAACAGCTAACGTAAAGTCAATTCAAGACCCAAGTTTAGTTCAGAGTACATGGACTTGCAAATACAGATTCTCTGTCGTATAATCGTGAATGAAATATCAGTTGAATTCCTTAACCATAACGATATCATAGAATGGAAATGTAAATTACTCATACGCGTGAATTATCTTCGTGGGGTGTATCAGTTTCTCTCACATTATTTATTTATTATTTATTTTGTTGAGGTCCACCGCTGTGGAGTAAGCGATGCGTTCGCTCCTCTCACGCAGCGGGCCCGGGTTCGATTCCTGGTCGGGACAAGTTACCTAGATGGGGTTTTTCCTCACCTGTGAGACAAATGTCGGGTAACTTTAGACCCTTATGGTCCCCAGATATCATCTGGCCGTCATTATCATCATCCCATCCTCACCATGTTTGGAGTAGTGAGTGAGTGTGTGTGTGTGAATGGTGTGTGTGTGTGAATGGTGTGTCTCGTCCTATGTGTTTGTGTTTTCTTGGAGGTGGCCCCGGCATTGGGCTGATCACTCATCCGGGGAGGCCCTCCACGTCCTTGTCTGGTCAAAAAAGTATGTATGTGATCCAAAGATAATCCCTCTCCCGACAGGTCGCGGCCCTGTAAGGCCCGGTCGGCTGGAGTCGCTTCAAGTAATTTCATCTTAACTTTCCCTCGTATGCAAGATGAAATTCATTAATAATGTGATATAATATATATGTAGGTAAAGGGTGTAAAAGTAAAGTCAAGTAGAAAAATAATCCCAAAAGAAATAGAAGGTCTAAGTATGGATCTATATATTTTATGGACCAAATCTTAATGCAAAGAAATGGAAAGTATTCAGATTTGGGCATAAAAAAAGTTTCTTCAATGAGAACATGGCAATTGAAGTAGTCCTAATCCTTACCCTAGTTATATTGAATTTGTTGAATTTGCACTGACTTGTGTGGCTAATTTTATTTATCTCGGAAATCTAAACAGTTATCCTGGCCAATTAATTACCCAGTTAGTATGTGTGATACTGAAATAGAATGAATATAACTATAATTAGGTAAGATCTCCAAATCAATTAATAGTGTAATAGACGAGTCTGTAACAGAAAATCATGGTATTCCTGACATCTTTGCAGTTTAAAGTATACCAGTAGGGCCTACCTAGTGAGAGAGGAAGAAGCACAATTCTCTGAAGCACCTGGAATGTATTAACTTCTTCAAAAATCCTTTCCGCAAGTTTCTATGTTTTGTACAATATGTTATTTTCTACTGGTCTGAATCTTCAGACCTTCATCAACATTCATTGTACAGTAGCTTATTTGATTAATAAAAATTGTTATTTTAGTAAATGTCTATGCGTATTCTAGTGGAGTAAAAATGCATTAAAATTAAAATTTATTTTTCTTTTCAGTCATACTTTAAGATTAATTTATTAGCGTTTTAGAAAGCTTCTATGTTAAATTACTTTCGATTATTCCAGGAATATGCTGTAGAATTTCCATTTTGTAACAGTTTCTGAGTAAAGGTATGGTACGTTCATTAAAACCATTAATTAAACGGGGGACAAGATAGGGGGGTCGGATAATCTTAAATTTATTGGTAGAATATTTCAGCACTCGTCAGTTATTTGTATTCTTTATTCAGTCCATAATTTACAAATATTTAAGTATTGTGTCACATCTTTCTGTTTTGTAGATTTAAAAGTAGTGGATTGGCCATATAAGAAACAGTTATGGATAATGTATCAGCAACATGTGTAATTTTGCATATGCTTTTATTGCTTTGTAATAAATAATGAATATAGAACGTGATTTTGTTACGGTACGCTTGACACTGTATAGAATTGGCTTTGACAGAAGCGCAAGCCACAGGACGGATGGATGGCTTGTGAATGCTAATAACTTCTAGGAATACTGCCTGGAGAGGGAAAAACAACGTCCTATTCGCAGCCGCTCCTTGACTCCAGCATTTGCACAAATCAAGTAATTCATTGTAGCAAATACCTAACAACATCCATGAAAACTTCTAATTTAATCGTCGCGTTTAACAACAAAGCTTAGGGCAACAATTTCACTAATTCCTCTTGAAATCATGAGACAACATCAAAAGCATACCAGACTGAGTTTCTACTGAAGGTATAATATGGGTACGTAATAACAATTTGTTGTAATTTAATTAAGACAACAATTTATTGTAAACGTTTATACAATCAGCTTGATTAATATAATTGATGTAACTCTACAGAACAGTTTCATAGAACTATTTCTAATAACATTATTCTCTCTGATAAAATAAATTGTACTTTATTATTCATTTACTTAGATAAAAACCGAAAAAATACATCATATTCTTACAAATACTACACTAGTCGGAATACAATATTCCTAAAATATCCCATGTTTAATAATGCTGAAGGTCTAAAGACAGTAGCGTAGGGAAGGAGGGGTCCAGGGTTCACCCCCGAAATCAAAACCTAAAATTCTATTTAAGTTAGTTAAAGATCCATTTTGCCAAATATTAAATTATTTTACTTAATAATAAAATACTGAACTTGTAAACGGAGGACTATTATTTCCACTCTCCCATGTGTTTTAATTTTTCTTATAAATAATAATAAGTATTATACCTTAAGTAACAATTTCTTGTTTAAGTTGGCATGTAAACAAATTTGCTAACTAGTTTTCATTGCTAACATACCGTAAAATGTGATATTATTTAAAATTTTTGAAATTTTCGGGGGGTGGGGTAAACCCCCCGGCACTTTCGACCCTCCCCGAAATTATTTTCTGGCTACGCCACCGTCTAAAGAACATCACAAATTTACACTATCTCTAACTATTAACTCTTCAAAACTTATAAAACTGCATTAAATACATTAAGTAAAACACGAACTTCTGTGAAGATACAGATATACAGTAGATTTAACCAAAATGCAGAAAGCATGGATGCACAGTCTTAGCTGCTAAAACGCACAGAACAGAAATAAGAGAACATAATCATGATAATGCATTTCAACTTATCACAATTTGTGTTTGCATATTGTCAAGTGCTTTGCAGTGGTGGCAATACGACACTCCCTCATTCTAAAAAAAAAAAAACATTTGTTTCATATGTTATGTTCTCTTTCTTTCTTCGTTATTTTTCCGAAGTTGTTCTTGTATGCAGGGTATATTCTCCCTCAAAGTTATACGCTTACCTAAAGTGTACAGTGTAGTCTGTGATTGGTATCTGTAGGCCTAATAAAAGATAGTAATGGACAATAAAATAGGCGAAATAAGATCACTTCAATAAGATTTTTTATAGAAAGGTTTTAGGGAAGATGCGTCGTACTATAGTGTTTTCACATTCGCCAGAGGTTTCAAGGCCACAACTTCTCACATCTAATATGCCCCCACTGATCAGTCAACAGTATTCCCCTTTGCGCAGAGGAGCTGCGCTGTCGCACACACTCATACACCAAGGGGGAACTCCCTACTGGTTTGTCATGTGACTGGCATTGGAGGGGTATGATGTCATATGAGCACGGTAAGTGGGGGTATCATAGGCGTGCTACGTTTGGCCTTGAAACCTCTGGCGAATGTGAAAGGACTATAGTTCATAACAACTTTCCGTATAAAGTGCTATGTAAAAATGTACATTGACGAAGTAACAGAAAGCTAATTGTTTTCCTTTGACCCCCTGTTTCTTCAAAGTACCTGTATGTAGAGTCCTAACAAACCTAAAATCGATTTAAATAGCTTCTCTGGTTTTAAAAGCATATGCATGTTAACGGATGTCGAATAAAGCATGGGATCATCCTTATAACTTAGTTGTGTATAGTCCAGTTATTCATTGCATGGTCAGGCGGCTTCAAAGGAATAAACTATTAAGTCGGTTTTTCTTTATGTTAATTGATCTGACTAAATCGGTCTTGGTTTCCGCTTTCCAAAACAAAAGCAATGTTGCAATATTATCTCATTGTTATCACTGATCTCAATTCTTACCTCGTTTTGAGCAATTCACACGTGTTATTTTTACTGTAAATGGATCTTGCAATCTCACGTTTCAGTCCACGCGGAGTTGACGAGTAACTGTCATAGCCGTCAAGACATACTTAGATTCTGATTGCCTAGCTGATTGGTGCGGTAAAAATAAAGAACATGGGTTGAGCTGACGGCAAACTTTTCCTTCTAACAAAAGGAAGCCGGCGGGCCATGTAGTAAATAACTGGACTATAGTAGTAATGACAAAAACAAAGCCCCGGTATCTTGATATGCAAATCATGTTGCAAAGAAAGAAGTTAAAGGTAGATATACTGACTCATCTTGTCAGAAGCATAGATAATAAATGTAACGTTGAAGGTCTACATGATTATAAAATGGCGTTTCTTTATAATACTTGGTGGTGGTAATACAAAATAATAGGTAAAAAGAATTAACTGAAGGTAATTTTTCTTTTAAAATTTATGCACCAAACCTTCAATATAGATATACTGACTCATCTTGTCAGAAGAATATATAACAAACGTAACGCTGAAGGTCTACATGCTTATAAAAATCGCGTTTCTTTATAATACTTGGTGGTGGTAATACGAAATAATCGGTAAAAAGAATTAACTAAAGGTAATTTTGCTTTTAAAATTTATGCACCAAACCTTCAATATACTGGTGTCACGGTTCTTAAAAAACCTATCCTAATGTGAATATTTCGAAGAAAACGTTTTATGAACTTCTTTAACCTTCTGCTTTGAGCAGATACCAATTGGCCTTCGGTTTACGAGTCACTATGACAGTTCGGAGAAAACGCTCAAAAGGGTAGGCATATCATTATACGATGATAATTATTTGTGATTTATGTGCACGTCCGAAGTTATTTTCCTCAGTGTTGCTGGCGCTCGTGACGAATTCTGTCAATTGCTTTCCAAATTGGTGTCGCTTTTAGTAATGCACCTCGAGCTAGTAGCAAAACATTTGTGTTCCAAAATATTTTAATAGCTCCTCTGAGGTCAAGATGACACTTAACGCAATAGTGGGATGACTGTGAGATAGATTTTGCAGCTGGGTGCCTTAGTTCAATTATTTAAGATAAACTTTAATTTACCCAACCCTGGTACTTAACTGGGATATGCACTGCTCTACAAACCGTAAGGTTGCGGATTCGATAATTGATGAATTAGCTGCAGTATTACAAATGCCCAAATCCTTCTAGGTCATGTGACTTTGTGACAGATTTAACCTCTAAACGAAATAATTATACAGAGTAAACTTTAGGGAAAAATCGCCGATGCCGTAAGATTGACAATCGAATATCGTATCTTCATGTATCTTCAAACTTGTTGGATCCTCTAGAAAGCTCAAAGACCCCCAAGGCAGTAATGTCAGCTACTAAACATGTGGTATAATCATTTGGAACCTCGTTGCTGGAAGTACATGATGGTCAATCTAACACCGAAAGAACCGATAAATATATTTTTTTTAAATTTTGCCATTTAATTTTTTTTTCAATCTTTCTTTGTCACTCCTCTTTCTCCACCGACCAGGAACAGTCTCGCTCGTTCGGGTGTATTTCACACTAATCTATTTAGGCATATTATGTTGTAAGCTTCGTAAAAATTGTAAGTTTTTTGAGATTTTGTTTTCCCTTTTTTTAAATAGAAACGTTCTGTAGTAAATTGTAATGAATAATAAATAAAATAGAAAAATAAAATAAATAATAATAAATATTTTCCTCTGTCATTCACAATTAACATCAAAGCATTGACAATATTATGTCTTCTTCTTATTTCTCACGTGTGAATTGTGAAGCCAAATGTACCTACAAAAAGAAAAGGCAGTCAGAAGTATTCTTTAAACAATATTTCAGCATATTCTTCCAGAAAAATAAAGGAACTCAACCAATGAAGAAATAAATTTTAAGCGATAATTTAGTTTTCATTTTTAACTCACGTTTATTGTTATTAGATTGTTCGATCTTAAGTTATGGTATTCAAATTATTATGACAACGAATATTCGATAAAATAACTAAAATTTTCAGAAGACATCACCTCTTGTGTTATTACTAGACCTGGGATTTTAGGCTCTGAAAATATTAGTTTTAGGCACCTTAAATAGGCTTTTAAAAGAGAAAATAGGCACTTAATATATGCTTTAAAAATGTGTAAATAGATAGAAAATAGACTTTTTGCACGACTTAACTAATTAGTGGTACTTACGAATGTTGTTGCTGTGGACCGTAAGTTGACATTCCCACATGCAATCTTGTTGCTATGTGCAGTAAGAGTTTCCGTGCGGTAAGAATTTACTTACGGCACATCATAATACAAGCCTTTATGGACAAGGCCCCCCAGGACAAATATTCGGTTCCCATAACAACAAACACATGCGAATCACTTTCTGAAATAAACATCTATCTTCAAGAATGTATATACATAATATTTACAGGTAATATCAAAATTAATATAATTAAATTGATATAAATAATCATCGTGCAAAAAATAGCATGCAATACTCGTGCCGTAAGCGCATAACGGATCTCGGAAAATTGAAAAAACTCTTTCCTCGATCCGTATGCATCGCTTACGGCACTTGTATCGCAATATACTATTAAAATACTACAATATGCACTTAAACTGTTGGTCTTTTTTTTTTTACTGCAAAAACATGGTATACCTATTCTTAACAGAATTAACTGCACAATTAGGCATCACGAATTATATTCACTTAAACATATGTTCTTTCACTGGTGACTTGACATAGTAGTCCTTCCTCCTTAATCCTCCCGTCAGTCAGCATTCCTTTAGTGACAATTGTTTGGAATAATCAAGTTTCTGTGAAAAACCCACCTCTGCTGTTCTGCTTTTCATTGAGGGATGTCCATTATAAGATTGTAAAAATTACAGAAGTTGAATTTTATTTTAAATGTACAAAATAGGCATTTTAGGCACTAAAATAATAAAATAGGCTGTAAAGGTCCAAATAGGCATTTTAGGGCACTATAAAACTCTATAAATGTAAGTGATTTGTCATGAAACGTCCACATATTGCAACATTTTCATGTTATTTCATAAGGAACAAAATAGGCATTTGCCTTAAAATCCCAGGTCTAGTTATTACTTCTAACAAAAGCTCAAGCAAGAATGGAAAATTTTTAGGGTTACAGTTCGTAATGCATCGAAGCTTTAATTTATTTATATTTATTTCTAAATGACATTGTGGAGAAGCTTTGACACCCGATAAAACTGACTTATTTGTACGTCATTGCCTATGTTACTAAGTATTAAAATAGTTTTCTTCCTTGGATATCAGCACCGCTTGTGGTCTCGGAGTTACATAAATGTCAGTTATCACTTGTCGTTATATTTTGCAATTATCAGTGAGATAGTTCAATTTCAGGGTAAGGCGATTTTCCGGTTACCCTGCAGTAAAAGTCCGTTTGTTCAAGTAACAACTGCTATACTGCCTCTTCCCACGTGACCCAATGACGTTAGTAAAATGTAAACCATTTTTTTCCTCATGCAATTAAAAAAAAGTATTTTCATGGCAGTTTGAATTATAACTGTGATAAACATATGGGTGAGCAGGAATTGTGCTGTACGTAATATTAATTTTATTTGTTTTTAAATTACAATTACCACCTATGCTCAGTATTTAAAAAACTTTAAAAATTTTAGCCTATTTTGAAAAAAAAAAGTTATTTTAACACATTCAACATAGATAAGTAGCGTAAGCTACTAGTCTAGAGGTATAAATACTTGTGATACATTCAATTAGTCAAAAGTATAGCTAAAAATTCTTAAAACACGTCTATTGACGGAAGGCTGCCCATCCAGACCAGAACATAATTTCTACAAGTCATGCAGAAAATCACCTGAAGATGATGTATTAACATCGAAACGCGTAGTAGGAAGAGGACAGTATCTGCATTTTAATACAAGACTTATATTTTATGGACTTGAAATACATTTTTTAACAGTTTTAAGAATTTTTAGCAATACTTTTGACTAATTTAATGCTACCTCTAGACCAGTAGCTTACGCTACTTATATACGTACTATGTTGAATGTGTTAAAATAACTTGTGTTTTTTTAAAAAAAAAGCTAAACTTTTTAAACCTTTTAAATACTGAGCATAGGTGGTAATTGTAATTTAAAAACAAATTGTATAGCTCAGTAGGAAAATGAAAATAATTGAGATATCAATTTTATTTTTTAAAATTTTATTATTATTATTATTATTGGTTATTGGTTATTATTGCTGTCACTTTTCATTGCTGGCTAAGAGCGTACTTGATTCATCAGGTATTCTGTATGAAATGCGTTATTCTCTCTTTTTTTTAATGTTACCTCTCCCGTTGTCGGGACGTTTACGTGGTCCAGGCCACACAGGCATGACAGAGCCGTGACCTATTGGGGAGGGATTACCTTTGAGTCACATACATACATTTTTTATTAGAAAAGGACTTAGAGAGCCTCCCCGGATGGACGATCAGCCCAATGCCGGGGCCATTTCCGAGACAACAGGAACACATAGGACGAGACACACCATCCATGCACACACACACACACACACATATTCCGGACAAGGCGCAAATGGGCCCGGATTCTGATGACCTAAAATTGTTTGAAAAATGACCTATAAAATTACCCTATATTTGAAATAAAATGACTTAATAATTACAAAGAATGACCTAAAAACTGATATCTTATTTATAAAAATTATTATTGTGCACACAAAGATTTAGGCTAGATTAATGTTTACGTAATTGTAAAAACTGTAAATGTAGAAAGGATGTTGTAGGTCTAAAAACTTTGTTCTAGATTGGAACAAATTGTTTTTAAAGTAGATTCTACAAAAATGTTGCATTATAGTAACCTAATCATTTATTTAAAATAAATGCATGAAAATTACAACATAAGGAAGCAAATGACACGAAAATGACAAAATAATGACGTAAAATTGAAATAAATGCCCTAAAAATATAAAATTTCATAAAATGACAAAAAATGACGTAATAAAAATGCAGTTCTATAAACTAGATGCTATGATTAGGATTTATCCATAAGTTGGCAATGTCTATGCAGCATCAATAAAAAGATGACATGTCATCAGAATCCGGGCCCTGGTGATAATGATGGCCAGATTATATCGAGGACTACAAGGGCCTACATTTTCCTGACATTCGTCTTAAATATGGGGGAAAGCCTCGGAAATACCCACCTAGAAAATTTGTTCCGACCAGGAATCATACCAAGGCCCGCTGCCTGAGGAGAGTAAACACATCCCTTACGTCACAGCGGTGGAGTTATTAATAACCTTATTATAATATAATAATATAAGCTATCGTGTATAATAATAATAATAATAATAATAATAATAATAATAATAATAATAATAATAATAATAATATAAAATATAATAATATTAAAAATATATTACAATAATATTGTTAGGAACACTAGTAGGGTCCGTCACTAGAGCCATGATAATGTAGATAATGCCGTTGTTGAAGGTAAGAAACTACACTCGTTGTTTTATAATAGCCCTGGGGAGCTGCTGCTCCAATCAGCACGACACATAGAAATAAATAATTTGTTATTAGAAATAAAATTTATATTTCATTTGAACTTTATGAATGGGCAGACATCATTTGGATTATGTGTTGCGTCTATACCGGGTAAATCTTCTCATCCTGCGGATTGGTTACTAGGCAACCTTGTATTTGACGTGATGTGAAATTCAGGCTTTTACACCGCAGTCCGATGAATGCTGCGATGTTGTTCTCTTCTAATATGCTCTAATAGCCCAACGGCTGGATTATCATGTTAAATGTCCACGGCTCAAATCCCGCTTGTGAATGGACAAATTTTATTCTCTATTCACTACTTATTCTCTTTCGTTTGTGTGTAATAATATCTTTAAAGAGTAAAATATAATTTAATTCCTTAATGTTTGCAATTTCTCATTAATACAGTATTTCTTTCCTTCTTTCTTTATCGTAGTTTTACCTCTCCCTTTTAGGATTTAAGCTACCCAAACCGCCCGGGACTTACAGGGCCGCGACCTATCGGGAGAGGGATTATCTTTGGATCACATACATACTTGTATGACCAGACAAGGACGTGGAGGGCCCCCTGATGAGTGATAAGCCCAAAGCCGGGGCCACCTCCGAGACAATACGAACTCATAGAACGAGACACACCATTCACACACACGCTCCAAACACGGCGAGGATGGGATGAAGATGATAATGACGGCCAGATGATATCCGGGGACCACAAGGGCCTAAAGTTACCCGACATTTGTCTCATAGGTGAGGAAAAGCCCCGGAAAATACCTCACCCAGGTAACTTGTCCCGACCAGGAATCGAACCCGGGCCCGCTCCAAATAATACTCCAAATGTATGTTGTAATTACGAATCCAACATTTAGCTAACGTTAACAACAACACAAAGTAATAATCAACCAGGGCCGCAACTAATACGTAGTCCAAAAAGGGTATGGCCGCAACTAACCTGTCTCAGCTCGGTAAATTATTAGTTCGGCCGCAACTCGTATCCTTCCTGTGAGCGAATATACCAAAACACGATTAGCAGGTACGAAGTTGTAGGTCGCAACATTGATTAGCTCTTGTAGTGGACCAGGATGCGAATTATAATTCGTATTAAGTTATTTACTATGTGTTAGGGCTGGCAGGGACTACAGTCCGATTATTTCATGACTACCTGTAAATAACATGTTTTCCTTGTTTATTTTTCAATCAATGTAGCTGTATATTTATTTTTTGCTTTTCACGTTGTTGTAAAATAAAAATAAATAAATATTTTAAAAAATAACAAAGGAAAAATATTTTAAAAAATAAAGGAACTGTAAAAGCAAATCTACAGTAATGCTTGTTTTTTTGCCCTCAAATGAGACCTCATTGAATAAAACATTCCTTCCGTACAGGAAAATAGAAAATGAAATATTTGTTGTTTCAAATTGGAATTCCCATCATTACTTGTCTCTGACTTAGCAGAAGCGAGAGATTTAAACACTTGATTTCATTTCCTTCACTTTCAGGACGGACCGAACATGAAGAATCTGAAAAAAAAATCCTGTAGGACAGCGTTTCCCAATCTGTAGTCCACGGACCACGTGGGGCCGCGAGAGATTGAAAGGTAGTCCGCGGGAGCATTTTATTTTCTTTAACTTCGTGCTGCTCAAACCTGGTATATTTAGAATCTACATTTCATATCGAGCTGCCGTGTGATTTGACGTTCAAAATATTGTTTTCTTCGTTACCTTTACTGGAGTTTTGGTTTCAATATAAGGCTGTTTATCCTCAAATTTCCAAAAGGGCTGTAAGACATCAGTTGTAGTCATTTGTCAATAATATCTGCGCGAGACATTTTCTGATGTAGCCTACACAAGAAAAACAAATACAGGAACGTGGTGCCAGATCTTCGGCTGAGATTATCCAGTTTCGATCCAAACATCTGAAAAACAACATCAGCCATCACAATGGGCAGAGTGAATAAAATACAGTAAATGCAGTTACTACAAAAGTTTAAGTAAATACTAGCATTTAAGTTAATAAAATATTTCAGTAAATACTGTTGCTTATTAGTAATGAATACATACTAGATCAAGTAGTACCTACTGCAAAATATGTTAATAATAACAAGTATTTACTTATTTATACCAGTAAATACTGTGAAATTTCCAAGTGTGGTACAAACCTTGATTAAGATTGGAACCAATTGTAATGCCTTATCTGAAATGCTTGATTTTATAAGAATTAGGAAGCACAAAGTGTACAGAGACTCAAGAAGATGATTGTCACAATTTATTTAGATTCAGAAAGGAAAATGTGGAGTAGCTTATTCACATTTCATGGATGAAATGATGAAACACGTAATCAGAATAGATATATAAGCATTCATGAACCACAGATTATTGTCTCTGTTGGATATTACATGAGAATATTATAGGAGAAAAATTCCCCCGACACTGGGACTTGAACCCAGGACCTTTGGCTATTCAGTGGGCTATAACAGTGGGAGCCCGGTCACAAAAATCACTTCTTTGTGTGCCTCACAGTACTGCATATGACATAACCTGTCTGTCTGTGATGTAGACCATTAGGGCAATCAGTCGTAGGAGAGAGGTTTCGTCTGGCGCTGTGAATTGAACTCCGGCTTAGCTCAGTTGGTAGAGCATTGGCGCGAATAGCCAAAGGTCGTGGGTTCAAGTCCCAGTGTCGGAGGAATTTTTATCCTATAATATTCTCACGTAATCAGAATTCTGATCAGAATCAGAATTCGTAGTACCGAATTATGATTGAAAAACGTATCTGTATCATGCTATTTCCTACACAAATTCACGGTTTCGTTTTTATTTAAGCAGCATGGCCTATCGTATGTAGTATTCAGGTTTTGAATCTTACAATTTTATATTGTAATCAAATATAAGATCTCTGCATGCCCTAGATTGGCTGGGTATCACACTCAGAGAAACACACTCAGAGAAACAGACAGACAGGAAGACAAACACATCCTCATGGCCCACTGCAAGTAGTTTGCGCATCTAACCAGGTAGTAACTATCATTGTTTATCCAGTATTAACTTATAAGTACTAGTATAAGGTTATTCAGTCAAAATTAATAAAAGCTGATACTTGTAAGTAACTGCTGAAAGTAATTACTAATACTAGTACTTATTAAAACTAAACTAAACTTCGTGGCGCTACATCCCTGAAGGGACACTTGGCCTACCACCCGACCGCTGCTTCAGGCAGATGGTAGGATTGGGGGCATGTGGTCAGCATGCCGACACCCAAGTAGTAACTACTTAATTTTTATTCACTCCACACATTAGGTGAGTGTTGAATTCATAATATTAGTCCAACTGGTATGCTCGTATTTTTCTTAAGATTTCCATTTATAAGAGTATTTCATTATCGTAAATCTAAAAGTGCAATCACTTCATTTTATCATAGGCCTATGTAAAATATATTTTATAAATAATTGCGTATTTCATGGGAGGCCGCGGAGAATTGACAGTCGTTACAGAAAGGTTGGGAAACACTTCTGTAGGCTAAAGGACTATGCCTGAATACATTCACTCAAGATTAAATCGGAAGGGTTCAGAATCTCTTGCCTCATTTCTTCTTCTTCTTCTTCTTCTTCTACCTATCCATTAATGGATGTTGGCGACCACATGATGCATCTTCATTCTATGAACCACAGTATGTTGATCTACCCGTGGTAATCCTGTCCACTGCTTAATGTTATCCAGCCAAGATATTCTTTTTCGCCCTCTTCTTCTTTTACCTTCTATTTTCCCTTCAATTATCAACTGTAGAAGCATATATTTAGTATTCCGTAATAGATGTCCTAAGTATGCAGTTTTTCTTCTTTTAAAAATCCTTAGTATTTCTCTTTGTTTGTGTAGCCGTTGCAATATTTCGGTATTAGTTATTCTTGCTGTCCATGGAATTTTAAGCATTCTACGGTAGATCCACATTTCAAAGGCCTCGATCTTTTTTGCTGTTGTTGTATTCAGTGTCCATCCTTCAGAACCATACAGAAGTATAGACCAGATGTAACATCTTACAAATCGAACTCTGACGTTTAAATTTAGATCTGTGCTTGTGAGAACTTTCTTGAATTTCATGAAAGCATTACGGGCATTCTCTATGCGACATTTTATATCCATGTCTGATCTCCAATCTTCACATAACCATGTTCCAAGGTACTTAAACTTGTCCACTCTTTGTATTAAAGACTCATTGAACCGGAGCTCTGCATTTAGAAAGGAGTCGGGCTGACGTGTGACAATCATAAAATGTGTCTTTTTGACGTTGATGTTCAGACCTAAGTTTCTACTATACTTTCCTACTAAGTTGACGAGTTGCTGAAGATCATCTAAATTATCAGCAATCAATACTGCATCATCAGCATATCGAATGTTGTTGATGAAGACTCCATTAACCTTTATGCCTTTGCTTATTTCCCCTATTGCTTCTTGAAAGATATTTTCCGAATATAAGTTGAATAACAGAGGTGAAAGTACGCATCCTTGTCGGACTCCCCTACAGATACTAACTGGATTGGTGATCTCATTATCAATCTTAACCTGTGCTGTCTGATTCCAATATAAGTTTTCTATACATCGAATGTCTTTCTGATCTATATCCGTTCTTTTGAGGATTTCCATGAGTTTATGATGTTGTACTCTATCAAAAGCGTTTTTATCTTGCCTCATTTTGTTTGCCTCATTTATGTAGCTCATAGACCTTGAATTGCCTACAATGAAAGCATCAGATAAAATTCTTCAATGTCATACCTTAACCCTATTGAAATATTTGCATTGTAGAGCAAATCTGAAAGATCTTGAGTTTAAATGAACAGAGAAAACGGCGTATCTTTTCGAAGAAAACTTAAATGAGTCGAACTATAAAGGGCGAAACATTACCAACATTTATGATCGTAGTTAATGCAAGTATGCGTCAGCTAGGAATGAAAATAATACTTCCTGGTGGAAATGCAGTTCAGTGTGCTTAGCTTGTTATAGGCACAAACAAAACAAAATTTCCTGGAAATATTTATAGCAACAGATATAGCAAGTGTTCAGCTATTCTTCAACATAATCGCTACAGGAATTGAGACATTTGTCATACCGTGGGACCAACTTTTGAACACTTGTGTCGTAGAACTCTGCCGCCTGAGATTTGAGCCATTGTGTGATAACCTCCGTTTCTCTGTCAATCTCTGTCATCCACTGTCATTTCTTGAGGGGTAGGAAAAGATTAAATCCTCTGGATGCGCGGTCCGATCTGTAGGGCGGAGACTTCAACACTTCCCTGCAAGTCTCCTGCAAAAGTTCGGCTAGGAGATGTTTCAACATCCACCCTACAGCTCGGACCTCGCTCCCAGTGTTCAAAAGTTGGTCCCACGGTATGAGAAATGTCTCAATTCCTGTGGCGAGTATGTTGAAAAATAGCTGTACACTTGCTATATCTGTTGCAATAAATATTTCCATCAAATTTTGTTTTGTTTGTGTAAATGGCCACAGGGAAACTTACCTTATGGACGCGCCTTGTACCACTACGATAAGAGATTTAATAGCATATGAGTTCAATAAGGAATGATTCTGCTTGTGATTCAGCCTATTAGCAGATTTTTGAAAATGCGAACAGATTTAAATGCCATGGTTCCACTTTGAATAATTACGGGAAAATCATGGAAATTGAAAGTAATATAAATTCAGGAAACGCTTGCTATTATCCTCAAAACAAAAACTCAGACCCTCTCTAAGAACTTGAAATTAAATATTGCTTACCATATATTGCATTAATATTATTAAATTACATAGACTACGATGGGCAAGGCATGAAGCTCGAGTAGGAAATATAATTTTTTAATTTAATAATTGTAGGCCTTATGAACATTACAGGTAGAAAACCCAATTACAATGTTCATGACAAAAATAAAATCCATTAATACAATATAATAAAAACAAAAAGGTAAAAAATGATAAGAATACACATAAGATACATTACGTAAATTAATCTACTAAGTATATACATAAAAACGAAAAAGAAATTCCTAGCCACTTCTGGGTTCCAGCAGTTGCCAGCAAGAGGATGTCTTGAACTCGCATTTGTTAGGTTCTGGTTTTAAACCCCGTGACCGGCAAATTTAAGTTGCGTTTTTTCATGGTCTCTCTAGTCGTAAAAGCAAATGCTGAATTGGAAATTTACCTACCATGACTTATCGCTGCTGTTACATCCTGTATCATATCCATTAAAATTTAATGTCGATTGAAATTAATAAGTCATAACACATCAATGTCAGTCACATCCTCATCAATAGTTACCCTACATGGCGTACTGTGGTACACCTAAAGGACCCGAACTCCTGATATGACTTTATGTTCAAAGGAGTATAAATAAAGCAGAATTATATATATACACACACAGGGTGTCCCGCAAAAAGGTTCCATATATATATATATATATATATATATATATATATATAATTTTTCAGAAATGTAAATATTGGTAGACTAATTAATAAGCAAACGTATAAAAGTGTCCCTTGAGATCTATTTTAACATAAAAGCTCTTTTAAATTCCGAAGATTTGTTCAAGACATATTTAAAAGCAGAACTGAACACCACCTTTCTAATTTCTATGTTGTAGTATGCAGCTACTTAACTGCTAGGGTGGTTTCAGCCTAGATAACCGGGATATTGGAGTTGGTTCCTTCTTGCATAACAGCGTTCTTTTGTTCAATACTTCTTACCCGTTGTTAGATCCTGAACATTGCTTTGTGTACTGCACTTGAACGAAGTAAGTGGGAATACGTTGGCCGTCAAGTATGACGTTGTCATGTCGTACTTAAGTGAAGTTGATTTGTATTGAGGATGTACTGACATTCATTTGCAGTGACAGAGAACTAAGCAAAGCTGTATACATTATGTAGGCCTACTAGAAACCCTTTGGCTTGTACAGTACGTAGTCTGAAATGTATATATATATTTCTGTATCTATATGAGTTAGGGAGCATTCACACTAAAGTAGCATGCCACGTGCGTCGTGCTACCTGGATTCACACTGCATGCTACTAATTTAAAATACAAAATAAACAAGTGGAATCTTCACACCGAAGTAGCGTGGTAGGAGCGTGCCAAAAGTAGAAACTAGGGATGGGTCCTCGATACTTTCGATACCTCGATACTCTCGATACTTGCATGGTATCGGCATCGAACGATACTTCAGAAAACTCGCTCGATACTTTTTCGATAGTTTTGTAATTATGCAATTCTGCAATTAAGTGAGAATGCTAGTATTTTTAACAAAAACTTGTAAGTGGACTGTTTAAAAAAGTATTTTAGTTTTAATGTAGGCCTAAAGTTTAAAAATAATTATAGGCTACTGATGATATTAAATTTTGTCTCATTAAATATGCAGACTTAATTAATTTAGTTGGTATTACACAGTTCTCTCAAATTTTAATTTTTAATGTACCTATTTATTGAAACTGGAAATGTTGAAGGTATCGAGTATCGAAGTATCGAGTATCGAGGAAAAAAATAATGTATCGGTATCGAGTATCGAGAAAATCTGGTATCGACCCATCCCTAGTAGAAACTACAATCTGTGATTGGGTTTGATTATTATATGGTAATCAAATAATTGTACAATACTAGTAGGAGCAGAAAAGATGAAGATGTAAACATTTAAGTTGTTACGTAATAAAAGAATGATATTCATATTTTCGGGGACAGGATCAACAATGAATAAGCTTTCAGGAGGGTTGGAGAGAGACCGTTCTTTTTAGAAACATGTATAAACAGGAGCGAATACGCATCAAATGTGTCTTGAGCAATCAAAACTTGTGTCGTCCTTATTGGGAGTATATGCCTATATGCCTATACAGGGGCAACATTATAGAGATATACCCAGAACAGATAATATTAGACAACTGAAGGAGCTAGGCTAACGTTCGTTTAAACCAGCGTTTCTCAACCTATGGTCCGCGGACCACTGGGACCACTGGTGGTCCGCGAAGATGGTCCAGATGGTCCGCATACATAATTAAAAAATATCATGAAGCAAGTAAAGAAGTAAAAAATTGTTACATAAAATGGACACTAGATGTGAACGTTTTTAAAATCTTCGAAAATACAGGTCCTATTGCAAGTTTCCTTACTTTTGCAGTTACGAACCACAGTTTGAAACCCCTGGTGCACTGACGTCTATGGTTCCCTCTTTCATTTAAAACCCTGAAAAATAAGCCTTGTCGGAATTTGTTATTAGAGGCGCTCTCTTAACAAGGGTTTTATTGTTGTTGGTGCCCGAGTGTCTGATACCGGTCAACCTGTGTTATAATTCCTAATTATATTATCAAATTGGTAATAAATATTAAAGTATGTTCAAAATATAGGCTAATTTTACTATCAATAGTTTACTTACAATTCAATAACTATGTTTCCGTCGAATTAAAAAATATATATTTAGAATTATTTCGTTATAAGGATCTATAATTAATACTCCAAATATTAAAAATATAGGCCTACATATAATAATAATAATAATAATAATAATAATAATAATAATAATAATAGTCATGAAGAATCCCATAAGGGCAATGGCCTCTCCCAGTGGAGGATAGCTCTATAATAATCCCACAGATAAAAATGGGATGTAAAATTAGGGGTCCGTAAGATTTTTTTTAGACATTTTAGAGGTCCTCGGGTTCAGAAAGGTTGAGAAACGCTGGTTTAAACAATTGATCATATTATCCATAGACCGAGACCGACAAACATCCATTGGAGTTTAAGCCTTTGAATAGTAATCTAATAATAATTAATCTTCTGACATAACGATTGCAAGCTTGAAACCGATCATGACGATAGTTTCAGTCATAGCAATATCAATTCGAAAATTATACCCATTTTATAAAAGGGAAAAAGTGCAACAAAATTGGATTTAAGTTAGACAGAATCTCACGTATTCATATCGTATTCACATTCATATTTTTCTATGTATATTAAATTTGATATTGCGTATCATTTATATTCATTTTAACATCCTTGTAAATATTACTATTTCATTTATTACATTTCTATTGTCAGAAAATTTGCTAGTAATCTTGCAGTAAATACTGCTTCCGCTTTGTAAAGCATCTCTTCTCTTTTTTCCTTATTAGAAACTTTGAACGCCATGAGAGAGTGACAGGCGCATTGAAAGAAGGGAGGGTGAGAGAGAGAATATGAAAGAGGGAGTGAGAAAATTATATTCAGATAATGGTCTGTACCCGTAATATCTCTGGTGGTTGTGGTGAAAACGTTATTTAACTTGAGTTCAGTCACTAGTGAGCGTCACACGACGGAAAACCTTCATCACAGCTGAACAATAAGCTGTCTATAGAGATTTCAGACAGCTCATTACTGCACTTACAGAGGCGACATCGTTGGGAACAATAGCAAATGCATTAGTACTACAATTTCGAGAAATCATCCATTAACCGCAGTTCATAGAAAGGGGAAGATAGTGCTAACCCTCTTTTTGCTCAAGGTGACTTTGTTGCACTATTTATTGCAATGTTTCTGGGCATAGACTAATGCCCGAGTGCACCATTCTCCGGTTTTCTCAGCTGTTTCGTAACCGGGGTAAAAATAATATCGGGATATTCTAAGGAAACTTGTGCATCATTGCTACAATACCGCGGTTTCCAACCGCTCGAATATATCGCGGTTACTCTGCTACGAAGCCCTTCCCATGGATAAATTTGTGTTGGTTTCTTCCATGGCCGCTAGTTTCTCTCTCTCTCCCTCTCTCTGCACGTCCACCAGTCACGGTGACTCACTTATATATTCTTGTTAGCTATAAGGTGCAATGTTTACAGCGTTTTGGTTCATTATTTGTGTTAATGTAATCCTCTCTAACAGTCTGTACATTTCAATAAAATAACATTTCTGTTTTAAAGAATAATTCTCAGACGTTTGAATCCAAGGCAACCTTGCCAAAGCAAAGCAACACTACGGAATCTCGGTTCTGAGTTCGGCATAGCCTCGCTTTTATTCCCGTTCGACTAGTGGAAATTTTAAGTACAAAGTCATGTACATAGCCATGAAAAGGCTGTTATAATTATGTTCGTGTAGTGCAAGTATGATAAATTGATTACATACCCTATATACCGGTACACAGACTATATCGTGATGCATGCAGCCCTTCACTGTAAATTTGGCCTAGGCCCACTGGTTTTCCATATTTCATTTATTTCTTGCCTTATTGTTCAGTAATAAATGTTCATAAGGATAAAATGGAATATTATATTGCGTATATATGGCTGACTTTGAATTCAAACACCATAGATACTGTACCAGTCGTGAAAATGAGTTGGTTACGCCTACTACTGGATGGACCTGGTTTGGTTGAGGTAAGAAAGGAAGGTAATTTCAATCGATGTTACAGTACAGTATGTGTAAATATATGTACCATCGTTCATTCTTCAAATAGATCCCACCTGTCTCTGGTTATTCATTATGTTCAATTAGATTTTGGCTTAGGCCTAGATATCGAAAATATGATATATTACGCTGATCTCCATCTTGGAATGAAAACCGCAGTTTTCTCACTTTACAGCTTCTTCGCGGTCGGTAAACATTATACAGCGATAAAGGTAGAAACCGAGCATCAGAGCGTTTACCGGGGTAAACTAAGCAACTTTACCGCCGTATTCTGAATACCGAGGTTGGTGCACTCGGGCATAACAGTATCTGGGATAACGCTAATAAAAACTATGTAGATTCTTTTGACGTTTTGGGTATTAACATTGACGATATTAGAATAAACGAAAGCGTTACAAAATTAATAACGCTCTGATTTAACTTTTCTCCCAGTTAACTCCCTATCTTGTGAATATATTGTTTTTCCACAGTAGTATCTGGTATTTTAAATAAGTTACTAGCAATGAGATACTCAATCCAAGGTAATGTTTATTTGCAAACAACACACAAGAAAGGAAAAAATGAAGGTACTATATTCTGAGGGATATTCCTAAGATGAAATGATAGCCAACAAATATCTGTAAGAACAAATAAACTTATCATTCCACATACATAAATTTCATCCTTGCAGCGGCAAATTTAAAACAGAATTTCGATCATAATTCGAGATAAATATTTTAGTCTACTTGTATCTATCAGAGGCCGTCTAGTCTCTATAATTAGAACACTTATTATTTTCTTTTACTAATTTTATATCACTCGCCTTTACGGGCTTGTTTCACAAATAGACTATACCTACTCGCAAAATAAAGTCCCTTTTACCACTTGTATAATGAATACATTTCTTATTGAAATATGTTTTTCATTGATCCACAGTTTTCGTGACCCACGAGGACAAGTAACCATTTCGTGAAAAAACTTTCTGTTATTGGGTAACCTCAGTACCAACACTTCTCCTGAAAGTTAGTTTTAAGTTTATTTTTTCAAACTAAATACCGGTACAGACTGTAACATTGGCAGTAAAAAAGATGGGGAGTTGTAACAGCCTACCTCGCCAATGTTAATAATGATGATACTTTTCCGGTACGCTTAATTCAAGAACCACTGCACACAACAATTTGAAAGTTTACTTGTTGTCCACAGCTTTTTTACAATACATTAAATGTAAAATATCTTATTTTGAACTTATCAACAGATATACATGATTTTTTAAATATATGTTTTGAATTTACTTTTAAAAATAGGGTTCTTTGACTGAGTGGGAACGATGAAGCACTTGTAACAGGCATTCCTAGAAATCTTTGTTTGATTTGAACTCTGAACTGCAATGGGTTATCTATGCCCAGGAAGGTCAATGCCGATATTTTTCCGTTGCTCACAGAAGTTTCCGGAGGAATGTAAGATATTCAGAATACAGACTAGAGAAAAACGTGTTCATTGTTTGAACAATATTTCCATAGAAAGACTAGGCTATATTTAACTCTTGAACCGTTTAACTTAATATTGCAGTAGACAACTTAACTCGATAAGTATTTTCCGTACTGTTCAATTTTTTCCCACGCCAGTGGGGGGGAAAAAGTAATTAATCAATTTTCTGGCATCTGAATTAAATTGAGAATCGAGTTTGAGAAACAGGCTGTATAAAAATCATTAAGAAGTCTCCCCTTTGCTTAAAAATCCCATCCTTTAGCAGAATTATTTAACCCTTAACTATGCTGGTGTTTTCAGGTTGCGCTAATATGCTGGTGGGGTCTTATATACCCCAAATAAAAAATAACAATAAAAGGGTAAAATCAAACAAATATTATTTATAAACCATAATATTATGAAAAAATACAGAATTGCTAATGGTTAAAGAAGATTGTTAGCAATTTTCACATCCAAAATGGACAAATAGGCTAGAAATAGAAATAACACCTATTTTCACACCAATTTTTAGTTTATCTGCCTCTCTGTAGACAAATACAACATGCTCGTGGGGTCCAAACGGTTAAAAACTGGTATTTCACTTTTGAGCGCCAATAATGCACACCACTTCCAGCAATGGTCAAATAACAATATATAATAAGATTACAAAAAGCTTAACTCGTGAAATATTACAAAACAAATGAGTGGAGGGGTTTCATAGACCCCACAAGCACAGTTAAGGGACTAGTGTTTCTGTGAACAGTCTGTAGACATCCCATCTAAAAAATCCAAGATCTGCCCTTCATCTTTAAACGGGATCAAAAATACAAATTCTTACAGATATGTCGTTTTTAATGACGTGAAGAGACATTCGTGTCAGATTGAAAACAGGTGGAACCACGCGTTTGATGATGACTGCTTAACAAATAGATTTACAGACAATCAGAAGAAATGCCCATGAACTATTAGAGTTAGATCAGAAATGTACCGGAAGAAAATTGTAAAAAATTCAACCCTCGAAATTGGAAGTAGTCTTCAAATTTTAATATCATGAACCGTTTTGCTACTTCATATGAAGAATATCAAGACCGCTATATTTTTCGTAGCATACGTATGTATTCTCATTTGAAAATATGGCGGATTTGTTCTAGCGCATCAGCGAAGCATACAGATTTTGTTTCGATTATGAATAAATTAGTTTTGGTTTAAGGACAAATGGATGGAAGGATGGCTTCCTGTCACTCCGCGGACAAGAGTTTAGGGCCTACGAGTACAGGTTTTTGTTATGCTTATTAATTATTATCCTTCCGGGGCTCAAAAAATAGTATAAGCTCTCGCCTGAACGACCAGCTAAACTAAATAAAGGGCCCTTTACACACTCAGAATTATCTGTGCAGACCATGCTTGCAAAGAACGTCTGCGTATCGGGTCTCCGCAGTTCGTTTCGCGTTTAAACGCTCAGACTTTCAAACAGTCCAGGCGAGGTAGATTAAATATTTAAAAAATGAAAGTAGCCACTTCGTCTACGCCAGCGTTTCTCAACCTTTTTGAACCCAAGGACCTCTAAAATTTATAAAAAAATTTACGGACCCCTTTTTCTTAATCCCATTTTTAAAAGTAGGCTATATGTAGGCCTATATTCTTAATAGTTGGGGCATTAATATAGGTCATTATAACGAAATAAACCTAAATAATTTTTTTTTTTAATTTGACGGAAACACAGTTATTGAATTGGAAAAATATTAAAACCGGAGTTTTACTTCTTTACTTTCCATTTGCTTTATGATATTTTAAAATTATGTCTCCGAACCATCTGCACCATCTTCGGGGACCACCGGTGGTCCGCGGACCATAGGTTGAGAAACGCTGCTCTACGCAATAATTAGGAGAAAAATAGTAGAAATTATTTTTATATGTTGTAAAAAAACTTGTTTGTAGTGCCATGGTAAAGAAATTCAACAAGGTGTGAAAAAGTGTTCTTTTTTCGATTTTAAGGCAACAAAAAGAAAAATATGGGGGAAAAGGAAGTAACACGAGACAGAGCTTAAAAAACGAAGAAAATGCGTCCCAAACTATAAAAATCTGTTCATAACTTTTTGCAAGAAAAATCGAAAACTGCTCAAAATTGCTATTTTTTAACATTTTGTTACTCGGCTTGTATATATCGCAAAGAGGTCTATTTTTGCTGAAATTGTAGCGAACTGTAACACCTACGTGTTGTAAAACTTTTAATGTTTTTAATGTTTTTTTCTAATGTATGGGGAATTTACTTATATATTTTATTTTTCAAGTTCTCCCATAAATAATAGTCACATACTGTTAGAAAAACTTAAAGAAAATATCACAAGAGAAATTAACTATATCTCGGAAGCTGAAATTATGCGCGTGAAAGAAAATTCCCTAAAAAGGTGTCAGTGTTGTGTGGATGCAAGGGGAGGACATTTCCAACATCTCTTGTGATGAGGTACGTGGTTACTTTAATTGTAATTCCTACTGTAACTGTGAGAACCTGAATCATTACACCGATCGCGGCTTTATTTGCGTAGATATTTCACCCGATCGCTCGGGAGTTAGAGCTTTGCCCGCCGCGATGCAGAAACCCGCGTCATTGGCCAACTCTTGCTTGGGACTCACTGTTTCGACTTATTTTATAGCCTTAATAATGCGCAATTATGAAAAAAATCTTCGATTTCTAAGCACTGAAATGATACCATCATAATGTGAGATAAGGAAATAAGAGAATTTGAACTTTATGTTGACAGGTGATGTTGTAGGGACTGGTGTCTTGCTTCCTGGAGTCGATCGGTGGAATTTTAATTTTCATCGTCACGCTTAAAGCAATCCTCTGTTGCTATTCTCACATAATCGTAGCTGATAAGTTGTAGCCGGAAGATAGCGAGTCTTCATCGTGTCAGCACATAAAGTCTGTGAGTTGCGCTGAGCCACTTCAAAGGAAAAGTACTTCTGAAAGTCAATGTGAGATTAATTCTATTCCTCGATCCAAGGCTACAAGGCATGTGGATTTTATGCTGGTTTTATTGCTTCTTCCTTTCAGAAATGCTCGATTCCGTAGAGTTCACTTCCCTTAAAGTTTGCATAGAATGCACATGTCTGCTTGTGTTACGTTTATAACTGGTGGAAAGTAGTTCTGGGAATGTTTACAAAAGAGCAACACAGTAGCAAGAGGTAAAAACGTAGATTTCTGATTATTCAAATGGGAAGTAGTAAAAAGGAACACGCATTCATAACACACACTATTTAAGTATGCCGTTTAACTTCGTTACTTTACAGCTGGAGTTCACGTTCGACATAATAACCATTATTCGCTATTTTTTTAGTTGTACCTCTTCCGTTGTAGGGACGTTTATGCGGTAGAGTGGCACTATGCAGTCGCGTTTGGATGTTTATAGGGTTTGTTTCTTTCACTGTCCTACATATACTCGTAGTACCCATAATCTGCACTTTACAAACATTCCATAACCTGCCCTTTCATTAGTATATTTCAACATTTTAAAATGGTCCCACATTGAACAGAAATTGCTGTAACATATGTCCCATCTCTCGTAGAATTACTGAAAAATCCGTGTTTTAAAACGCTCTATCGGATTTCTAAAAAGAATACTTTCA
This sequence comes from Ectobius pallidus, assembly GCA_964059195.1. Classification (NCBI taxonomy): domain Eukaryota; kingdom Metazoa; phylum Arthropoda; class Insecta; order Blattodea; family Ectobiidae; genus Ectobius; species Ectobius pallidus. The sequence goes on from CAXKWD010000011.1 coordinate 33,029,125, forward strand.
GTTGAAGAAACAGATAATGAAGAGGAATTTATTGAAGTTAAAGTGTGTTGTTCTTCACATGTGGCTTTGACTTTGAAAGGACATTTTCACCATACAAATTATTTTTTACTGACAGTCACAGGAGCTCCACACATGAAAATCTGTGGACGACCTTCCTGTAACATATATGAGATCTGTACGAAACTAATAATTTATTGATTTTGGTGTAGTCAGTTTTTGCTTATTTTTGAGCTTATTTCTTAGTTTTTTACGCTTATTTGCATCCTTTTTTCGTGTTTTATTTTGCTTATATATATCCGGAGTCTAATGATACACGTGGCAAACATAAGGCTACTGCAACATACACCATTGCCATCAGTGGCGGACGCAGAATTTTTTCGGGGGGGGGGATTTGAATAGGTAGAAAGAATACTAAAAAATATATTTAAGTTACATATATAGGCCTAATTATTTTATAAAACTGTCCACTTAGAGTGCACATTCAGATTTTTTTTTTAATTTCGGGGGGATATATCCCCCCCACTGCGTCCGCCACTGATGTAGATGTGTAGATGTAGATGTAGATGTCTCGTTCTGTAGATCCTGTGTTGAGCAGGGCTCAAGGATATAGAACACGTCAGATAAAAACATACATGCATGTTATAAAAAAAACATGATACAAGAATTGTTATGTCACACTTACTCAAGCTGAAAAGAAATCATCCATATTGTAGAAGGTGTGAGTTACTAAATATTGCTTCAGAGCTCTTTTGAAAGATTTGCATTTGCTTTTAATACATAGTGATTTAATCTCTTTTGGAAGGTTATTGTATATTTGTATTGCGGAATAATAAGCACCTTTCTGAAAAAGTTTTAATGAGTTAGCTGGTCTATGTAAATCATTCATGTTTCTAGTAGTACGCCCGTGTATACTGTGATTACTTTGAAATTTATCAATATTATCTACCATGTAACACATAACAGAGTATATATACTCTCCGGTGAGAGTGAGGACTTTTAATTTTTCAAACAGCGGTTTACAAGATTCTCGTTTTTTCTTTCCACATATTATTCTTATTGCTCGCTTCTGTAATCTAAATATTTTTTCCCTATGTGCCGAGTTACCCCAAAAAATGATTCCGTACCTCATAACAGAGTGAAAATATGCAAAATATACCGTGAGTAATGCGTCCTGTTGTAATATATCATTCAAAGTTCGTAGCGCAAAACATGCTGAACTTAGCTTAGAACTTATCATTACAATGTGTTTCTTCCAGTCAAGATTTTGGTCAATTTGTAGTCCTAAGAATTTTATGTTGCTAATTTCCTCTATGATTTGTGTTTGATAATTGATTACAATGTTTGAGATATATCTATTTTTTGTTCTAAATTGAATAAAGTGGGTCTTATCAATATTAAGTGACATTTTATTAGCTTGAAACCAAGTATTTAATTCGTGAAAAGTCTTTGTAGCTAGTCTTGCTAAATCTTCTTGTGACTTTCCTGTTACGAGTACACTAGTATCATCTGCAAAAAGCAATGCCTTTGATTCGTCACTTAAGTTATCTGGTAAGTCATTGATGAAAATTAAAAAGAGCAAAGGTCCCAGTATCGATCCCTGAGGTACTCCATTTTTAACAGTCCATAATTTTGATTCATTTCCATTTATTATTACCTTTTGAGTTCTATCAGACAGGTATGATTTGAACCACTTTAGTGTTATATTATCCAACCTATAGTGTTTCAGTTTTTGAAGTAGAATTTCATGATTTATACAGTCAAACGCCTTAGCTAGGTCACAAAAAATTCCTAGGGCATGTTTCTTTTTATCTAACGCTTCCAATATTTCTGTAGTGAGTTGAAATGTAGCATTATCAGTGGACATGCCACTTCTAAATCCAAACTGAGAATGTTATTCAAATTAAGATAGTGTATTAAGCGGCTGATTGCCATAGATTCCGAACTTTAAGGAGCCCTGTCATGCCCTCCCCAATCACGATGTTATTGATAAAATATTGTAAACAGTGTGAATTTCCACCTAAAATCTGTTTCCTCTAAATAGATTCGAAACGAGTTTGTTATTCTATTTGTATCATAACGTATCGATTTTAATTTTTCGATACGGAAATCCAGTTATCCCGACCTCTATGTGACCACAACTAACACTTCCTCATGGGGATTGTGTATAATTCATTCTGGTGTTGGCTAATTTGTGTTCAATTTTCCGTAAGCTTCAATCAACGCATGGCGTGTTACAAGCCACACGTGCTATTAGGTTAGACCGTCAAGACTCATGAGAGATTTGATGGCAAAATGGAATTGACAGAAGGCAGTGACATTGTATAAACTGGTGATGGTTACTTTTCTTAAATATTGAATTCTGACGCAGACGCGTGAAATGCTTCTTCTTTCCTTTTGTCTCCTGTGGAGTCAACAGTTATACAGAGTGTTAATGAATAACACCGAAATATTTTGCCTGTATATAGAGGGGACATAGACAAGCAACTTTTATTAGGAGAGTTTTGCTCTATGACGTAAAATGTGTATGCTACAGGGCATTAAAGTCATTACAGTTTGCCGGAGTATCAGATATCTGTTTACGTCAATGTTAAAAGATAATTTTGCAACTCTGCAAATAGGGACGGATGAAAGATATTCATGTTTTATCGTTTCATTAGAATAAAGTGGATTTCTTGGTTTTACTCTGGAGAATTATCTTCAAACAACTTTTGGTAGACTGGAAGTTTAATTTGATTTCTCTATGCAGCAATATATAAATAACATGTATAATTTGAATTCAGAAGTATCATTTGCCGGAGTATCAGATTTCTGTTTACGTCAGTGTTAAAAGATAATTTTGCAACTCTGCAAATAGGGACAGATGAAAGATGTTCATGTTATAGCGTTTCATTAGAATAAAGTGGATTACTTGCTTTTCTCTGGAGAATTATCTTCAAGTCCACCGCTGTGGCTCAGGGGGTGCGTTCAGTCCTCTCATGCAGCGGACCCGGGTTCGATTCCTGGTAGGGACAAGTTACCTAGGTGGGGTTTTTTCTGGGGTTTTTCCTCACCTTTGAGACAGGTAACTTTAGGCCCTTGTGGTCCCCAGATATCATCTGGCCGTCTGGCCGTCATTATCATCTTCATCCCATCCTCGCCTTGTTTGGAGTGTGTGTGTGTGTGTGAATGGTGAGTCTCGTCCTAAGTGTTCGTGTTGTCTCGGTGGTGGCCCCGGCGTTGGACTGATCACTCATCCGGGGAGGCCCTCCATGTCCTTGTCTGTTCAAGAAAGTATGTATGTGATCCAAAGATAATCCCTCTCCCGACAGGTCGCGGCCCTGTAAGGCCCGGGCGTCTTGGGTCGCTTAAATCCTAAAAGGGAGAGGTGAAACTACCATAAAGAAAGAAAGAATTATCTTCAAACAACTTTTGGTAGATTGGAACTTTAATTTGATTTCTCTATGCAGCAATATATAAATAATATGTATAATTTTTTTTTTAATTTTGTGTTATTTTTTCATGATTTATTGGTTATAAATGCATTTTTCATTTTGCATTTTTTCACTATTTTATGGTCATTAAATGCCTTGCCCTAGTAATGATATAGAACAGCGTTTCTCAACCGTTTTGAACCCGAGGACCTCTAAACTGTCTAAAAAATTTTACGGACCCCTAATTTTCATCCCATTTAATGAAGGTCTATATTCTTAATATTTGTGGTATTAATTATAGGTCATTAAATTTACTTCTTTACTTTCCACTTGATTTATGATATTTTTTAATTATGTCTGCGGACCATCTGCACCATCTTCGCGGACCACCAGTTGTCCGCGGACCATAGGTTGAGAAACGCTGATTAGAATAAATCAAGTATTCAAAAGTCCTCCCTTGTTATCAAATAACTTAAAATGAAATAAAGGGTTCATAGGTCCCCTGTTTTAAGATGGCTATAAGGAACACATAGAGGGGAGTGCAGAAAGCTATATGCCTACATGTCCCAAACAAGCAGATACAGTAGCCTACGTCGTTGTTTTCTCCAATTGTGTACTTATTTATTGCGAATTTTTTTGCTGATACTTATTGATTGTAGAGAAACTGGATACATGGCGGTATTTTATTTAGTTTAAAATTTTACCATCTACACTAAATGTATGTGAAACACACTTCGTAGTTCAGATAGATAATTCCAGCGCAGACACGATTAAAAAGACATACAAGCCATCGTAGTTTTTATAACGCTTCTATAAGTACACTGTCATCATTATGAAAGCATTTTATTTCGGTCGGCCGCTGCCTTCATTGAGTTGCCAGCTTTTAATTCTCTCAATTAACTAGCAAGAGAGTTGGATGGACTCAAGCTCTCTCTCAGTTCTTTGAGTTTGTCACTCATTAGTCTCTTCATTACAATCTCTCTATGATTATACTTCACTTTATCTTCAAATCATTTAATACCATGCCTTTCTTTCTTTCTTTCTTTCTTTTTCGTAGTTTTACCTCCCCCTTTTTAGGATTTAAGCGACCCAAGCCGCCCGGGCCTTACAGGGCCGCGACCTGTCGGGAGAGGGATTACCTTTGGATCACATACATACTTTTTTGACCAGACAAGGACATGGAGGGCCTCCCCGGATGAGTGATCAGCCCAATGCCGGGGCCACCTCCGAGACAACACGAACACATAAGACGATACACACCATTCACTCACTCAGAACAAGGCGAGGATGAGGATGAAGATGATAATGACGGCCAGATGATATCCGGGGACCACAAGGGCCTAAAGTTACCTGACATTTGTCTCATAGGTGAGGGAAAACCCCGGAAAAAACCTCACCTAGGTAACTTGTCCCGACCAGGAATCGAACCCGGGCCCGCTGCGTGAGAGGATTGGACGCATCCCCTGAGCCACAGCGGTGGACAATACCATGCCTTCATTTCAAGAATTACTCATTTCTAGCACTCAGTTGTTATGATTTATTAATCTGTTATCAAATCTTTCAATTTTCAGGATCATAATTCTGAAAAGAAATTATGAGTGAATGGAAACTAATAACTGAATCACTACGTTCGGTATTTTATGGATATAATCAGATGGCAATTGCTGCAGATGAAAAATACTTTATACAGGCCTACACTATACAAACTTTCAGAAAGTATGCAATTAGTGTACTGAAATCTAATTTTGAAAATTAGAATACATTACAATAGGAATGAAAAGCATGATTTACTGTAAGAAGAAATTGTGGATTAAGCAAGATCACGGAAAACCTTAATTCAAGATTGGACGACTGCGGGATTTGAACCTGCGGCCTCCAAAACGGGAGCCTTAAAACAACCATCTGAGCCAGCTACTCGGTCAAGACGTGGAAGATTTGGGAAGTGAAAATTACAACTACGGGCTAAAAGCATGGAGCGGTATATAGTAAAGGACTAAATACCATATAGGCGAAATAGGACAGGATTAGAGA